>RAHM01000012.1:1216417-1720464 GCA_003713295.1 Parotia lawesii
TCCCATGGGCACACAGCCCTCCCAAAACTGCTGCGCCGTGGCTCTCTCTTTCCAGGGGTGCAGCCCTCCAAGGACAGGCTGCTCCAGCCTGGAAGTAGGGCCCTCTGTCTCCACCGGGTCTCCCAGTGGATCACAGCCTCCTCCAGGCATCCACCCSCWCTGGCAYGGGCACCTCCCCCACRGGCTGYRGRTGGMTCTCTRCATCCYCYGTGGATCCCCATGGGCTGCAGGGGCACAGCTGCTTCACCATGGTCTTCACCTCAGCCTGCAGAGGAATCTCAGCTGCAGCACCTGGAGCACCTCCTGCCCCTCCTTCTCCACTGACCTTGATGTCACCATGTTGTTTTCCCTCACATGTTCTCACCTCCTCCTCTTCTCTGACTAGAAGCAAAACCTTGTGACTTTGTTTTGATTTTTTTCTTAAATATGTCATCACAGAGGCATTACCAACCTCTCTCATTGGCCCAGCTTTGGCCAGCAGCATGTCCATCTTCAGAGCCATCAGGCATTGGCTCTGCTGGACATGGTGGAAGCTTCCAGCAGCTTCTCACAGGAGCCACCTCTGTGGCCCCCTCGACACCAAAAACCAGGCTGTGCAAAACCAATACAGGTACAGATGTGATTTCATCCGTACTACACCATGGATGATTAGTGATAGAAAATGCAGATATATTACCAGCCTAAAATCCATGATCTAGTATGTTGAACTTGTTTGGAGGTTTTCACCACACCTGACTCCATCTGTCAAGATTGAATTGGAGTTAAAATGCCTAGGGGAAATAGATTTTTTTTCAGAGGGTTGGTCTGTCAGAGTTCTAATTTGTAATTCTCCTTTTGAGACTGTCAGAGGCCCTTTTTGCAACTGAAAAGTTTAATTACTACAATTGCAAGGGTCATCATTCAATCACTGCAGGGAAGATGAATAGTGCAGAGCTATTAAATAAAGGATACTTTCTAGGGCTATTTTTAAAAGCAGTTATGACAGAAGTACCACTGTTCTTTCGGACGATAACTTGATGTCTCATCTAAATTTCTACTGTCACTTAGAATAAAATGACCTTCTGTCTATTCCATGTAGTTAGCTTTTAAAATGCTCCATAGTTCACAGGTATTGCCAACTGCAGCTTTGCTGGTATCTGAAATTTTATAATTAATAAATTAAATTGTGAATTCCTTATTATTTTTACTATATGCAGCTAATTAGAGGATAGAAATAGAATCTTCAAAGACTTATTCGTACATAGGTTCAAACCAAACATGAGCTGCTGGGCAGATTCAAAACCTTTTTCTGCTTTCCCTCATTTAGATGTTCAAGTAGAACAAACACAAGTGCACACACACAAGACTGTATTTCACCTCAAATATTTAGCAGAATTTCCCTTCTGGTGTTTTGCTTAACTTGTCTAGCCAAAGAACAGCAACATCAAAGAGTCATGTACTTTTGTAACTAACCCAAACTCTGTCAATTCTAACAACAGCTATGAACTCAAAGTTCTTATTTGTAAATTAGTTGCAAAAGTCAAGAAATATTTATTTCTATATTGTTGTCACTTAACTCTTGTCTTTATTTAAAGTATTTATTTTGACAATTTATCATATCATTTAAACAAAGCAGCTGCCTGGGAGATCAACCCATAGGAAGCAACTTTTTCTTTATCTCAGGTGTTTCCTAGAAGATTCAGCRCTTATATTAGACAATGATGATGTGTTAGTTGTAGGACCCCAATTCCATAAAACTTTGCCCCAACACCTATACAAATCAGATACTCTGTCCACATGCTATATATTTTAACACATTCCCTTCAATGAACCAAAATATCATGATTTTGTTAAAAGTAATGTTTTCTAAGGCACCATTTCAAGCAATTTCCTCATTTTTGACTTTTTAATATATGTTTTTTTCACCCTTTAAATTAATCTTTTTAAATTGATGATTAGCTAAGGACTAAGATGTGCATTACAAATTGTATAGTATGATGGAAATTGTACTGTCACTTACTGTCATTTCTATTAATATTAGAAAAAAAATTATTTCCTGACAATTTACCTTCAAAGAAACTGACTGAAAATCTATTAAATTTATGTAATTTATATCTGGACATTTAAAGATATCTGCAAAATAATAAATTATATTCATTATTTGATCAAATTATTTAACTTTTTAGAAAATTTCTCCTTCCCTGACYCCTCTCCCCCCTCTTCTGGGTGATTGATTCGCTGTGATCGCTCTTCTCTAGGTACTCTGTGAGAAATACAATTTTTAATTTTCATCTTTCTCGCTCTCCCTTGCTTCTTAATACCATCGTATTTCTCAATATTTTTAAAGACTGCTCTTGAATAATGATATGTTCTGCATTTAATGAATAGCACAGTGAACTCTTAATGTAGGACTACTTTTCTGAAATTAATGAATCTGTACCACCTTGGAGGAAGGATTTGCAGAAAAAAAACGAAAACAACACTTAATCATATTGGAAATCCAGCTAGTCATTTTAATGATGAAAAGAATATTAAATTCTACCTAAACCTAAACAATCATAGTTGAAGCATCTTACTATCTCTTAACTGTGATTTCATGATTCATGGTTTCATGTGACTGTGACATAGCCAATACCTAGAGTGAGTACTAACAGGTTTTTCTGTTCGATTATGTTTTCCCTGTGAATATCAGATAAATTTTATGGTTAGGTTTAGATTGATACATAAGTTACTGTAATCAAATGTCTAACTTAATTACTAATGTGATATCACAAAGTATGAATCCTCATTTAAAGCTGAGCACAGCATACATATTTGAAAGTTTGATTAGTTACTTCACTGCTTGCACTCTAGTATTTTAACAGAGTTATTTAACTGAAATTTTTTTAGGCTTCCTGCAGAAGGAAGAAATAACTAGAAATACAGTGAACAATATATAAAGAGTTTTTGTTCCAGTTAAAATAAATTAACAAACCAACAAAAAAAACCAGCAAAAAAACCCCACAACAAAACAACCCAAAACTTAAAGCCRTAGGATCCATAATCCCTTTGCAATGATGAAAGGCATAGACTAGAAGTCAAGTGAAAGACCAAGATTTTATTAGGTATTTGATTAAATTCAGTGTTTCAAAATCATTGGAGAATATATGTCAAGTAAAGATAAAAATACCTGTCAGTAAYGTTGGTAGTTTGGCACTTGTGTAGAAGCCTAATGGAGTTAGGCTTAAAAAGCCTAATAGAGTTATCTTAAAAAGAGAGAGTTGGAAAGGCTGATCATTTTAGAGAGTCTGTTTGTTTACTTATTTTAGACTCATATTAATGATAGTCATATTATGCTTACTGTATCTCACATTCTCCTATTCCAGAACTTAATTCTTCTTCAGGTGGGAGCATGGGAAGAACTTAATGATCTGTCATTGGTAGTAACCACAGAAAGAATCACAAGAGACTAAGCTGACATCCAAAATTATGTTTTGTTTTGTTTTTTTTACAAAGAATTAAAATAAAATCAAGTATCTGAAATAAAATTGCTTCACCTGCTTTTACTTACCCTTGAGAGATAGCTGCAGAAGCTGTAGGGAACACTTAAGATCCTTTCTGTAAGTTACCACATTTTCTTAGCAAGGTACTTGAAGAAGAATTGAAATTATAACCTTTTAAAGACCCCTGCTACAAGTTTGTAGAGGAAAAATTAGATACAGCCAAGGGAATTCTCCAGAGCATTTTGTGTCTTTAGATACTCCTGTGGAGGTCTCCGTTGTCCTTCAGACTGTCATCCCCTGCAAGATATTTTCTCTCCAAATAATACATAATTTAGTAAAGTACTGAGTCAGTGGTCCTTTGTGATCCATCGTTGATATCAAAATGGCAAGGGAGCCTTTGAATTCAGTGTGTATAACATCCTACAAAATTTGTAGTGAAAGATGCACATGATATGCGTTCTGTTGAATTATAGGTCACACATATCATCAAGAGCTAACATATTCATATGTTCCTTCAGTTAAAATTTGGAGATGGTTAAATCAATCGAGTGAGAAAGGGTAAAAGTAAAGGGATACAGAATGTCCAAAGCAAAATGGTAATAGTAAACCAGGTTTTCTCTGAGCACTACCAAGATGCATCATACCTAAATTGAAAGTAGGTGAGTTAAAAAAAATTGCTGTCATAGGCTGTCTCAGGAGTCAGTGGAGAAGAACAGACACCGAAGAGTAGCTGAGTAACTCTGTATATCTTACAACATGTGGAGCCACCAGCAGTAATATTGGTCATTTAGATACCTCAGTTAAATGTCAAAAATAGGTGTGAAGAATCATGATCTTTGTGCATTTCTCAGAAAAGTCACGAGTAGCATGCAAACAATAAAGGGGGAAACAAAGTTTGAGGCTAATTGATTTTATTTCAAGGGATCCACATGGCTAAATAAAAGAAAACCAGGGAAGTTCCACTGGATTCTGATCACCTAAGTTACATCATTGCAAGCTCTCCTACTCTGTTTCTGTCTGTTCCAAACAATTCTTAAAAGCCATTATTTAGGCATTGTTTAGCAGATAGTAGAGCCAAAATCCTTATCCAGAAGGCTGCATCAAATACGCTGTCAATTCCATGCCATGCAGGCCTTCAAATATATTTTTTAAAGGTAAAGCACTCCAAACCATTCTTAATGACATGCAACATACATCTGCAATTTCACATTAAAAAAAATTCCACTCTGTTGGATGGAGACAAAAATCTCTCTATTATTTCAGACTGTAAACACACAAAAGCAGGGTTTGTAGAAGAGCACAGGGCTCAGAAGAGATTCAAGTGCTACTCAACACAGATATTTTAGTATGCCTTAGCTTCAGTTCTACTCGTCCTGGAACCAATGATAATTCACTACCTTTGTTCAAGTTAGCAGAATACAAATACAATGCAAATACAAATATAAAACACAATAAAAAATACAAATACAACAATAATAATAATAGTAAAATCCCTCAGTAATATCTTAGGTTAGACATTTAATGATCTCTCCTTGGAAGCATGGTTTCATCTTTCTCCCTTCCTTTCATATATCTTCCCTGGAAATAAAGAGGGCTCCTGACAAAAGAGGCCATTTTAAAGGCTAGGTTAGCAGTAGGACACCCTTACAGCCTAGTTATTGTTCACTCAGAGAGGTAGAATAGCTAGGATTGGCATTGCTTAGTGTCTGCCATGCTCACTGAGGCAAGTCTAATTTAAGATGTTTGTAATGTGAATGCCTACTTCTCCCTTAACCATTCTGAGTTACAGAAACAGACACTTCCAAGGAACAATGTACCTGCCCTGTTCTGAGCATATTATTTAGAATAAGATGAAATGCCCATTACTGTCTGTCCATTAAAAGGGAAACCCAACTCAGACGTTGTAAAGCCAAAGGCTGAACATCTGAATCACAGTATGGATGTTGGTTGGCAAAATGGTAAAAATCTGCTCAGATCAGTTTTATAATTTTAGGCACTCAGGAATTGGCACCCACTATTTTTCCAGATAAAACTCTCCATTTAAGAACACCCTGAGAGTTTTTTTGCCCTTTTGAGACAAACTATAGAAAGGGCCTGAAGGTAAACATTTCTGCTTCAAATTAATTCAGCACCAACAAAGTTAGGAAGCACACACAGCAAAAATAAGGGGTTTTGTTTCTGAAAGAGACTCTAAACTGCTCAATACTTTTTCTTCAACATGAAGATTTCTCCACAGCATGACCATGCCAGACAAGTGGCATGGTGTTAACCACCCTCTCTAGGAATTGGTTAGACAAAGTAGAGTCTGGAAACATTTAGAGATCTGAAATATTTAGAAATCAAAGGTGTATTAATTAGAATAGAATTAATGTTACTTTGCCTTACACTCCGATGTAGGTATTCTAAAATGGAGAACTCGGCAACATCATGTAAGTATTTTGTTAACACTGTGACAGAATAGACAGGTGCAATGATTAAGAATTCTACATATGTGAGCAATATGACCACAAAAGAGACAGAGCTATGTGTATAGCTGCACACAGGAAGCATCTAAGTAACAAAGGTTGCAAGATGAAGAACAATAAGACTGAAAGGGGCCGCTAGTATACAGTCCTCTTGCTGAATGCAGAAGGAAAAGGAAAGTAAGATACAGAGTATTAATAACATTTAAGGACGCTGTGATGGACAGTATCAAAAATCTTAGTAAAATCTAGGAAAACTACAGCCTTCCCATCCTCCACTGGGTATGTGATCGCAGTCTACAGAAGGTGAATAACTGGAACTTTCTAGAGGATTAGTGATGAGTATTTTCCATTAAGTGATTCCTTTCAGGTATCTTGCCAACTTGCACTACATCAAGTACATCAAGCATCATTCAGTGTCTCTATGGATTACGTAAAATGAATTTCCTTGCTTTTTTGATCTGTAAGCTGTGGTAAGTATTTGAGTAACCAACACCATCTTCAGTTTTATCATACTTGTTTCAGGGCAGAGCAGAATGTGGGTGCCAAAGTACAATGAAGAAAAAGTGCTTATGTGATTTATAAAATTACCTCTCCTCAGACTAATACATTGTTGAAACCAAATAATCCTTGAAGTGTAACAGCAGCATGCACTTTAGCTGTAATTTTCATCCTACACATACCAGAGAAAACAAAAGCTGTGGTTTTGGTGGAGATTTCACACATATAACAAAAGGGATATAAACAATAATTTAAAAAATCTGCCAATCTCAACCTGTTCTAAAACTTAAGAAAGAGGAAAAAGTAAAGTCACTGTGAAATGTTATGAATTCTTTTGAATTTGCCTCACTGTAAGAAGCTTCTGAGCAATATGCTAAATAAAAAAAGTTAAGGAAAGCCACTCTTTTATTCATTAAGTGACAATCAAATATCTCTGCTTGTTAGCTAGAAAGGCTTGTAACAGATTCCTTGCCATGTTGCTGTCCTCCTACTTCAAGAGCAGTTGCATTAAAGGATTCTACCTCAGACTGTATTTCATTATTTGCCTCAAGCTGGGTAGCATTAGAATTCAGGTATTGTCATACTGGATYAGAGCATCTGAGTTCACTGTCCTAAACCTGACAGTAGCAAGTTCACAGACTTTGTACTCAAAAGTTTCTTAAGCAAATTTCTGATCTGCTATACAGAGAAAAATATTTCCTTACTTTTTCCCTAGTTAGTTATGGGGAGAAATAAGATAGAATTGGGTTGTGAGCTGTAAAACCTGCCTGCAGAGGCACGTGGCGGCACAAAGGAGCACATGGCAGCACAAAGGAGCCCATGGCAGCACAAAGGAGCACATGGAGGCCCAGAGAAGCACGTGGTGGCACACAGGAGCACATGGCAGCACACAGGAGCATATGGCAGCACAAAGGAGCACATGGCGGCACAAAGGAGCACATGGCGGCACAGAGAAGCACATGGTGGCACACAGGAGCACATGGTAGCACAAAGGAGCACATGGCAGCACAGAGAAGTTTGTCTCCACCGGACCTTGGGGGGAGGAGATGTCACACAGCAGACCCCTATGGAGAGGAGCCTGCCGGGAGCTGACGGATGGGTGAACAGCRAGTGATCATCCCATAGAAGGAAGCATGTTGCTGGCGTGGCAACACAGGAAAGGTCATGTAGTGAGAATTACCATGTAAGGAAATACTGTGCCTTGGAAAAGTGTATAAAACCAGCTCATTTCATTGAATAAACAGTTCAGATTCCCTGCCGGCCTGGGTCTGTGCCTTAATCGCCAACAGTTAGTGGTTGGCCTAGAATCTAAGACTTGGAGGTTTTGCTTCCCCCTGTGCATGTGCTCACACATGATTGTATGTGTAGTATGTGAATGTATGTATATACGTGGGTGTAGTATGATGGGATAATAAGTACCTTATTACCCCTTTAAACAGACAGATAACGATTTTTTAATAAGATGGTAGAGCAGTAGCTGGATAGCTAAAAGAAGGAGGGAAGGGGAGAACTGTGATTTTTTTTCACACTAGTCCTTTCAGAAAGAGAACATGAGAAAGTTAAGTTGTTTTTTCAGTTGTCTAGATAAGCCTACCTTAAGAAGGTAATCTGTGGAGACCATTGATACATATACGTGACAGCAGTCAGAGCAAGTTATCTGATACAGATAAATGATTTCTATGAGCAATCTAAAAAATAGATTAATTTGACTGTGTGCCAACATTCTCAGTCTGTAGAAAAATATGTTATCCCCTTTGAAAGTGTGTATTCTTTGTTGTCGTGGAATACAATACATACAAAATATTAGTCAGAAGGCAGAGTGTGTACTTTGCTGTGTCAAAGCTCAATGGTCACTGGAACAAAACAAGTAGAACTCAAAAGCTCTCTTGACACACAAGTTTGTTGCAAATGATACACTAGATATATTAGAAATATCAGCTAGTTATTTATATAAGACTTCATCCTGTCAGCTATTAAAGCAAAGAATATAGTTTGGATAAATGAAGGGAAAGTATGTCTACAAAATCTAAACAGTATAAAAATAGAAGTGCTGTCCAGAACCTTTGAAAATACTTTCTTCTAGCAGATAGCTTAGTACATGTTTTATGTCATGATAGTTTTACAATTTTTCACTCTCTTTTTTATAATTTTATATCTTTCTCATCTATTAATTGCTGTCATCCGTATCCTCCTCCAGCTTTAGGATAAAGAAAATCAAATTTCTTTAGATTTCTTTGATTTGTATAAGTCTTCATTCTTCTCATTCTCCATCTTTGTAACTGCTTAACTTCAGATA
Source organism: Parotia lawesii (assembly GCA_003713295.1). NCBI lineage: Eukaryota > Metazoa > Chordata > Aves > Passeriformes > Paradisaeidae > Parotia > Parotia lawesii. The sequence goes on from RAHM01000012.1 coordinate 1,225,138, forward strand.
ACTTGTACTGCACCTACTTCATCCCAGGATTTTATGGAAGCGAAGTCTCACTATGGTTGAGAAACCACAGTTTCACTTTTTCTATTGGATATCCTTCAGCTGAATCTTCTGAAAGTCACATTTCTTTTCAAATCTGATTTCTATTGCTGTTAATAATGTGGCCTACACATTCTCTTCTTTATTGGCCAACGAGATGAGTTGCCACCTTACAGTCGAAATTCCTTAGATATTTGTCCTTGTCAGTGTATCCCTGCGTATTGCCTTGCTTCAGTAACATCAAGATCAGTTGCTGCTTCCTATGTAATATTCCAGTCCTTCTCCATGCTAACATTTCCTCCCAGCTTTGATGGTGTTTTTTCATACAGATTTGTTTATTGACAACAGTATGAGCCTTGCCTCCTGCTGAATTCCCYCATCCATTTAAAAAAAAATAAAAATTTTCTGCCATGTAGGTATAAAACCTTATCTCATTATAAGCTAGAATGTTTATTACTGAAATGCAAAGCATCTGACACATGTAATTAAAAATACTAAACATTTCAAAGCAATCCTGATATATGACTAGTCAAAGAGCTCAGAAATCTTGTAAATTAATTTTTCACTATGATCATCTGCATTTATTTGAAGATTCTTCATTTTTAATCCCAGCAAGGAGTCTTAAATGTAATATACTTGAGGTTCTCTTTGCAACTGTCTTTTCAAATGCAATAGCATCTGGACATGTCTTAACAAACATTTTTAAAGTCCTTGATTAAGCTTTCACTTGATAAGTTCAAAGACTTCTAGCATACAAAAAGAAAACGCCACGTAAATATTATTGTCAGTCATATTTTTTTACTCCCTGGTGACAGCTATGAAATGAAATTCCTGTTACATTTTTCAATTGGATTGTATACTGAGGAATCCCAAAAGACTGAAGCAAACACATATTTTACAGGGTATGCATGATAAGCATTTTGCCTCCAGGACCTGCCATTTGACTACAAAATGTATTCGATTTGCATTCTGCATATCTAATCATTATTATGATATTTCCTATCAGTATGTTTAAAAAGTGATGATAGCACAGGAGTAAAATACCATTTCAAAGTCAGTTTTCACATTTCTCTTGCCAAGAAATACTCTGTAATAAATCTCAAGGGAAAAAAACCCTAAAGACAAATAAATCTATAGACAGGATTGTGAGAGTTTTTTGGGTTTTGGTTTTTTTTAAATAAAATATGTACTTGGTGATGTGCTTCCCCATCCTATGATATTTTCCCCYATTCAGAGAAGAAAAAAAAAATAAAATTGATGCTTGAACTATTGTATGCTCTACTTCCACAGTTCCCACAAGAGAAATCGTATCTTTGCTGAATTCCTACCTGGACAATTCAATTTCTGGATGGTCTAGGCAGTTTTATTTCAAGTACTCACTTCTTTTACTACAGACTGGAGTTTAACTTCCTTTTCTAAACAGTAAATTATCTTGGATACAAAAGAGATGTTGCTGAGATTCAGTGATATGATAGAGATATTTTGACATGTTATCCCACTGGAGAGAACAAAATGAAAACGTTAATTCATGGTTCCAGGTTGTAACCCAGTGACAAAGGCCCCTCCATTCTGTGCTCAGTGATGCATTCTGGAGAATTAGCCTATCAAAATTTCAATTACCGAAAAAAGTTCTGTATTATTCAGTCAGTTCTAAAGAGAAACATTTTAAAATAAAGGACTTAACTGATCAGTTTCTTTTAATACGTGAGTTCATTAAAATGCATTTGTTGATTTACAACCAAGTTAGAATAAAATGTTTTTAAACTTTCAATTTGGTAATATTTTTCAGTATAAATATGCAAGTTTTATGTACATATTACATCTGTTGTCTCTGCAGCACCATACATTTACAAATAAAAGACTTAATAAATTATAGCAAATATGATCATTTATGGAAAGTGAGACATTTGGTGACATACTTTCTGATTGTACCCTTCCAGAAAGGAAATTCCATGTTATATATATGGCAGTGTAAGAGAAATTAAATACATGAAGTACAATAATGACGAAAGTTGGAGACAAAATATATGACRTGAATGTCTATTGTCTCACTGTAGACTCCACTCACACAATTCTGTGATATTGCCTAGCTTCTTCTTCTGTGGTCTTCCCTGTGGCTGGGGCAGTGTTGCCAATGTCTGTGCAAGCTGCCCCATGGACCAGGGTCTGAGGCACCAGTGAAGGAGCTAGAGGAGGAGTTGAGCAGGCTGTGTAGCAACAAGAGGTTGACAGTGTCTTCATAGACACCCAAAAACTTGAACAGCTCAGTGCAAGAGTGTAAGGATAGCAAGAGGCTATGCTTGAACAAGTGGAAGAATGATACTCCGAAGATGGTAGTGCTTGGAAGCTTTTGACTTCTGCCATCAGGAGACAGGCTTCACTTTCAGATCTGAATTTATAGAAGTAGTGCAGCACCCTAAGCAATAAAGAGGGGGATCAGTCTATCTTAAAGAAAGCTTTGAAGCTAGCTGAGCTGAAAACAGATGGTCTTTCCCACAGGTGGAGGGGAAAAGTCTGGACAGGACTGGATCCATCCTGTAAATTAACAGCTACTGGTGCAGCTGGTGGTGCAGGTATTACTTCAGAATTTATGAGCATGGATCCCTCTTTGAAGCATAAAGAGTGCTAGTGAGAGCCAAGACAAATTTGTCAAATTGAGGTTAAGGGAACTTTGCTAACAGGGTGAGGGCAAACTTTAAACTAAGCATTTCAGGGATCAGAGTGAACCGTGAGGATAAGAGTCAGGGGAGCTTGATAAAGAAAACCAATCAAGGCAAGGGACTATGGACAGATTAATCTTAAAATAACTTGATGAAGTCTCTGTATGGCAGGTTCTTATGGGACTTCCTCCTGCTAGGAAACCAACAAAACCAAGGCAGCCCTGARTTGTCTTTAGACCAAAAAAGCAGCACAATTAGGCCTGCAAAACCACTAAGTTGATTCAGCAGGAAAAAACCTTGAATTTCCAAAATGCCCTAAATTCCAAAACTAAGACAGTTCATTATCAAAATGACGACAGATTTTATTGTGGCAGGCAGGGGGAAGAGACTTCTGGTATGTAGCAGAGAGAATTTTTGAGACAGTGTAAAGCTAACTATGGCATGTTTTAAGGAACTATTTCAAATGTATTGTGAGATGTATAGGATATGGAACAAAGGAGGGGAAAGGAAAGAATGCAGATGCATAGGGATAGAATGAGTACGGAAAAATGAAGGGAAAGAGAGACTGTTATACATTCACGTATTCTTATAATTTCATTTTCATGCTTCACATCTCATTTGGGCTCTCTGTTGTTTCACAGTCACTCTAGCCATATTAGAAAGACAGCCAAAAACACCCCTACTAGTAATCCATCCCTATGTGGACACTGGATTTGACTTTCAGTGTTTTTCTGGGATCCAAGCACTTTATTGTTAACAATTGACATGTTTTGTTCTCCTTAATTAATTATTTATTTATTGCTAAGATTTACTGCATTTTTCATAGATTTGGGGAATACATCTTTATCTTCATGTAGCAGAATTCTCCTTCTTTAAAAACTGTATTCCCCATTAAAACTATCTTTTAATTTATTGACTTTTTTTAAGCTCATTTTGAGTTAGAATGAGACTTTTATTACTGAAATCATTAATGTCAAGATACAGATAATATAGATCTTAGTAGAAAAAAAATAGGAATTTATTTACTGAAAGAACAGAGTAGAAATTACTCTTGATTTAGTCCTTCRGTGGGTGGGATTCTATACTTAATACACACTATGAGGTTAATGCACTAAAATTTGACATATATATAAGCAAAAAAACAACAGGAACAACAACAAAATCCAAGCCAACAAAAATTCTTAATAACTTTCATTTTAAAACAATTATGTGCATTAAACTGAGGAAAATAATTAAAAGGAATATCTGAAAGATTAATGCTAGCTTGCAGACAAAATGAAGGTACTGTGAAGATTAAATATTAGAAGTTCAGAGTAGATATATGGTACCTATCAAAAGCCATTCAAAAGCCATTATGTTTCAACAGGAAAGAAAGGACAGCTATTCTAAGTAAGATGTGAAAGTTTTAGCCAAATGAAAAAATTAGACAGGGACATAAACTCTAGAGTGGGAAAAAAGGGAAGATTTTTGAGAAGGATTGTAAACACATTCAAGTGATCTGGAGCTGAGGTATTGGAAAACACCTATATTATACTAATTGTTGTTTAGCCTTGTGTGATTGATAAGTAGAACATAGAATCACAGATTAATTTGGTTTGGAAGAGACCTCTAAAGACCATCTAATCCAACTCCCTGCGATGAGCAGCAACGACTAGGTCAGGTTGCTGAGAGGCCAGTCCATCCTGACCTTGGGTATTTCCAGGGATAYAGCATTCATCACCTCTCTAGGCAACCAGTCTTTTACCAACCTCATTGAAAAAACTTCTTCCTTGTATCTAATGTAAATTGACTCTCTTTTATATCTGTGTTTAGTTAACATAGGCTTGTGATAGACTTAGAAACACCCTATTAAATATGCTTGAGACTCCTGCCCTACTGTGGGAAAGATCAAAACACAGTGGTAAATTACACCTGCACAAATCCCTGAAACACAGGTGAAAATAGCAGACGTGGTGATCCTCTAGTATGGACTGAACTCTGCTGTGCCTGTGATTTCACTTGTGTGCCTCTGCCCAGGTACTGCTCTGGGGATCCCCCAGCTGGTGAGGTAATGAAAATAAATTTTCTTGTTGCATTTCATCTGTGGTTTCAAGATTTTCTCCTTCCAACCTGCCTGTGCCAGCTCACATATCTAGGAAGTTAAATATAGAATCATAGTGAGACATTCCAAGAAACATTTGAGCAAAAGTCTGCCAAAAGGGTAAGAAAAAACACTAAAAACCCCTTAAGTGCTTCAAAACCAGGAAATCTTCCAATGAGTGGGTGGAGCCACTAGAGAAGAGGTAATAGGAACATCCTAGGTAGATAAGTCCAGACCGAAAGGATTACATTACTTTTTTCACAATATTGTCAACTGTGGGATATTCTCATACTGAAGGCATTATTTATACGGATGAATCAGATGGACAAATCCAAATCAAATATAGGTAGCAGAAGTTTTAGAATAAATTAATAGAAGTAACAACTTGACCAAATGGCATTTACCCAAGTAAGGCACTGAAGGGTCTCAAATATGAATGTCAACATCCTATCTGTTTAAACCAGCCTCAGTAGAAGTGAAAATTATTGCATTTAATAGCACATCTTTGAAAAAGGATGTTATCAGTGAAGGGGAAACTACAGCAGGTCAACCTGCATTTGATTAAGGATCAAATTCATAGACATATACCTATATGCAACATATAAAGGGGAAAGGACTACAAATATTTTGTGTCAGAAATTCTTACCTCAAAAACCTATGGGATTTTTTAAAGAAATCAAATAGCATATCTGTCCATGTCATCTAGTCATAATGCATTCAAATTTCAAAAATCTGACAATGGTCTTCATCTCCAAAGGCTTTTAAAGAAAAAAAATAAGGTAAACAGGAGGTTGCATAAAAAGATGATCACTTAGTACATGATAGGAAATAAAAGGTTTGAACAAAAGGAAGTTTTCGCTCTCAAGGAAATTTACARTTGTTGCTATTTGGGAACAGTGTGGCTCAGTATATTTGTAAATATTCTAGAAAAAAATGAATAATAAGACCACTAAGTTTGCTGGTAATGTTTAATTATTCAAGATATATGATTAAAGAAATCTTTAAACAAAAATCCCACTATCTTGACACAGTGCACAGTGACAACGAAATCCCATGTCAGTGACTGCAAAAAGCAATAAAGGAAAATRTTCCAACTACCCAGATGAAATATTGTCTGCTAAATGAATTAATATCACGTAAGGAAAGAGGCAAATTTATTTAACAGGTGTCTAAATTAAAATAAACGAATGAAGGATGCGAAGTTCTTTCTTCATGTTTGACATAATTAAATTGTGAAATTTGTCAGCATGTATACAGGGCAAAACTATAATGGAATTAAAACAGGACCAGAAGCCACAGAGGACAGATTTATTAGCGGACTTCAAGAACAATAAGTCCAAATGAAACCTAAAATAATATCTGAAAATATCCTAAGGACAATAACTTCCAAATGTAATGACAGTAGAAACACTATTCTTTGCTTACTTTTATACTGTTCATCCTAAGTATATGCTWATAACCTTTGGATTTTATCCATTTTGCATTAGAAGAGGAATAATCCATTTAAGTTTTCATTATCTATATGAGCTAGCTGTAACAAAATAGTCTTGAATGATATTTTTGTATTTTTTATTCATATATATTAAATCATTTTTTCTTTCTGAGCTTGTCTAAGATTTGTTCAATGTCTAAATTGACTTAATGAGAAATAYCATTTAAAGCTAGTTTAGAAACAAAATCCAGAACTGTAATTTAGCATGTTCTAGGTAATTTTTTTTTAAGATAAAATCTATTTTGTTTTCATTTTTCATTATTTTTTTATTAAACAATAACAGAAAGCTAATTTTTAATATTGGTCTCAGACTACCCACTTTCCCAGTGTATCCCAGAGTGTATGTTTGCACAAATTATATTAATCTATGTATGATGGGAAACAATTTGTTTCTACAAAGATTTATGTTTTCCCATTTTAAATGGAAGATATGTTGCCAAAACCAGGACACGTAACAACTCTACACACAGAAACACTAAAAGTTATTTCTGCTCATGCTGCTCAGAATCCTCAATTAATAGTTTATCTCTTTAAGTCAAGGAGAAGCCAAACTTATAGTTTGTACCTAGAAGCAAAGAAAAACTGATTTGTGTAGTGCCCAAATTTAATACAAACTGAATTTTGAGGTGAAGAGTTTTCACATAGCAATTCAGAACCACTCAATCACCTGCGAACATCCAAAGGTATTATTGAGCTCAGCTCATCTTTCCATGTGAAATTCTGACTAAACTGTGTTTTGTATATATCATTCTTTTTAGATTAAAACCAAATAATACCTCTTACAATGTKCATCATTATCTGCCTGTTCTGGAACATCAGAATTCTTTTCTGTAGACTTTTAATGTATTTTGCCAGTAGCAACAAAAGCATTCAGAAAGGTCCAAATGAGTGCATTTATAAATCTCACAATTACTCCATTTTATGGCATTTCATCCTGCACTGCACATAATCAAACTCTTTATGCCTCCTGGTTTATTTTAAGGATTCGTTTGGGGTTTTTTTTTGTGGCTGAGCTCAATGAGGAGTTTACTGTTCATCCATGCTGACTGTCTGCTGAATCTGCTCGACTTTCTCTCCAATTCAGTTTCCCAATGGAAATTCTAAAAGAAGCTGAATTTTACTCTCCTGAAATCCAGGGCTGTGGCTATACTATTGATTTTTCTTACTTCTTCCAGGATTTTAATCTCCCTAATCTCATGGTTACTGCCTCCAAGGCTGCCCTCAGCCTTCATATCTGTAGTKGGATATTCTTTCTTTGTAACAGATCCAACAGAGTACCACAACTCTTTGACCCATGAATCAACAGCGTAAAGGTATCAACATTTTAGAGTGACATAAACTTGCCTGTTGACATTAACTTGGCTGTACATCTGATGAGGATCTAACCCAATATATTCTCATAGAACTTATTTTCTTAATGTGATTTGACCACACAGTTACATCAATCACAATACTGCTTTTAAACCTTCTGCAGAAAGACCTATCTATAAAAAAAAAAAGCTTTTTTACATTATTACCTTTCATGTGCAAGTGCATTTTTGGAGGCAAAGCATGAGCTGGCTGACAGTGAATCTGAGAAAGCTAAGTGATCCAGTCAAGTTCAATGTCATATTTACTTCAAATCTTCTTTTAAGGTAAAATGGCAAATATTTTTAGCCTACAGGAAAAAAAATTCATAGTAAACTAGTCCAGATCAAATAAATCTCCTTAACAGTACTAAACTCAATGTTTTTCTTACTGTTTTATTGTTTTAAATTATTTAAAAGGCTACTCTATTTACTAGCCTCTCCAAGGAAATTTAAAATACCTCATTAAATTCTTCCCCAATATTACCATTCTTATCACCTTGACCCAGCCTCCCACTAGTCTGTCATACAATCCCTTAAGGGTTATCTAATTTAATAATCTTTCAGGATTTTAGAATTATTTATATCAACCACACTACAGAAACTGTTGCTAAAATTATTCTCAATAATAAATCTATGTTCATCTTTTGTATAATTTAGTGGCTGGAGAGTAGAAATGCAGAAGATCTGTTTTTCAGGACTTGTCTCAGATATGTATCCAATTAAGATACTATTGTGCTCCACTATTTATTTATTTATTTATTTATTTTCTTTGGCACTTCATTTGAGTTTTAGCATTTATTTTACTCCATTGTAATTTACCTTATTCTTTTGCAGAAGATTTTGTCTTCTTATTATTGGTAAGTCCCAGAAGAAATTATGCACACTCATCTAGATTGCTTATCACTGCTTAAGTGGAAAGGGAAACCTCTGGGACAAACAGGGTTTCCTTGCTTGAAAACTTTAAAATATTAAAGCTAATGCAAAGTCAATTGCTACTGCTGACAATGCTCATTTTCTTTTAACAATTACYTTGTTTGATACAACTATTTCAAGGGAAGGAAAAGAATTGCAGATAAAACTTCTGTAATTCTGTTTCATGCTTAACCTAGACTGAAATTACTCTGTAAAAAAGAGGTATCTTTGATATTGCAATTCTTTAAATGTTTCAATAAATGCAAATGTATCCAAACCAAAAKGATAAAAATGCCMATGACCTTCAAATRTTTCTAATAGAGAATCAGTGATACATAAAATTAATAGATTTGCAATCAGACTGTTTATATTTATATGTGTGTTGAGAACATATAAGATTTTACAGCAAAATTTTGCCTCTGACAAAAATAAAAATTCTTGTTCCTGAAATTTTCATGCGAGATTGCACATAAACACAAATCTTTCAAGTGTAAAACTAAGCTTTGATATACTTGCAACCTCTGTTTTTAAAGAGGAACCCATATACACTTTTAATTGCTAAACAATTTTTAGTGCAATTACGATTGTCAGGAATAATGCAAGGTACTGAAGATTATCAATGGCCTTAACAGATGTGATGTGGTGTATTCACGTGGGTGAATGATATTTAATACTGTAATTCTGAATCTTTTCACTAATATCCTGATGTTGACGATTTTTTTTTAATGAGGAAAGAAATGCAGATACATACACACAAAAAAGACAGGAAAAATAAAACACACACTGTTACTTTCACTGTAACATATGGATTATTTTCACACCTTTTCACAATCTCTTTCTGCCTTTTCTTTTTCAGTCTCTCATAGGATTTAGGAAATGGCAACAAAAATTTTCATAATAATGGAAACAGCAGTTTTTCCAGCAGTATTTTTTTCTTTTTTTGATTTGCTTGCAATATTTTTTAACTATATCTTTATCAATTTTTATTAAATTAAATTAAATCTTAGTATTAATTTTTGGTAAATAGCTCTTTTCTGTTTTTAGGAAGTTGAAGAAGAGTAGATTTTTTAGAAGCTGGTGTCCTTATTGTATTTAACTCTCTCATTTTGGATCACCTCCAGTTTTAATCTCAAACATCCACGTAGCTACACAATGTCTTTATCAGAACACTCTTTTAAGGGGAAAACCTTGAAATGTGACACCTTGAAAAAAAGATTACAAAAATTTAACTGCAGGAAATTATCTAGGCAAGCTTTAATAGCAAGATGACAATACTTACATACTTGCATAAAGCACAGATGGTGAGAACTTACCCTGATGTCTTCATTGCCCACTCATCCACTTTGTTTGCCTAATTGCAAATCAGAAGATAAAGCCCTGAGTCACATTTTGAGGAGAAGTACAGTGATTGTAAAAATAGTGTAACAGTTTTTATCTTTGTGCTAACCATCTGCATCTTCTGTACCATTATTCCACTATGGTTTTTAACTGACAAAAAATTATCAAAATATGCACCAAATTCCTGGCTGAAAGATTTTATAGAGACATTTTATATAAAATATGCAAGCACATATAATGTCTATGCATTTCTCTATATATTCATATTACATATGTGGGTACATATATATTAATATATATTCATATATATTCATATTACATGTGTTACTCATCCACTCACACACATACATAGGAGAGCTTTTTAAGAAGCTATCATTTAAATTTTCACAACTTTTTACCCATCTAGGCTTCAGCTTAAGGAATAGGACAAGGAATATTATCCTGTGGTTTTGGCTGAGGTAGAGTTAATTTTCTCCACAGTGGCTCATGTGGGGCTGTGTTTTGGATTTGTGCTGGGARCAGTGTTGATCATATAGAGATGTTTTTGTTATTGCTGAGCAGAACTTGCACAGAGCCAGGCSTTTTCTACTTTTTGTACTGCTATGCTGATAAGGATGTTGGGGAAACACAACCAGACACAACCAGAACAGCTGACCCAAACTGACCGAAGGGATATTCCAGATCAAATGACATCATGCCCAGTATATACAGCTGGGGGAAGAAGRAGAAACAGGGGGACATTTGCACTGATGCTGTTTGGCTTCCCAAGCCACTGTTACCCATGATGGGGCCCTGCTCTCCCAGAGATGGCTGAACGCCAGYCTGCCCATGGGAAGCAGTGAATTAATTCCTTGGTTTTGCTTTGCTGACACATGTGGCTCTTGCTTTCCCTGTTAAACTGGTTTTATCTCAGCCCGCAAGTTCTCTTGCTTCTACCCTTCCAACTCACTCTCTGAGCCTCTGTGGGGGAGCGAGCAAGCAGCTGTGTGGAGTTTGGCTGCTGGCTGAGGTTAAGCCATGGCACGTCTTTAAAAAATTGAACTTAAGTCTTCTACTCCTTCTGGAATCTGTCAGTGCTAAGRGGAGATAGGAGAATTACTGCAAATTACTCAAAACCATTGAAAATTCAGTGGAGCTATGTGAGCTTTTTACAAAAAAACATTTTTTCATTCATAGAAGAATCTGATATTTGTATCAGATTTCAGATTTGAAGTTTTMATAAACATGTGCACACACACACAAAATCAGATTATTTTAAGGTATGGTTTTGGAAAGGATTTAACAAAGGGACAGCAAACGTTTTTGATCGCTACACATGCTGGGTTAGAAGTATTCTGAATGATGAATACTAGAGAAATCAAATTACTCTGTATTTCTCAGAAATAGTGATCAAGCTACTTCCCTTCTCTCATATTTGATTTCCTTCCCAAGTTATAAGTGGATGTGTAACAAATATTACAAACCCTTTTGTTAAGTATGTTGTGTATTTTCTGAAAGGACTCCTCTATATTATTCATTCTTTACTCAATCCTTAGACTCATACACAGAACACAGACACATAGATGCATATGCACCTCTGCACATGTTTATTTGTCCTTAATCAATATAATCAATGCGTACAGAAAAATGTTATATAATAAATTTTTAAGAAAATCTTATAAAACAGCTATTATAGAGAGACTTCTTTCAGATTCTGGGATAGAATAAGGATCTGATTGTCTAAATTTATAGTTGATATTCATCTCCATTTGGGTATTTTCTCTATAAACCTCTAGCCAATTTACAACTTTAATGTGAACAAAGATCCAGAAATACTTTCAAAACAGGAGCACTTAGCCTTTATATCAATAACATATAGAGAATATTCATTTTCTGAAAGTATCTTACAAARGAACTGGAGGTGACGGGATGAGTAGCTTGAATGAAGACCCCTGCTCTGTAGATAAATTTATTGTGCCACATGAGTTTTAGCCCATTTCTCCTGAGTACATAAATAGTGTTTACAAAGGCAACTGAACTAATTAGATTTGCAGCCTTATTCTTCATAATTATGTGCAGAAAATCTTCTCTGAGTAGTGTATCTGAATGTAATATTACATTGTCACAAATAACTGAAGTATTGCAAGGGAATTGCAAATAACAAATTATTTTCCACATGACCTAATATGTTCAAGAGAAAAGTACTGGCAATAAATTGTTATTCATTCAGTTGGCACACATTAAGAAAAAGAATAGCATGGATAACTACACCTTTACTGTGTAAAGGTTTTCTCTTTTTCTATGGTTGCCTTAATTTTTTTTTTTTAATTTCTTTGTTTTTCTGGTTACTTAGCCGTTTAAGTAATATTTCCTTCAGCAGATCAGAGAATAGAAGATGGCTGGCTGAAAGTTTCTCAAGTCTGATGTGTAATGTGGCAGCAGTATAAAAGGAAAAGTTATTTCTTGAGTTAGTAAATTAAATTCCCATAATGAAAACTGCTCATAGTGAAAAAAAATTTTAGAGCTATATAGTCAGTATGATCTTAAGAAGACAGATTCATTGACCAGTAAATTAATCACAATACTATATTTACATACATTCTTAATGTTCCACAGTGACCGTGATTCATTCCATCCTCATTTTAAAAAACTTCCTTGAGGGTGGAAAGTGAATTTCTGTTATACTCTCTTAGTTTAACAACCYTTGAATGCCAAAACTAGATGATTCCCAGATGAAACAATACAGGGAAATGCAGTTCAGGGGAACACCTGGTGTATTGGAACCCCTATGCAGAATTTAGCCATRGGAGCACTCTATAATCAGCATGCATCACAACACCTAAAAATAGCATAGCTTGGGCTGCTGGTCCTCGCACCAACTATTTCACTCCTTAGGTCCATTCTAGTTGTGCTGCACTGTTTGCTAATGTACACACAGCCTCTCTTCAGAGTTTTGAGGACAGTCTTGTCTTCCCACTGGAGTCAGCTGAGAAGGGTGGCTGCCKTCAGAGTTTTATCCTGTCTTGATAAGATCTTTTACCCTTCAAGTTACTGCACTCRTTACGGGCAGCTGGGCTAAGGTTTTATGTCAGTTACCAGTGCTTCAAGTGCAATGTCTTGAAGATGTGTCTGTATCCTCACTTAGATCTCCTTCCTGCAAGACCCTTTCTTAAAATGAAAACACCTACTCGCATCCTCTGACCCTAAAGTTTCACAAGCACATTCGGCAAAGTTTTTGTAAACCACCCAGTATTAAGAAAATTTAAATTAGTTGTAGAGAAATGTGCTGTTCTACCAAGTGGAAAACTTATATAGTCTGAACATCAAAATTATATTGTACAAGTGAATCCAATTTTTATATTTCTTCAAGTATAAATAGTACCACACACCATGAGTGTCCGTATTTTTCTTTAACAAATTTATTGAAAGCTGAAGGAAAATCCCTGGCAAGAATTTGAAGTAATCTACAATTAAAATGCTACATGAACATCAAAGAAAAAATATTTAAATTAGTAGTGATGTAAAAAAAAAAAAAGGAACGAAAATTAAGAGAATCTCTCTGTGAGATTAAACTTTAGCATAAATTAATAAAAATTATCAGAACTGAGAAATAAATAAGCCTGCTTTGTTTATTCAAGTGTTTGTTTTCTCTGTTAATACTTTCTGAAATGCTGAAGGTACAAGTTACAAGAAATTAATGGATACAGGTTTTTGTTGGATTTGGGATTTTTTGGCTTGGGTCGTGTTTTTTGTGGGTATATGTGTTCTGGTTTTTGGGGTTTTTTASCTGAAAAGAGCTATTTTATTTTTTTACAGGCTCCAGCTGAAGCAGTTAGAACAAAAAACTGGGGTAGGAAATCATCCAGATCTTATCTAGATAGTATAGAGTTCTTATATTAAAATATTGAATGCATAGTCAAAATATCATTTGTGTTATGATGTACAATTCTCTGCACAAATATCTCCTGAACAATAATTTTTCTCACTCATAATAATTACTTATGCAAGTGAACTTTCAAATATTATATATTGAACTGGGAATGCCTCTGAAAGTACAGCTCTCATAGTCTCTCCAGCCAATACGATCTTTACTACTTTCCTCAGATTTCATTTTTATCTATGATTCATTAATTTGTGAAGGTCAAAAGTCCTTCAGCTAGTATAAAAAACTCAAGAGTTTAAAATCCCACAGCAGAAAAAGTAAAAAAAAAAAAAACTGAAATATCTTTAACTTTCCACTTCTTCTGCCTTTTAGAAGGTTGATCAGTCCCTATGTGACAGTAATAATAATGTTGATTTCTTGAAGAGTAGATGTCCTCAATTATGCAGTATAAATTGAAGGTATAAACAAAACTCTATTAGTATGCATCCTTACATTTCTTTGCTCCTTCACAGTTTCCTCATAACAATGCACTGTCTCTTCTACTTATTACAAAGAACTATTCCCTTAACTGCTCCAGAGTGTTTCTAATAGTAATACATTAAGCTCAAAAGCACCTGGATTGTGGTATTTGAATAGCTGAAGGGAATTTTTATTTCCCTTCAGTTTTTTGTCTTAAAGAAAAGCAGGATAATAAATTAAAAATGTGAATGTCACAAGAATTGAAAAATTATTCAGAAGCATCACCGGGAGAAAAACAAAAATTGCCATCTACATGCAATTTGAAAAACTTGTTCCTTTGTCATAATGTATTTTATTTTAATTTAGGTAATTGTAATTTAAAAATAGTAGTCATTGCAATTTAATAATACTGATAAATTTCTGGACACATCCATACAGTGAACCCATTCCTATCTTTTGCTCAGTGATGGTCCAATTTAAAATGGGAAACAAATCTCAAATAGGAGAATTTGAGTGCTGAAGCCATGAGAAGAGAACCGCAGTACTCAGTGTCACATAGTCTCAAATTTATTTATAAGCAATGTGAGTACAGCAGCTGGTTAGAGATTTCTATGTTTTGATGTGCACACGATTCACACTTGTGAAAAATTATGGCTTCATCCCCCCTGGTCCATTTTAGACCTCTATGAGGGTTCCTGTGTATCCTCATATTTAGAGATAATTAGCATTTGTTAGTTAGTTCATAAGTACAGCTCCAAAATAACACAAATATAAAGCTGTTAGAAGTTGCCTGACAACTTGGGTCATCTTTACTTCTTTCTTTTCTTCCCATATGTACCAGACCAACCTAAACAGACAGAACTCAGTAGGCACACTCTAAGTCTCATTTACCTGAGCAAAGTTATGACTGATCTGGGTCAAAATTCAGTATGTGAGGCTTGAATGGGGAGTGAGTCCAGTGAAGGCCACAAAGGGAATCAAGGGACTAGGGCATCTTTCATTCAAGAAGAGATGGGAAGGGCTGTGACTGTTCAGCTTGAAAAAGAGAGGTTCAGGGAAACGTAAAACAGAAAGACAGACTCTTCTCAATGGTGCCCTGAGACAATCTGTGTAAATTGAAACACGTGCTGTTCTGTCTGAACATAAGAAAACGTTTGCTTGCTGTAAGGGTGGCTGAACACTGGAACAGGTTTCTCAGGGAAGCTGTGGTGTCTTTAGCCATGGAGGTATCTAAAACCTGACTGAACACTGGGAAACTTTCTTTGGGTGAAGATACTCTTATTTGGGTAGGGGGTGGCTGAAACAATCTCCAGAGGTGTTTTCTGACTCCAGCCATTCTGTGATTCAGTGATTTGGCTTTTCAGCTTTCCTTTCCACCCACCTCACTACTTGTGTCACTGCTCTTTGCCCTCTCTCAAGGAGGTATCATAAACCTGGACACGCATGCCATCTCTAATGAGCTCATACTTGTCAGTGAGACGCTAAAAATAATACTCTGAAGTGACTGGGTCACTGTTTACATGGTCCACATTATCCCCCTGGGTTTTGCATTTGCAGCTGTGAAGTGGCTCAGCTTCATGAAGGGGGGTGGTCAATGCCCCTTTYGGAGCCCTAGAATGTTTCCTATGCTAAATGTTTTTTTTCTAATCACTTGTTAACATAAAATCAAGTATCCTAAAATATTCCTTCTTGGCCAGGCAACTCATCAAGGAAAAGATTCACGTTTCCTTAAACACAGACTCCTTAAAGTTAGATAATCAAGTTTTTGCTGGTTCTCATTGGTTGACTTTAAAGTAAATGAATGCAGTTAGTTCTGTAGGGTAAAAATTCAGAACCTCAGGATCATATATCAAAATAATGGTTTTGAGCTAACATTGTGAACAAGCTATGCATTAATATCTTGCACTGCATTTTTAACAGTGTTAGGAAATTATTCTTGTTCTCACCCAAATGAGGCTGCATAATTACACAAAAAGGAAGTCACACTAAATAGTATTTAAAGAAAATTTACTTTTTTTACCAGAGTTAAAAATCTGAATTCATCTATCAGTATAAGCCATTATTTAGTTATAAATTAACAAAAAACTTTCTGGGTCACCTTTATTCATAATTCTGTTTGGGGTTTTTTTTGGGTTTTGTTTTGTTTTGGTTTTGTGGGTTTTGTTTGTTTGTTTGTTTGCTTATTTTTATTGGATGTTGCTTTTTGTTGTTTTTGTTTTTTGGGGGGTTTGGTTGGTTGGTTGATTGGTTGGTTGATTGGTTGGTTGGTTGGGGTTTTTTCAGGCATGTTGAAATACCACTATAGCTGGCTGAAAAATCCAGAGCTTGATTTAGGAAAGTCTTTCTTATTCAGGCAGCTTCACTGGTTTCAAATTATATAGGTTATGAAAAAATAGTTTAATGGGTAATGAGTTCAAGATACGTCATGTAACAGGGATGATGTGAAGTGAGTGCTGTAAATAATTAACTTTTCATTGTTATGTTTGGTATGGAGTAGGAGTAAAGAATTTAAAACCTAGAATTGAATTGCCTTACTTAGGCCTTACCATCACCTTAATTGATATTTAATCATATTTAATCATAGATTAAATATGAAACCCCATCATAGATTAAATATGGAGCATTGCCTTTTGAAGGTTAAGCAAAACAAAATCTAATTGGTTCAAGTGTAATAATTTTTTATCATGAAATCTTAGAAAGAAGACAAGTATCTGAAGAATACTTCATTACTGTTAAAAAATATTAAAAGCCAAGAGGAAAAGAAACACTGTTACAGTGACTGAATCTGTCTATATATAATGTAAATCTGTTATGTCTTTAACGATTTTTGCTAAATATGAAGCTAAAGAAAGTTCCAAGTAAAACAATAAGTTAAAATACATTGACAAGGTTTGTTTCAACAACCAGAACCCCTACTCCTCAATCCTAAATGCTTAATACTTCCAAATTAACCAGATATTATTCTTCCATATAATGAAGTCAAATTTTCAGACTTGAGCAGTTCTTATCTGCTTCAAAATATGAAACATAATGTTCTTTTTATTAGACAAAGAACTACCTACAATTAACCAATTGGAAATGTAATTTTAATATTCATATAGAGATGGGTAGACGTACAGATTCTTGGCAAAAGTTGACATGCTCATTCAGGTAGTGGAATATTTGGTGGTTTTTGCCTTCTTCAGACTGAATGCTACTGGCATCCAAAACAGGTGTGTGAACTTTTGCCACCTGCAACAATTTTGATAAATTTTACTTTCATTTTCAAAAACTAAATTTTAAAGCTTACGTCCAGTGGGGTTTTTTACTACAATATGTATAAGTAAACCAGGCAAAAAAGCAATAAGAGTTACAGGTCTCACATGACCTTTCTTACTGAAAAGCCGTTTCTCTTTTTTCCTTCTTTTTTTTCTATTTGTGAACCTTTCATCCTTTTCTACATGTGGTCTAACTTCAGTAGGCTGACAGAATGACTTCTAGTTTTTAAACACCCATCTAGATCTACCACAATGTACTAAACATTTATAGGAGACTGGAATGAAAAAACAAAACAAGAACTAGATAATTGGTAAAAAAATAGCCATTGCTAGATTAAGCACTGTCTGAAGGTAGATAAAAGTCAGACTCAACTGTATATACAGTGGCAAACGTGAGAGGTATACAGGCCACTGCTTCTTAGCTTCTCCATTTCCTCACACATCCAATTCTTTTCCTAAATTAGTTTCATTAGCAGAGATGCACTACCAGGGAAGTCAAAGATGTGAAAGCACTGCTAGGTCACCTCATCTGCAGAGACTGTATGCATCTTAAACACTGCACAAGCAGGGCCTGATTCATTCTAGCACCTGTATTTTCTGTTTCATTTATTGTATTTTACAAAAATTCACAAGCAGTACAGATTTTTCCTATTAAAGGGGGAAAAAGAGTAATTCTGGTATTTATTCTTCTTCTGTTTATTTATCTTCTACCACAGTAGAAAACCTATTTTTTTTTCCTTCAGATTCCAGCTCTTCATAGAGCAACTGTGAAAAGACCTCCTTTTCCTTTTTAAGTGTTCTATGGCTTGTCTCAGACTTTTGTGTGGTTCATCCCCCATCTCTATTTTTATCACTTTCATGAAGAATTAGAATAACCAGTTTAATTTTGAAAGTGCTAAATGTTCCCATTTGAAATCTAATTGCAGTCCATCTGGCCTTAGTTAAAGCAACTGCTAAATAGAAGATATTAAGTAGAACATAATTATATATTACGTTTCAAAATTTGAAAATTAGAAAGTAACTTGATTGAACAAACTGTGTTGCAAAACTATATATCACATAGAACATGCATTCATTCCAAAACTAACTGCTAACTAGGATAATTTATATAATCATTATCATGTGCTTCCTTTTTTTGAATTTTTCTCTTTGACACTTTTACATTAAGAAATCATTAAGTTTTGTATTTTAATGTAATTTTTTTCATTTAAATTGCCTACAGATACTCATTATGGTTATGACTATGCGTGGCTTTTGGCACTAATATATCTCTGAAAACACATTGTTTATAATTCCAAATCCTCAGCTTTATCATTTAAAATTTTAACTCCTCTCTGAAGCTAGACTAATATAGTTCCTTTGTCTTCAGCAAAACTGTTCTGGTTTAGAGAAGCTGGGGAACTTGCTCCTTTCTATTGCACCTTCCTTTCTCATAGGCTTCAATTCAGTTATACAGTTAAATATGTATTTCCTATACCTGCTCTAGAACTTACCATTTTCCTTTCCAGCTGTGAATGAGTATGGACATGTTCTAACAACAACACGTATGACATGATGCTGATACTGCRTTCTCTTCCTTTTCGCTGCTGCTTACACCAGCTTTTCCCTTCCGCAGCCCTTCAGCTGTGTCTTCAGTTGTCCTTCCGTCCTTTTTTGTCTCTTGTCAGTGCAGACTGTTACTTGGTTTAACCTCCCTCTTTCTCATCATTAGCTGCTGTCATCTTTCACTTCTTCAGTCCCTTTTGCATGCAAGACTGCGTACTTGGCTCTTTCCTATCCTTCTGCTGGCCATCTGGCTTCCCATTTTTCAACAATAGGAACTGGGGACAAGAGACAGTGGAACCAGTCTGGTCTTCTCTCATGCAAAAGGCTATGACCAGTCTGGACACTAATCATGGCAGATTAGTAATAGGATACTATGATCACACCTGACATACTGTGCTATTTTCATAAAAAATTCCAGRTAAGTGCATGTCCACAGTCACACTATTTTAAATAATATTAAGGTTTAATCCCAGCATACATCTCTACAGTTTGGAATTTAATGCCCAACTGCGTCTGCAGTGGTCTGTATATCAGTTAAACAACAAAAGAAAAGATAACGTAGGGACCTGCAAATGTATTGTTGACTTATCACTTTAAGGACATGAAGCAAATACATATGAGAAACTGCACCACTTCCTGAAGCATGCTGCATTGAATATATCCCATAAAACTGAAAACACCCCCAAACCTCTTCACACTACATTAAGTTTATTAAACTGTGTGTTTACCAAAGAAGGATCTGAAGACATGGCAATTCACAAATACGTATTTCATGTAAGCCAGTAAGTAAGTGAATTGCCCAGTAGTAAGGGGCATTTAAGGCATCAGGAGTATAAATGCTTGGCCTTGGTGGACTGTTGATGAATTTAAAGTTATGCTTCTGCTGTCACAAGAGAGAAAAGCCCTAAAGCCTGTTTAGCTATGCATAATGATCTGCTTTTGACTGCAACTTTTTGCTGTTACTGAAGAAATCTGTGGTGGCAGGATCACATTTCAACACAGGGTTTGACTTTGCTATAAAAAACGGATGTTCCTCAAAGGAGTATGACCATTTAATTCAAGTTGCACATACAGGAACGTGCTGGGTTTGGCTGGGGTAGAGTTCGTTTCCTTCACAATGGCTAGTATGGGGTTGTGTTTTGGATTTGTACTGGGAACATAATATATCTTGGTCTTCAGAATCTCCACCCAATCCCACGGGTGGAGTAGTGAGTGAGAGGCTGCATGGAGCTTAGTTGCCAGCTGGGTTAAACCACTACAAGAGGGGTTGAACCAGGTTTTCTGGTTTTTTTCAAGATATTGAAGCGATTGCTCAATTTTTGCAGTATCTCCTCACAGACATTAATCCATTTGTTTCCATTGAATGACATGTAATTACATCCAGCAAAGGTTCAATAAAAGTTTGAGACACSTAAAAAAATATAGGTTTTTATGTGGTGTGGTAGCTGAGGTCAAAGTGACCAGAGGGCTTCTCCCAGGTTGCATGGTTCTGTTAAGTTAATGTATTCCAGTTTGAATCTCCCGGTTGGCTGCTGGCCTTGGCCCCTCGCCACTCCCCTGGGGCTCTCCCATTGGTCCCTGCTCCCTGATCCCGCCTTTCCCCCAGCCCTGGGAAAATCCCTGAGTGACCCATTGTCCTTGGATTTGCTTGCCTGCTCTTCGAGGCTGAGGATGTAGTAAACTTGCCTGTTGGAATGAAGGAAAAGCAAATTCCCTTCCTATCTCTTTGTTACTGATTACAATACTGAACCTGCCTGTGCATCTACGGAGCCAGGCAGGGATGATATTAATGTGGAGTCATAGGTTAGAAATGATACCAAGATCAGGTATGTGTCTGTAGACAGGTAGGTGTCTGAATTTGGGGTTGAAGATCCAATTACACATGGAAATCAACAGCTCAGTTACTTACCTAAAGATGGGCTTGTTCTATTTAAGATCACAGACTCACAGAATGGTTTGAGTTGTAAGAGACCTGAAATATAATTTAGTACCAGCATGTCCTGCCATGGCCAGGGACACCTTCCACTAGTTGTCAGAGTGYGCCTAGGAAAGATTCTTTGTCAGATATGCTTGAGGGCTGATCATACCTACCTGCAATGGCAAACAGGAGCTGAGCAGATTCATAGCCTGCACAGATGAAACCCACATTTTAAAAAATGCGCGTCCTAATTTATGCACAATTTATTCAAATGAAGACTGCCAAATTGGGCAAAACAAGTGTTTTCCTTTGAGCTTTTAAAAAGTTTAGAAAAAAATGCTAAGAGCTCCAAACCAGTCAGCTTCTTAATTCAAGTCAGAATCAAAATACAGAGGTTTAAACCTGTCTTTCTTTTTATTTTCCTATATCAGAAAGCAAAAGCAAAAATAAACCCCAAACCTAAGAAAAATGCAGGTTCAGAGGTCTTACATACAAAGATGTACCATAGAACAAAAGAATGAGTTCTCAGCAAATGCCTTACTTATAAATGTTTCTCTTTTTTCTTTTTTTTTCTTTTTTTTCTTTTTTTTTTCTTTTTTTCTTTTTTTTTTTTTTAATTCAAGGATAAAAGAAAAATCACACAGAAATTAGGCAGTCAAACACTACTCTATTTCATTCTAATATAGCTGTGGACAGGACAAAAAAGGGTGTGCCTGATTAGACCACTGAACACCACAGTAAATCCTAAATGGCAACTAGGTCATATGAAATTGGAACTTTTGAAAAGARTATTTTATGAAATGGATTAAATGTCTTCAAAACCTCCATAATTACAAGAATTAGTATGTGTCAGTGATGGAAGAGCCATCCCTSTTTCATGGTTATGGTATGAATGGGGCGAATTGCCACTCTACCAATGGATTTTCTTTTTTACCCTAGCTTCCTGAAAATTGTATGTGTTTAGCTATTAGTATATAGATTTTTAAATGTTAAAATACTGCTATGATACTTTAAGAGTGCAGCTAAAATACAGAATTTGCTAATACCTTTCTTGATCTATTTTTTGACATCCTTATTGAAGAAAGAAGTCACACTCAGAATAAAACTTGTGAAGAGAAAGACATTTAGTCTGCATCAGTTCAGTTAGAAGGAAAACAAACATGATAATGTGGGTTRTTAGTTTTACTCTCATTTGCAGTTAATACAAATGTGTCTTTTTAAAATCTTGATCGCCTAGAGCATTCCAATCAGCATTAATGTTAGGCAAAATTATTTAATGCAACTTAAAGACAGAAAACACAGTTAGAAAGAAGTAACAGAGCTTGTTCATGAAGAGTCTTGGAAAGAGATTGCTRGGGTCAGGGCATGTGAAACAGAAGGAAATTTTGTCACAATAAATATGTTCTCCAAATTTTCCAAAGTTAGGTTTTAGTTCTTATTCTTAGTCCACTAGTAATTCAGATTTACTGGCCACAGTCTTCAACTGGGCTGTAATTGAGAACAGCAGGGCAAAGTTCCCTGATCCCAACAAAACCAACCATGGAAAGAACACTCAATAGAGTCTCCTAATAAGTAGCACAGAGCATTCAAGGGTAAAGATGTGATATCTAGTGCATTTTCTTGCACTCATTAATTCATAGTGCTGCATTTATACCACTTCCTAAGTGGGTAGAAATTATTATGTCAGAGCATTTGGTTATCAAAGATGATACCAAAAATAAGTATTAAGTCAACTTGAAAATCAGTAGAGTATCTGTGTGGGTTGATGTGCTTAATGTATGCCTTTCCTCTTTGCAAGACACTGTTCCTGATGAGGGCTATCAGCTTCACACTTGTGTGAATGACTAGGGAGTTCCCCTAGGAAGGCATGTTATCATCTGAACTTGTTAGCCAACAAAGAGAAGATCTAGCAAAAAGGAAAGAAATTTTATTTATGGCTAAGCAGAGAAGTATAYTTCCTGGAATATTCTTATCTTGTACAGCCTAACTGTGAATGTTTGAGATCAACAAAATCCCTCCCAGAAGTACAGCCCTGATGTAGATCTTGACAAGAGAAAATTGCGGACTAAGAATCAACAGAAAGGCAGGAGCTTAGTGGTGATCTTCTCTCTGTTTAAGTAGAATAAAACAAGCAGTAGTAAAACAAGAATGAAATGAGAACTTATTTACTTGGGAAAAGAAAGTTAAAGGAAAGTTTTCACCAGAAGTGATAGGAATGGATTYGCATGTTGGCATAAAATAGTGCAATAAATAATAATTTTAATGGATAAAAAAAAAAAAAAGGACTTTTTTTTTTCTCARACAAAAACTATAGATTTTGGGGGAACTTTCTAAGAAAGACTGACAATAATTTAAATGCAATTAAAAATATACCATCCATCATTTCTTCAAGACTGATTTCTACATGTGACAAAAGCTGAATCTGAGATTTCGAAGATAAATATTCCAGGATAAGAAAATGTCATCTGAGGAGTTAGGAAACAAATAAAAGCCAGAGAACCTTCATAAAACTAAGAATGTAGAACTATGGAGAAAATACTAATCAAACCTCTCAGAAAAGGTGCAATGAGCCTTTGCTACCTAAAGGTTTTTAGCCAAATTTGGTTCCAAACTTCAGCAATACAGATAAAGACAATATAAAATAAGCTTTCTAAGTTGTCACTTAGTGAGGTGGTGTTGAAGCACAGAATACTCATTTTGAATAACTAGGCAACAGGAAAAAAAGATATTTCTTTTTTATTTGAGGCTAGGTAATATAAGAAAGAAGTACAATTTGCAATATAAGCAGGTTTCAATCAAACACTATTTTCATCCATATTAGGAAAATTGTTTGAGGAAAAAATATATCATTTTTGTTATAAAAAATATGAGGTTAGCTCTTCAGTTGTGCCTAAAAGAAGATGGAAGGGACAATCAATGCTAATATTTCATATTTTGAGTTATTTCTGAACTATTTAATTAATGATTTAACAAAGGTATTTAGCAGCAGCATTCAGATGTCCAATGCTACTTGATGTGCCCTACCAAATTTTACATAACATTCAGCTGCTAGTCCAGAAAGCACAGGTTTTCCTTAAGTCTTGTGTTTTAAATCCCAGCCCAGTTCAWTTAGCTTTTATATCCATGTACCAATGGCACTAGACACTGTTCAAGAAGGTGAATAAATCCTCAAGTGTTATCTGTACCAATTAGGGACAGAAAAGCATGGAAGACCGAGAATATTATGGCTGACATGTACAATCATTATCAAAATAAAAGCACTTTAAGTGCTTCAGAAAGTGGAAAACTGACCTTTTCACAAATGTTAAGTCTCATGGCAGAAGAGCCTCTATCATAGTGCAGAGTGCTTCTGTAAGTCAGCATTTTAATTACCTGGATGATTTACATTTCCAGTTTATTTACCTGCTCTCAACAGCCAGCTCATCTTTCATCTTATGTGTGCAATCACAAGCAGTGTGAAATGTTATTAAAATGCTTAGGCATAATTGATAGAGTCAAGTTCCCAGCATGCTTAAATTACTTTCATCCAGACATTTTTTCTGAATTTATTTTTAAGATCCTGCCCTAAAGGTTTTCTAAAGCCTGGCCTCCAAACTCAAGACAGCTGTGGTTTCTTATGAAAGACACTACCTAATTTTATGAGCCAATRTAAGAAACTAGTGTAGAAAAAGGATCTTCGTACAGAGGCAGGGAATGCAATGCAAAAGAAACGTCTGGGTAAGAGGAAAAATATGACACTTTTGCAAGAAAGGAAATGCAGAATTAAACTGTTTTGGTTTTCCCTATTCACTTAGAACTGAGGAAACTGGGATAAGTGCCTCCTTAATAGTGATTCCAGAAAAGTAGCCCTGCTTTACCTTTTGCATAAATGTCCATATGCAGTCAAAGGTAGAACATACGCTTTTCTGATTACCTAAGGATGAAGAAAACAAATATTCTTATCTTTCTTCAACAACTTAAAACCCATTTTCCCCCAATATTAATTAAAATAAAGTTAATTTTTCTTCCAAGGTGATTCTCATTTTATGGGTCTATAAAGTGGCCATATAACTAAAGACTTTAGTCTACTAGTCTTGTTCTCAGAAGCATTTTTCTTTTAGGCAAAACTAAGCTGCTGTTCCAAACRGCCTAATTTCTAATTAATCCATCCTGAATAAGAGGGTGTTTTATTCTTATCAGCAGAATTTTATTAAAAGTGAATCTGCAATCTTCAGCAGGCAGGATACATTATCTGAACTCTGCCTTCGTCACCTAATCAAAGCCGATTTGTAGAAAATTKTGCATGTCTGGGGTACTGAGTATTTTGTTGAAAAGACCATATTGCAAAGCGATGACACCTACATCATCAAGGACAGAATGCTACTAGAGTTATAAGCTGCCAGGCACCACAAAAGACATAGCTGGCTGAAGCTATACTGTTCACCATGTGATGTCACGCTGGATATAATGTAACAGGATCTGGTGATAMAATTAAAGGATAGTATTAGCCCTGTCCCCTTTTAACTAAGGAATAATTCAGTTCCTATGTAGATAAATGAGGCTAAATAGATAGTAGTTTATGTCCTGAGATTACTGCAAGGAAAAATATTTCATGGCTGTGTTCAACTCTTATTTTATTAATAGGCATTAAAAATTGGTTTGATAATTGATATTTGCAACWATTTCTGGGGTTAAATTATGTATTCAGAATTTGCTTTTTAACTACCTACACTTATTTAAAATAGTCATCCTGTTAAACCTAGAAACATTCATTTTAGGAGAATCTGTGCTTAGAATGTCACTTGAAGAAATGGAACTTCAGTCTCTGTTCACTAAACAATTCCAGTTATAAAAGGATGAGATTATCCATCTATGTGTCAGCTCTCCAAGCTGATACCTTCTGACATTTTTTTTCTGAAAAGCACAGTTTTCTTGAAATGAATTACTCTAGCAGTATCATGCTTCTCGCAGGTAATTGCTTACTTCATATATTGCAACATAAAACCTTAAACCATAAAGCTGATTCTCTCTCTCTTTGGTCTCTATATAAATTTTGCCCTGTGTTCTGTGCTTACAGCTGTAGAGACAGTATTCGATGCACTGATAATACAGATAGCAGACACTGAGAGCTTTGTTGGAAACAGCTTCACCATTTTACTGAGAAAATAAACTCCTTGGCTTCTACTGTCAGTATCTCTCACTCTGGAAATGACTCAGTCACAGGAACACAAACTGAAGTACTAATGCACTTGGTGGCAAAACTGTAACTTCAGTGAATCTAGGAATTTGTCTTTTTTTTCTTTTTTCTTTTTTCTTTCTTTCTTTCTTTCTTTCTTTCTTTCTTTCTTTCTTTCTTTCTTTCTTTCTTTCTTTCTTTTCCTTCCTTCCTTCTTTCCTTCCTTCCTTCCTTCCTTCCTTCCTTCCTTCCTTCCTTCCTTCCTTCCTTCCTTCCTTCCTTCCTTCCTTCCTTCCTTCCTTTCTTTCCTCCTTTCTTTCTTTTTTTCTTTATTTTTCCCCCCAAATGATATTTTTAACAATCAGACAATTCGGGGTGTATTTCAAGGAACAGTATATAAAAGGGACTGTTGTTAATGGGCAGCCTTAAGGGAAATCACACAGATGGGGGTGTCTGGGGCATGGGAAAGAACTGGGAGGGGAATTGTATATGCTGTTTGGCCCTAAAACCAGCAAAAATGTTACTGGCACTTTCATTTACCAGTAGAGACATAGCCTTGAATAAGCTTTAGTTCTCAGTTCCCCAGATTTGAGATACTACTACACAAGTTTTTTTGCAATGCATTTTGTTATCTACTTAGAAAAACATATCGCTTACTGCRAGAAATTTCATTATTATGCTCTTTAGACCAGCTAGCATTTTCTGGAAAAAACTGAGTTTTTCACTATATTAAGGTCTCTCATTTTCAAGAACTTTCTCAGCTCAATTTACCCCTATTTACAGATTTTTATCTCATATCTGTTGTTGTTTAACCCCAGCTGGCAACTGAACACCGCACAAGCTACTCACTCCCTCCCTTCTGGTAGGATGGGGAAGAGAATTGAAAGCATAAAAGTGGGAGAACTTGTGTGCTGAGATAAAAGACAGTTTCATATTAAAAGCAAAATCCGTGCACTCAGAGGTATTCAGCCATCTCCAGGAAAGTTGGGCTTCATCACACATAACAGTTACTTGGGAAGACAAATCCAAACAGCCCCCTTCCATGAAACTCCCCCAGGRTATATACTGGGCATGATGACCTGTGATATGGAATATCCCTTGTGCCAGTTCTGGTCGCCTGTCCTGGTTATGTTCCTCCCAGGTTTTTGTGCTGTTCCTCAGTAGCAGAGCATGACCCACTGAAAAGTCCTCGGCTAAGGGCTGTTTTGGCTTAGAAACAGCCAAAAGATCAGGRTATTATCAACACTGTTCTCATACTAAATCAAGAAACCTCAGCTCTGCAGCAGCTACTAAGAATATGAGCTCTGTCCCAGACAAAACCAGGACAATCACATTGCCACCAATGCACTGCCTCTGCTCTGCAGATGGTGCCAGCCTTAGCTGGTTGCTTACTTTTCTCCTGACAAAAATCTCTCTGGGCTTCCTACTGAGGCTGTGTTCTAGAGCTGGCTGATAAATTTAATATATTCATAGTTAATGTATTTAATGTATGTACCTTCAGTCATCTCTGAGGGCCCATTCTTATGCAGCTTTTACAGTAAATCATCAATACATAACTTAGAAGTGGACAGCTCTAGAAAATGGAAGTTTTTTTTAATGTAATCGCTAAACTAAAAAAATTAATAGGCAAACATGATATGTGGGGTTTTCTTGCTTTTTCAAATTTTTTGTTTTTAATTAGACAGGTACCATAACTTTCTCTTTATGTTTATAAGCTTATAAATTTATAGGCCCCAAGCAAAGGGGTACAAGATAAACAAACTTAAATTACAACATAATTACTTAGTGTGTCTAAATTGTTAGCGTACAACCACACCTGTATGGTCCAGTTCTAAACATAACATACATTCTGGTTGTGCTGTTGCTTGTGAGAACAAGTATAGCTAAAAGACAGAAACTGCAAATATTGTGGGATTAGGTTTATTTCAGACTTTTTTAACTAGTGTGTGAACATGTTTATATCAAAGTCATAATCAATAATCCCTTTTACCTGCTGAGAATAACATCAGGTGTAATTTTTTTGTAATTTTCCAACAACTTCCCACTACTTTGTTTGTAAGTTACATAAAATGTTATTACAATTTATGTCTGCACTCTAGTTCTTGGTACTTCTCAGTGTTTAATGTCCCTGTTTTGTTTCTCTAATAGGTTTCCTTCCATATAAAGTTTTTTTTTCCTTCTCAAATGTACTGGACCTCTTGGTCCAACACCTGTATTTCTATTTTTTCTGACATTTTCTTTTCATCTACATAATTGATTTACTGTGAAACTTATCTAACATTAAGAAAGAAACAGAAGGCTTTATTTCTGGGGCTAAATATTTAACCTTACTGGTAATCTACTAGCTTCTCTATTACATGGATTTTTCATAATTTGATCACATCTAGCCAATTCCAGTAGTCACTCTGAGCAAAAGGCCTAAAATTACATATAAGATGATATGTTATGGAATATATAGAATTCTAAAGCATTATTGTTGGCCTCAAAGCACTGTTATTTAAGGTAGCTCACACCTGTAACTGTAAAATAAATATGCAGTCACTACACTAGTTGATGTAGCCTGCCATATCAGTTCTCCTTAAAATTATCAGTATGAAATGGAATGATTCTTGTGTGGAGCAGAAAGCAAGGAGGGCTATACAAGGATAGCTTAAATTTCATGTGAAGTTTGTTTCGAGTTAATTGAAACTAACTCTTTTTTTCTGATATTAAGATACCTAAATCCAATTATCTACCTATGGGTCAGGAATCTTATCCTTTGGAAAAAAAAAAAAAAAAAGAGAAGAAAAAGAAATTTAAAAAGAAAAGCTATTTCTACTCTCGTGAGAGAAATATGAGGTATTCTGAAAGAAAACTTCTGGCCACAGCATCTCAGGTATGAGAAAAAAGTGGATTTATATGAATATTTAATACTTAGTACTACTGCCAAGTATCCTACACCTCCTACTGTGTGATCACAGTGTCTAATAATTTTCCTAGTTTAGC
This sequence comes from Parotia lawesii, assembly GCA_003713295.1. Taxonomy (NCBI): domain Eukaryota; kingdom Metazoa; phylum Chordata; class Aves; order Passeriformes; family Paradisaeidae; genus Parotia; species Parotia lawesii. Next base: position 1,254,186 of record RAHM01000012.1, read on the forward strand.
TCTATGAATAGAGAACATATATCTTAAAAATAAAAGTTTCTTTTGTGCTTTTCAGAATGCAGGATGTATATCTTGTTTTATAAGGAATAATTACATATTCAGAAACAAGTATGGCTCTAATATTTTAAAGGAAAAAACTAGAGGATATTTGCTTAACTGCTACTTTTCAGATCCCTGTTTTAGGTCCAAAAAATTGCAGCCAGTGCATAAGTACATTAAAAGTTCAGGTACTTATATATATCTAAAGTAACAAGGCAGCAATAATACATATTCATGTATATTTATCATTGCTGTGCATAATCAGATACTCCAACCCTCTTGGTCAAAGCTGGTAGTTATAAGAAAAATGTAATGTGCTCTAAATGTATCCAGTGGCTGGCTGCTTAGAGATCTCTTAGAGGATATAGATGAAGTAAGTCCTTTTACCTCTGGGGAAGGGGCATGAAACACCTGTCATGACTGAAAATAAATAAAAAAGTCTGTCTGGGATGACAGAGGTAAGAAAATTCTCAATTCCCTGCAGCTAAACAGAAGTCTTTATATTCTGTGTTGCTGGAATAACTCACTGTACCCTATACAACTGCACCTAGGATAAAGAACTGCTGAGTTACAGGATACACTTCAGTTATTTTAAAAATGAAATTATTTATAATAATTTGGTAGTGCAGGAAATGGAAGCTGGAAAGTTCCCTAATCACAAGCCAATAGAGGAACACTAGATGCATTCTCTGCTAAGCAGAGGCAAATTGAAGGGTACTGTAGGCTTCTAGCCCAGCAATACTGTATTGCCATTGCTAGGAATGGCTACCTGKGTTTGCAGGTCCTCCCTCAGAACAGAGGCTAGTCACACTTGTCTTGTCTGAACCTGTTGTGAATGTTCGCAGCTTTACTTATGTTAGCTGTGACAGTATTTTTTCTAATTCCTTTCTTTTTCTAAAACAAATAATACAATTTTTTCTTTCTCATGGCTGTGTCTGAGTTAGTCTACCTTTGCTTATTTCTATATGTTAGGCTTCCAGTTTTTGTACAAATAGTGGCAGTAAGCGTTTTCTCTTTTTATAGCAAGGCTACTTATGACTGAGATACTGATGTTGTGCAGAGAAATGCAGTCCTGGACTCATAGCAGAACCCCAGGAACTGGGGACACACGATGTGGAGGAAGGAACACAGGCACAGGATGATGGGAAACAGGGACAAGGCTGACACTGGACATCCCACGGCTGTAAGAAACACASTCATGATAGGTTAAAGAAATGCAGCCCAGATTCTGAACTAGATTTTGCCATGAGACAACAAGAGACAAGGCTGTGACATACATAAAATGCACCACATCATAGTGTAAAATTGCATGTAGCTTGCAGATCAAGAACAAGGTTTACATTTTATCAAATCTATAAAAACCAAATGAAGGGGAATCCTAGAAGGTAGAAAATGAAATGGCTGACATCGTTATGCTCCTTTCAAGCAAAGAGAGATGCTGATGACTCCCCACATACACACCAAACAGATTGCATCGACCTTAAGACCCACAGAGACTGTGGAAGAGTGAACATGGCAGGAAGAGGACTGGACAATGGGATACACACACAGTGTGTATAGCTCTATGCTGTCTTTATTCACTGGGTTTGGTACAGACACTGCCCATGTTCTTTGAATAAAAAGTGCAGACAGTTGTAGCGACTGTTGGACTCAGATCTTAAAGGTCTTTTCCAACCTTAATGATTCTAGAATTCTGTGATTCTAACTGAATTAATCAAAAAAAGTACTTGGGGAAAGGGGAATACTCATTGCAGATTTAGTCTTAAGTATATTGCTGATTTTTCATTTTTAATTTCTTCTATTAAGGGAGAAAACAGTGGGGAAAATATACTCAGATAGACATCGTACTTAACAGAAAGGTGGAATTTGAAAACAAATAGAAAATATCCCTTTCGTTTATGTGCTGGTTTTTTTACAGGGTTGTGTTTCTCCTGACACTAGATTGATTGCATAGACTTCAAATATTAAAGTTTCTCTTTAAAGCAAATGAATAAACAATTTATCTTTGCCATGCACAGAAAACAGATATGAACATTTTTAGAAATCATATTTTCAAAGTGATAAAGCAGTCAGTAGAAAGAATTTGTATCCCATGGTTCAATTTATACTATCAAAATTAGAGTATTTTTCACTCTTGTCTGAAAACCATGGTTTCTTTAGATAAAGGACTTTTTCTACCACCAGAATTACATACAGTTGTGCTCTAGACTTTAATTAAAGAACTCTCATGTTGCTCTCTCTTTTTGGGTGGGTATTAGGTACCATATGGTTTTTCTTTAAATAAATATGGTCTGAAGGATTCTATTTTCTCCTGACAAACTAATATAGAGTCTGAGAAATTAAGAAAGTAAGTGCAAAATGTGTGCAGATTAATAATTTCAGTCATACACCATTCTGTGTGAGTAATATTTCAGTTAATAGTGGAAAAATATAGAATGCTGTAAAGTATTAAACCTAACATAAAATAAGAGTACAAGCTGGTAGTTACTTCCAGCAGAGTTCAATACCTTAATCATACTCAATAATATTTTGTTTTGAAGATAACATCAATAGAAGAAAAATAACTAATTATTTGAGTTAATTGCTGCTCAGCATGTGCAAAGCTTTCACAATTTGGCCCTGCATATTTATTCAGAAATTAAAGAATATGTCAGTTCTAGAAATATTGAATTGAATTTATCACATTAGTAAAAAAATATTTTGAAACTTTGGAAAGTTATCATGGCAACTGAACTTCTGAAATGAAGGTACTACACTGTATTTGATTTAATAGGTAGTGCTTATCTTACTGAAAAAATGGAATAATGAGATTCTTCCTGTTGGGTTTGATTATCTGGACAAAATAAGCATGCTACTTGCAGACATCACTTGGATTAATTCTGCAAGTACCTGTCTTTGGGAAGGAGTTAGTTCATTGTGGTGACAATAATTTTTTTTTTTTTGGACAGTGCTTGATGCAGAACAGAATCCAGGTTCCTGAAGCCTTTGAATGCTATTCTGTGTGGTTTTGTGGTTTCTCAGGAGCAGGAATGACACTCTCTTCTACATAGCCCAAGATATTTTTTGTCTAAATCCTTTGAGTTTCAATCTGTTTGCCTCATCTAAAGTGTTCTGTCATTGATTCTATGATTCTGTGAGTGCTCCAGTTTCCATCCACCACAGCTCCATCCATTATTAGAAACAAGAAAACTTTGGCCTCTCTAAGAATGTAGAGTAAGTAGCAATTTAAGAGACAGTGTATAAATGTGAATCACCAATGTGTGGCCATAAAGACTTACTACCTTTTCCACCATGGATCTTATCAAATAGCATTCAAATGAAAGGCATGGGAAGAAAAAAAGGACAGGATTTTTTCRTTCCTGGGAGAGAATGGCTTGCATCCATGCCTCCTAAAATATCCCCCTAAAACAGAAGGATCGCGTCTCTACCTATTAATGTGCCTTTGACATGTTACTGGTAGGTCAGTATTGTAGACTTCCTGTAGTTCTGTGCCATATCTGCCAATCCCACAAGGATATTTTTGGTGCTCCTTTGTATGATTTCAATAGCTGAATCTAATCCTTGGTCTCAACAGGGACCATGACATTTTAATAATAGTTTGCATGAACTTCCATATGCAGTAGAGTTCGGTTCTAGATCTGGAACAGAAAAATATCTGTGACTGAAGACGTTACAATCTCTTCTACCACATATAGAGAAGAGCAAACATGTCTGAGGCCTGATGAAATCGTTGTTGGGTGAAAAAGAAGTCAGGCATGCAAGATAGATTTTTGTAAGTAACTCTGCATATGAAAAAATAGGAGCTATTCTTCTATGTCCTAACATAGCATACAAAAAGAGAAGTCCAGCAGCAGTGACAAGCAGGTTCCACTAACCAAAAAAGCCCCATATATTATAAAAGGTATGTGTACTTTTGACAAATGGAAGATAACTTGGAACACTGGGAAAAAAATGACATTTTTTCTGTCTTACTCAGAGTCCTGGGATTCTGAATTCAACCCTTTGATATTTAACTAACTTGCAGGGCACATGCTTTTTGGAAAACAGAGTATGGATTCTGTATAAAAGGCAATCCAATATTTGGATTTTATTTCCAATACTACCTCAGTTAACATTTACAAAGGTTTAGCCTCTAGGAAATATTTAGCACATTATTTAGTATGAGATATTTTTTTTTTTATCAGTGTTCAAAATCATATACTCATTTTTGAAGATTCAGGCTGTAATTCCCCATTTTTTTAATGTCAAATGCAATAATTCTTTCAGGCATCTGATATGATTGAATGTAAGCATTCAACTAAATCTTTATTTTAGTAAAAGTTCAACATTTAGCAATCATAAGAGTAAATCCCATTTCTGTTTTTTTCTGCCCTCTTTATATTCTTTGAAATTCAGGAAATCTGCCTCTCTTTCATTAAAAACAGTCTTAGTCAAGCACATGTAAAATTTTTTTACATATATTTGCTGATTATTACTAAGTGTTTATTACTGAGTATTTTAAGTGCCTAATAGACAGTTTCTTGTGGTCTTTTTCTCTTTCATTGCAGAAGAAGATTATACAATACAAAACTCATTATACAGCTCTTTTAAAAAAAGAAATTAACATTTTTACTTCTCTATGGCAATTATCATGTAATTTTTTATGCCATTTTTCCTACATGTGGAAGTTATACTAAACATCTCTTGTATTTCAGAGTTGGGATTGCTTTAATGAATGTTCACAATCAGGTTTTCATGGGAAATCATTCCCTCTTTTGGAAATTTAAGAAGGAATTGATTTCACAATAATGACATGAAACTTAGAATAAACCGTATATATTTTATGACTGATCTATCCAGAGTTTTCAAGTCATTTGTGTATACTGTATTACAACTAGGAAAAAAAAACCAGAGGATTTTTAAATATTATTTTTAAAAATATAAAAGGTTTCATAGAGCTCCAAAAGCAATGCAATTAGTTAGCTATTGAGTTCACCTACATTTAAGAAATGTAAAAATGGCATCTAATCAATACTCTTCAGTGTTCAGATACATTATGAAGGCATTCAGATACAYTGATAATCACTGTGAGCTTTAAATATATATGGAAAATCAGACAATTTTTAAAAGGAAAGTCTTGAAAGCCCTACATTTATATTAAAATAAGTAGAAAAAAACCCAAAAACCAGCACAACCAAATCATCCTCATTGCATCATTACAATGGCATATAAAGACTCACAAGTCAAGGAAGAGACATTTAACATCATACATATAACTAAAGAATTTGGTAAAAATATTTAGCAAAAAAATTAATTTGAAATGAACTGCTTTTAATTGGAATGTCTTGAACTTCACTTCAAAAATAACGATGCTTGCAGTTGTGGGAGCATCTATAGACTTCATTGAATTATACAATGCAGTGTGATATAATAATAACAGAGCTCTAGGATTAAAGCAGTAGGTAAAGAGAAGGAAATGGAGAAATATGGATTCAGGAGGAGAATATAGGGCAGAAGATGATAGTGGAGATAGATATGAGTGCACAGGTGACTGGTTTAAAGGTCTCAGATTTCCTGAGAGCAGTCAATGGCAAAACAGATGCTATTCAAAAAAATTAATTAGGGAGAAGAAAAAGTACATGGGCAGCCTCTGGTAGTTTTGCACAGCTGCTACAGAGTCCTTTCGCTGATTAGAAGAAAAATACAAACAGCAGGTAGGTTGTTTCAATTTTGACTACACTGACACCGAAAAAATGGGAACATGCTTTTCTCTCCTACCTTGCATCATTTATAGTTTGCCTCCACAGCTGGTGACTGAGAATTATTTCTGTACTATTTCTCCCAGCTTCCCTCTGATCTTTTATGATTTGTATTCTATTAACTATCTTACTCTCTTGGATACATCACAAAATGAATTTAAATGCCATACTGAAATAAGGGACAAAATTAATACTAGCCAGGTGAGTATTATCACTTGTTCACTGAAACTTGTGAACATCCCCCCCATTCTCCCTTGGCTTTGCTGTATTGTTTTGAAAAAACTATTTTGTTTTTCACAGGACAGGGTGTCTCATTACATGCACTTCTCTGCTTTTGAGCACTACGTGGATGAGTGAGTGGCTTTGTAAGTCTGCATGATAGCTGCAGGTAAACTAAAAATCCAAATGATTCATTCTGTGCTTTAAAACTGGTTCCTTTCCTCTCTTACCCTTCTGGTTTCTTGCAAATGACATGTTAGGGTCTTTCAGAGRGGGAACTTGTGTCTGGCTCATGAATGGTTCTGGTCCATGTCAAATAATCAGAACAAATTAACTCTATGCACAATTTAGTGTTGACTTAGGTTAAATGTGAGAAGTTATAGAAATTAAACATGCAATTTTTTTTTGTGGTTCTCAAGGTCTTCAATTGGGAGACCTATATAGTCATTTAGTAGCTGAGCAGGATGATACAGCATGTAAAAGTACCTAATATGTACTCGTTAGGGGTTATTTTGCCCATTTCTGTACAAGGTATAAGCAGTAATGCAAACTGAAAAGACAAGATTGTATTATTCTGGCTTGGTTTGAGCATTACAACAGTGATTACACACTGAAATTCATGTATTTGTATGTGCAGCTCGGTAGCTTGCCGAGTTCAAGCACATGATAAAATGGAAAGAGAAGTCATATTTAGTCACTTCACCGTAAAAATACGTAATGATATTGGTGTAACTTTGAAGATACTGACTCATCAAGGATTAAGTGGCAGCTGTAAGTCCACATTTCCCAGTATTTATAATGCTCAATAGCATCTCTAACTGTTGATTTGTTTTTGTGATGAAAGCTGCATGGAAGGATTATTTATTGCCTCTGTGTTCTGTGCTGTTATCCTTTTTGCTCTTCAAACCTTGCCAGGCCAATTAATATTCCTTATCTCTAAGAAGGATAGTTCTTCTTATCCCTGAATAAATGTAGTTTTACAGCAGCTCCCAACACACCAATTATTCTAGAATACCAGTATGATTCCATTATATTATGGATAAGTGCAGACTTTGCTCTACTTATCAAACTCAAGACATTCAGAATATGTTATATAAAGCATTAATAATACTTTTCATTTTCTGCCTCAATTTTTCTAGCTTATTCTTTTTGAGAAAAATGATTTCTCAACACAGCTGAAAGCAAAAGTCTTAAGTCTAAATATCTTTTGAAACTGTAATGATTTTTTGTTTTTCACAAGTGATATTGTCATTTTCTGTTTACACTTGAAGCCGAACTGATGAGAATTTACTCAAGTAATTGACTGATGGGGAAAAGGGACCTAAATATCTAAATCATGCACAGAAATAGATACCCAGCCTCACACAGGTGATGTTCAACCCAGTGACCTGGATTTTCAGCAGATGTCACATGGGTCTTCTAGACCTGTTTTAAAATAGATCTACATTAATATTTCATTACTACCTTTCTTCTCTAACCACTGCAACTATATTATAAAACTCCAGTGTAGTGCTCCTTATGGCACCATATTAGATTAAAAAGTGTACCCCATTTCTCCAGGTCCTACAACTGTGACTACCTTCTCTAACACTAAAATGTCTTGTCTCCTGTCAGGAGTGATAAGAACTGAGATTGCTTAGCACTATCACACAATAGTAGTACTAAGTATGGAGTAAAACAAAAATTAGATTATATTTTGATACCTTTTAAATTATTTGAACTAATAATTAAGTGTGTGAATTGATAGAAAATGAAGATAAAATGCCTTTCTGACTTGGGCAGAGCAGTGCATTTTGCAGAATCTGTTATGTGGGRGTTTTTAGGCACCATTTTACAAGTCTCTTCTCAGAAGGCTGCATTACAGCAATACTTACAGATAACAGTGGATTCACCCTAAAATGAGAAGATCTCAAGTGAAACCCATATTCAATTTGTGTATGAACCACATTTTTCTCATTTTGAGAGCTCATAGGACTAATTCTATGTAATTAATTATTAATATTCACATAGTTTCAGAAATCTTAGAAATCTTATTCATSGAGGTATAACTCCATATATATTTAAGTGCTGCTTCTTATAGCACAAATCATTGAAAAAGGTCAGACTATAAGATTCAGTGCCCATTTTTCTAGTTCAAAAACATTTCAGAGTAATTTACTGTTGTGACTTTTTGCTTACCTTTAAGTTTTATGTATGATTAACTATCTTAAAAGAAAACAAAAAAAATCCTTGCAAGTGATATCCTAAATTTTTTCACTTCTTATGACCAGATAAGGGGATGATAGCCCTGGCTCTGGAGTGAAATGCATTTAGATTTGAGAGTTCTCTGGTTTATGTAAAAGCTTTTTAAGACCAAAATTATATATATTTAAAACTGTAGTTTAAACAACAGCAACAAAACAAGACCAACCAAACAAAAAAGGAAAATAAAGACACCACAGAAAACAGAGAAAAGAGTCTTGTTTACATATATTTTTTTCACATAAGTTTTACCAAATGATTTTTTTTCTTTTTATGTCTTGATGGAAACTGCAGAAAGAAGCTTTCCTCATAAGATTCACAAAAGATATGATCCATCTCACTCAATTTTAGCATATAAATTCAAGCCACTAAGTATACTGATTCATCAAGCTCCATTTATATTAAATGGAGAGACCTCTGTACTTCCATTTGAAAAATGAAAGGGATTCCTTTTCTCTTGATTGTCTTTCTCACTCCACTTAATAAAGTGGGCTAGTTTATATTACCTCATAAGACAAAAAAAAAGCCATTTTAAAAAGAAAGCATTAACATTTCCATCTAAAAGCATTTCTTTGTCATTAAGGGGTTTTTTTAGAACTTCCTTCTGAAACAAACAATTTGACAGACTGTCTTTATCTATGTACATTTATATTTTGTTAGCTTTTTTGAAAGTATTTCAGGATCCTGAAGACTACTCAGAGTCTTGAYGGACCAAGTTAAAAAGAAAATCAAAATATTTTGACACATTTTCTGTGTCTGTAGCTGATTTGAAATATATGTAATATATGAACATATATTCACTTTTATCCTCTCTTGCTCTCTTCTGAAATAACTTGTACTCTATTTATCTGAAACTGTTCCAGGGATAACTACAGGATTTCTGTTAATATATCCAAACCAAAGAGAGGCACTCCTTATAATTCTGATCTTTAATGTGGAGCCACTTATTTTACAGCAGAACATTCCTCTGACTTCTATAATGTCTTTAAAATGTTATAAACTACAATGTGGGTTTTTTTTAAGTTTTCTGTTCTTGCTCAAGACACTAGATGTCATATCTAAAAGTTCATGATGCAAAATGTTAGCAGCAGTATGATCTTTTTATTCAGAAGAAAGTCCCAATGTCCCTTAAAAGCACGTGGATGGTAAAATAAGGAAACTTCTCTCAGTGGCCCTAAGTAGAAAGCAAGATATATTGCTCTGCATGATAGCTGCATTGTTGTATTTCATGGTTATGGAGAGAGGTTCATGTGGGCCATATTGCAGACTGGCATGAATAAGTGTGCTACAATAGGTAGCCAAAATATTCAAGGTTCGGACTGAGGCATAGAAGACTGACTTAAGCAAGGAGAGGACAGATAAAATCATTGCTGGGGTTAGGAGTTTGCTTTCAGTTTTGAAGAGGGTGCTCTTTTTGGAGACCTTGTATGTTCTGAAGTTATGTAAGAGGGGAAGAGAGTTGACAGCGACAAACTAGGAAAACAAAGCTTTTCCAGTATTTTCCATTAAAGAAACAGAACACGGGCAGAATCCTATTTCAGTGTCATCAGGTACTTAAGATTTCAGGCAGTGTTCTGTATTTTCTGAATTCTCATCACTGTCACTGTGTGCCACTGGTGTGAGAACTGGCTGGAATTAGGGAACATTTAAACACTTAATTGAATTAATTTTTTAGGAATGAAAATATGAAAATGACATATCACTCACATGATTAAGTGGTGTTCTCCAAGGAAGAAAATGCAATATGTCCCAGTGAGGATATTAAAGGCTGAATCATGGTCTAATTTATATTTTTATGGCAATCTGTATTGTTTCCATGAGTGTTAACTTCTCAGTTTTGAGGGGTTTCAGTTTTAGAGATGAACTAACTTTTCAGAAAGAAAATTATCTTTTTGGAATACTTGTGGTAGTTTTTTAAAATTTCTTGTTCTTTGCATATAAAAATCATATAGAGAGAAGAAATTCTAAGCAGATTTGATTGCTCATGTAGAAAGATAAATAGCTTCACTATGGTTTAAGCCATATTTCTAAGGAAAACCACATGGAATGAATCAAAATTTTTGAGAAAATTGAGTACATAGGGAGGTCACTTTATGCAGTCCATCTCAGTCATTTGCTAGTTTTGCTGCCTTTTAATTTATTCGTTTTTCTGCCTTTAAAAGTACTTTGCCAGGTACTTACGTCTTTGTTCTGGGCTGAAAGAGTTAATTTTAACTGGCTGAAAGTTTAATAGTTCAACATTGGGTCTCAGAATAAAGTATCATGTACACAATGCTTCATTTCACGTATGAACAGACTATTTCTCAATGTTAGATTTTTTTCTTCATTTAGTCTTTATCAGTGATATAGAGCAATAGTTCCTGAGTGCTAAGTTGTCACTAATGGAAGTAACATTATGTGTTTATGTATACACACACACACACACACACACACACACATATATATATACACACGGGATTTGTGTCTAAAATATATATACAGTTTATATAAGCAAAGTATATAGAGCAGAAATATTTCAGAACTTTATTGAAAAAAGAGGGGAAAAAGAAAATGAACACACAGGAGAAACGCTTGTGTCAAAAATACAGCTATGTGACCTGGACAGGGCAATCAGGTTTTATTTATTTCTGGCAATTAGGCATAACCTGTAATAATAAGGAGAAATTTTTATCAGAAACTGAAATAGTTTGTTAATTATGAATCATCAGAATTTTTTTATATTTCAGCAAAAGCTTTTACATTATCTTCCATTTGCAAGACTAATGTTAATTACTGAACAGGTTAATAGCTGTTAAGTATGTCCTACATTCAGTAATACAGAATAGAAATTGTTCTTATATTCAGAAAATAAATAAACTCCATTGTTTATAGCCTGCTTTTGCTCCTACATACCTGCATAGACATGGTACTTAGAGTAGCCATTATACTGCCTTTTGCATTAGTGAGGGTAAGGAAATATGCATCTCATAATGCCATAATGCAGAGTAAAGTGACCTTGTCTTGTTTCACATGAAACTGTAGATGCTGGCATAGGCAGTGGGCAGGCTCTTGTTTTTGACTGGTTACTGCTTGAACACTTAACACTCTCAGTACTTTAGTTCTGACAAGTGCCACTGTCATCCTTAGGGTGGCAGAGAGACTAACTGCAGTAGTGAGCAAACTTGCCGATATGTAGAAAACTTGTTATTCTTTTGGTTTTTCTCTGTGTCATTATGAACCAAGAAGTTATTTTTAAARTGTGCAGGTTCCCAGCTTTTATGCAAAGGTATCCTTCGACAGGTCCTGTCACAGTCCAAAACTACCTCAAGGTCCCACAGGAGCAATATACACCAGCCTTGTCTCTTTATATAATTAACTGTAGTAGTGAGAAATGTCTGAAAGTGAAACAGCAGGCTTTGGAATCGATTTTATTTTTATAAAAAAGAGACCAAGTGCTCATGTGAAAGAGAAATAATTGTATTTTTTCATCTACAATTAAAAATATGTGAAAATGAACAGCTGATAGCAATCTCTCTGCACAAGAGTCCAAATTTTATCATTTTAGCCTGTATTTTACTCTCTGTTGCCCATGCAAAGTGAGAGTGAGTAATAAGTAGTGTTCTCACAAGTAACTCCGCAGGTTCACTCAAGAACACAACTAAAAAATAGAATAATATGGTTAGTGGATAAAATTATCTTGGGGAAAAGTTAAGCTGTATAGATAATTTCACTTCTGTGCTTCTGTGTGCCTTGATATTTTTTTAATTTTTAAATACTCTTTTTTATAGTCTAATTTGTGGATAATTATAATATATTTCAATAATAGATTGCAGAGACAGTATTTTTTGTTGGATTTTTCCATATAAATTATTCACATTGTTCAATACAGGCTCTTACATTTAAATCTTCTCGAGTAAAGATTTTCTTTCTCTGAATTTTTTTTCTATTTTTACTCTCTGTTCTTCTGAGAACACAGAAGATTGGGTTGTTTTTGGGGTTTTTTTTCCTCCAGAGCTTTTTTGTTTTTTTTATCTTTACCCATTATTGCTTCACTTGAAAATGGTTTTACTCCTCTGGGTTTCTGTAATGGCAAGCCTAGAGACTGGCTGTAGAACACTTGACCTCTGATTCTGACCTTTCACACACAGAATGAAATTCTTATAAGAACTCTTTTCTAACAGGAATTGTAAGTCAGGCAGAGTTATAACTTTTGCTGAAAAAAAAGAAAAAAATCAGTCTAGATTTTTTTCTTGACTAAAGCAGGCTGCTGTGTTTATCTCAGTGGGATTTAATACCACCGAGATTGCAAGTCTTAAAGTTTGTGCACCACATACCAATAGACCACTTGGGGAATAATTTTCTTTTTAAAAAATTAAAAGCTGTGTCTGGAATGTAACCAAAGGATGGATCCATTTAGGAAAGAATTGTAAGGTCTTTTCCTTACTGGACATGCATAATAAACATGGAAGCTATTTGCAATCAGACAAATGGTTATATGTCTGCTACTATAATGATATGGTTGAAACATCTCTGTATTGATTGTATAGTCCATTCGCTAAATAGAATATGAAGTTTTGTGACTGAGTCTGGGAAGGGAATATTTCTTTCTTCTCGGCTGTAGGGGATAGAATCCCTGTAAATAAAACAGAACAAGTTTTATTCTGTGAGAAGTGTCAGGGTTCAGATTTTGTGCCTAAGGCTCTTTCTCCTAAACCAAGGTGACCTCACCCAGACTGCATACAGGAGACAATTTCCAGCCTTTCCCGAACCCTGTAATTTTTCTGTGTGCTGGCAGCCTGCTGTCCAGCACAAACCTAACCTGTGCTTCCCCACAGTTAAGAATACCCACAACCACAGGCACATGCTTGAGTTGAATGCTCTGACTTTTCTAGGTTTTCCAACAGGGGTATTATTCATCAGACTGTACACGGACGCCACCCTTTAAGCAAAGGCACAGCTGCTAGTGCCAGAGCGCTGGTTCATGTTAATTTTTTCAACATCAGAGGAAAAAAACCCAATAAACTTCAAGATTCACACAGCAGGGAGGAAGCCTTGAGTAATGTTGTTGTGATTCCCTCTGCAATGGGAAGGATTCTCTTCTCCTTTAAGGAAATTTGGTAGTACATCACAGAGGATTAGGACACTGCTTTTACTGAARTCCACTTGTAAATTTTGCCTGCCTAGTATGATGTACTAGGATATAATATGCTAGGAAAAAAAACACTGCTAAAATAATCCTCAACACTCTGATTTCCTTTGGTAACAGAATAAAGCAGTGCAAGGCAGCAGCTGCCCCCAAATCAAAAATATTGTTCAAAAATATGGCATCTCTTAAAGGAATATTTAGGGCCTTGACATTGACATTGTCATCCATGGTTGAGAAAAGAGCGCCATATTTTCCGGATACAGTGATGAGATCCTTCAGAGAAGGATCATTGGGTAACAGCAGGATAAGGAATCACAAAACACTACATGTTTCAAACTGAGGGCTGTCTTGGGAAGCATTTGCAACAAGGTTGATGTTGTTTAAAAAAGAAAAACATTAATCATGTCATAACTAAGCAGTGTCATTAACAAATAACTTAGGGTGTGTTATCACAAGGTCAGCTATCATGAGCTGTAGATTGAGACGTAGAAGTAAAAAGTTCACTTATAGATATTTTTGAAAGTCTGTGTGTGTCATTGGCAACATAGAAGATTATTTCTCTGTCAAAGAGAAGCTTATTATTTTGTCCACAATGTTATTTCATCTTTAAAGTTAATATATATTAGCTTTACTTTTAGGTGAGACATTTCTAGTGTCTTAGAAGAACTTTTCACAAATAAAATTCCTACTRTTCTGGAAAAAGTACAGATTTCTAAATAGACAATAGGGTAGAACTTCACATTGTCATATGTCTTTTGAAATATATTTGAGCTCTTGAACAATTTAAGAGTTTAAAAGAGCCAAAACCTTTATGTCTTTGGTGGATGTGTCACAGCTTTGCTTGCAACTAATGAGAACAATGAGATGGAGRTTATTATAAACGCCACACTGAGAAGTTTAAACTCAATTTGAACATTAGTGACATGACTCCATGATTCATTTTATAATGTAGTGCCCAAGTCTGTGTAATTAAATCCTCAGGTAGCAATGGTAGCGTTCTACAATGATATCAAAATAATTGCTGGCAATGTGAATTAGTTTAAAACCTGAGAGTCAATCAAAATACAAAATTGTGTCAGGGAGGTCAAGACTGAAAAACGCAATTTTGTGTGCAAGGTACGTCACAGTTCTGAATCTTTCCTTAAAGCAAATATACACTTTTTTTTTTTTTTAAATTGTCTATGTGAAGAGTATTTGTACCTTTTTGTTTGTTTGTTTGTTKGGGGGGGTAGGGGGTGGTGGTGGTTTGAACATATGTTGATTAAGATTCCTGGGAACAGTTGATAAGAAAAATAGGCAACCAAGGTTGCTTCATATAATGGTAGAAAACAACGTACACAAAAGGGCATGGATTGGTGCTTTGCCAATTAGAAAAATAAAACATTTAAAGACAGATAAACATTGAAAAAGGGATATTCTTAAAGATAACCAGGAAAGACTAAGTTAAAATTTAGGATGTTATTACAACTTTTACTTACTCAGTAGACAAAAAATCTACATTATCCATATGCCAGGTGAATGCTTATATCCAGCCTAAAGGGTGTAAAATTAGCACCTCCTTCAATTTTGTATAATATGTTTTGTATATTTGTATCTATAACGTGTTAAAGATGTGTGTGGTTTAAAATCAACTTCTCTATTGGTTCTCATAGACAAGACTTACACTGTCCACTAGGCAGAGACTTTGGAAACTCACCATCACCTTGAATATGAACCAACAGTTGAATGCGTTTTGAATATCAGCATTTTTGATTTTTCACCTACAATGACAACTAGGTGCTTTATCTATCTACTTTTGGAGGTCTTGCTCCTTATACTTGTCCATTAATATGTACAAAAATCCTTTTTAATGTCACAATTTAATTTCACAATCAATCACATGCTGCAAATAGATCATCTATGTTTAAATATGTATATGGATATATTTCTTCTCCGAGAGGCACTGAATGCTAATATTACTTTCAGGACCATGATATAAGGAGCACTAAATATCTCTGGCCTTTAAGGTGACTACAATAAGAAAGTCTTATTTTGACTCAGAGGAAATCACAGTCTCTGTTGTTTTTCTCAGCCTTTATTCTATTGCGAGTGTTTCTTTCAGGTATAGTACTTTCTCTTTTCCAGAATCTAATGACATGTTGTGATCTCTGATTATATTAATAATAATACTATTATTATTACATAATAGTATGATAAAGTGCATTGCAGATTCTGATTTATTTAAGTAAACTTAAGACCCCTTTATCAAGCTATTGCTGTGACTTTAGTATTCCTGCTTTGCCTTAAAATTACTCAAGAAATATTCTGTGGTCCATTATGCTAAAACAATAGCTTTTAAAATGTGAGTTAACAATCCACACACTGTAATTTCTTCTCCAAGCAGGAACAGCATATCCAAATATCCCCTCATAGACCTCTTCAGATCTGCATTCCCACAGACTTCAACATTATTATTCATGATCTGTTTTAAACTGCTTAGTAGAATTGTTCTAGCCGTGCTCAGTTTGAGAGAATAATACACTTTCATACTGTGTAAAACCTCTCTGCATAGTAGTTGAAAAGAATTTTTTCTTGTAATGAATATGAAGCATTTTGGGTTTATTGCCAGTGAAATGCAGAAAATATATGTGTTATAAGCATTTGATTTTTAGGGAGCTGGAGTCAGGGGATTAAATATCTATGAAATCAGTTGCATGCTTGGTGTCTCTACTATGCATCATTCATTGCCCCTGCTTCTTCTGTTTCATTACATTTTAGGATTTTTCACCTCATAGTAGGGATATTAAGCATTTCATCAGTAGTAGGGAAAAGATTTAGTATCTGCATTATGTTGAATTCATTCTTTAAATTGATTCAACTTACAGCAATTTCAACATAGTGAAAATCAAAGTACTTTAAAATTCTCCCAGAACCTGCCATCAGGGGGAGGAGGGAAGAGTGTAGAAGAGGGAGAGGAAGAAGAAAGTAAAATGTGAACATCCAAAGAAAATTTTCTGAACAATTTCTGAGTCAGAATCCAACACCTAAATCCATATTCTACATCAAGCAGTGGCATATCACTTTTCTTCAACTAAGTATTGGTGCTGGGAATAAAAATTGACCAGGGATTCTTATTAGCAGGAACTGCCATTATTACTGTTTTTCTCTCCAGGGTTCATCTCAAAATGGAAGATCCTGATTGAAATAAAGAAATTAAGAAATCACATGTGTGAGACTGAAACTACATAACATAAATAATCCAAATTCATGTCCTTATATAAGTTCTAGCTCTCCAGTGAAATACAGGGAAAAAATTATATTTGGTAAAAAATATAATTAAAACATATTTAAATGTTAAGCATAATAACACTTTCATATCAGTATATCTTTGAAAATCTTAAAAATAAGTAAATAAAAAATGGACAAGGAGTATATGCTTAGGATTTTGAATCTGCAATATATCCTAGTCAGGCAGCTAAACACCAGGCCATTAAAATTTACTCTTTCTCAAAAAAATAAGCTTTTATGCAAGCTTTTAATTGGCATCCATATTTTAAAAGAAATACAGAATAGCTCCCTCTTTCACATAACATAAGAACCATATGTTAGAAAGAAAGGTGTGACCTTTCTTTCTAGGTTACATTTTATAATGCATTCTAAAATATTATTTTCCAGCTGGATGGAATAATACCAGAGGTACAGGGTGTTAAACTAAAGGCTGTTTAGAGAATTCTTTATTACCCCTTAGAAGACGAGAAAGCAGGCAGTTGGCAATTCCTGTCCCTTGACAAATCTGCTTTATTCCATGGTATTACTTCACTAGACTTTCATTTTTTTACCCCACTGCTACCAACTTCTCCATTCTTTAAAAAGAAGAATCTGCAGTACGTACCTATGTTGTCTTGAATTTCTGCAATAATTTACTACTAGTCCCTGGCATGTATTAACTTCCTCTTATGGATGCATTTGTTTACTTTCTAGAAAATAGTTTCCATGTCTTTTAGTCTTCTACAGGGATGACAGTATTGCTTTTGCTCTTTAAACTATCTTGATTCAAGCTTCTGTTCTTTAAGCTCTTTTCTTACTTGTAAGTCATCAGTCTATGGAATAAAGGACAATACAATATGAAGGCTTTGATTTGTTAGGGAGCAAAGCAGTGAAACAAAGGATTACATTTCAAAGTCATGTTCATTTTAACATTTTTCTATGCAGTCTTTCACTAGCTTTATATTTATATAGCAATCAGTTGATCAAACTCCCCCAGGTTTTCTACTGCAATTCAAGGGCTTCGAAAATCAGAGGCACATGAGATGATTCTTCTCATCTGACTTTATGCACCTAAAACCTAGAGAACTTAGAGAAATACTTTAAACTGTGCAAATCACAGTAGGTTTTCTATTTAATCTTCTGAGAAGAAAAAGGCTTCTGTGCAGAAGTGTCACCCTGGACATTTATTTTTGGATGAAAACAAAATAAACTCATTCTAGAGGTATGCTTTTTCTCCACATGCTAAGAAGAAAATCTGGTATCACTAGCTCAAAAGCAAATGTCTGACAGGGTATCTCAAAGGAGTGTGTTACTTGTCAAGTTATTAAGCTTGGTGCTTGTGGTTTTCAATTCTTTGGCTTATTTTTTTTGAGCTTTAGTTAAATTTCAGATAAGCTGTTTGTAGCTGCAGTTGATACATGTGTTTCTAAGGGTTCTATATGTAGCTTTTGAGACCGAAACTGGTTAAAAATGTCAGAGCATCTTCATTGACAGTTTGATTTTTAAAAGCCTGTTCAGAAGGAAAAAAAAATTGAATTATTGGTAAATTTCTAGTTTTGTTTTCAGTGAATTGTTTAATATGTCATTAGAAAAGTTATTTCTTAATTGATATCCAGTTTTCTTTGGTTCTAATTGTCATTTTTTAATATGTTCTTTAGAAGAATGAAATACGTAAAATAATAATACATGTAACTTGATAAGAGCATAATCTGATTGAAGGATGATTAGTGAAGATCCAGTTGTTGATCTGATACCTGTACTTTCTGTACACCCAGGTATTTGGTACCCTTGTAACCCTTGTAACAGGGAATCAGAATGTTAAGCAGAAGAATTTAGGTGATTGACACCAGTCTAACTGTAGATCTTCATTAATTCATCCTCGGTAGCCTTAATCATTTACTCTTGATCTGAGCTTGGACCCCATCGCCTCCCTGCTATTTTTTGCAATAGGATGGCATTTCTGTAAAATGTTTATTTTGCTTGCTATCTTTTCCTGGTTTTCCTGACATTTCTGAAGCACAAAACTAGCCCTAGTCAGAATGGCCTTTTAATTAAAAAAAAAAAAAAAAAAAAAGAGAAAAAAAGAAAATTAGGTTAAATCTTTAAAGCAGCTTTCCTTCTGGCTTTGCCTTTCAGGACTGTGTCAAGAAAAACAAGGTCAAGTTGATGGTAATTAACAGAAGTAACAAATTGCTGAGTTATGGGAGACAGAGAGGTGGATAAAATAAACAAAGGACCAAAAAAAGAATCCAAAATTTAAGGCTATTAATGACTACCATATAAACAGTTTACTACAGGTCAGAACATGACCAAAATTTCTAGACAATGAATAAAGATTTGTGTGTGTATCTTGATCAAGATGTTTGATTACTAGATATAATTAATTGACTTTTTCTTATGTGAGATTTCTTTTTTGTACCATAAGGATTCAGACTTACGTATTGTCTATCATTGTTTATGATGTGTGGCTTGTAGAGGATAATACTTCTCTTGTGTTTAAGAACTGGTTAATTCTTAGGGTGTTTTTTAAAGGGAAGAAATATACAGTGAAACTTAAGAGAAATAATGAATGTGTGGGCAGCAAATTAGGAATGAAAGACCCAGAATCAGCTCTTTAATCAACAAACTAAGCCTCATATTTTGAGATAAAAGTGATGTCTTCTGAGTCACTGCCTGACTGGTAATATTAAAACTCATTATTCCACCAAGAAAGTACAAAGAACATGAATATCTAAGGTGTTTTGATTTATATGTCATAAATAATCTCAACAAGTCCTTGAGCTGTTTATTTAATTTTTTTTCCGAGTCAGGATAGAGAAAACTTTCATCTATGTCCATTTAAACTACAAGAAAGCAAGAACTCACTATGCTTGCTCAAGTAGTTTCACTGACTTCATAACTTCTGATATGAGAAAGCTGAAAGACTCAGCAAACTTAAGAGCTAAACCCTTTATTTAATCAACTTGCCAGAGAAGACTAATTTATATCATGTCAAGAGGAAACAGAGTGGAAATGTAAGCAAAGGAATAGCAGGTAAAGATTTTAGATATTATGATATAGGTGAACACCTGCCTGTAAATTAAAAGAGATTAAAGATTCAGATTTGGTTTTCCTCTTCTGTTGTGAAAAATGTCTGTCTCTTTACATCTGAGTATAAAGTTGAGATAACAAGAGCAGTTCTGTATTATTTTACAACTGAAAATATGTATATATATACACACACAGTGAAAAACAAAGAAAAAACCTGATTACTGTGACAAGTGTTTAGAAAACAGATAAGCCAGATGGCCTTTAAACTTCAAAAACTATGTCTGCTAAATTCATTCCTTAACAGCAAACTTCATGACAGTGCTTAATTATTCCACGTTAAAAATCAGTATTGTATTAAAATTTATTACATTGTCTTCAACAAAGTCTCAACACAAAATGTACATGTCTTCAACACCTAAATTCTGAATTAGCTGTGAGCATGCAACTCCACATCACTGATGCCACTGCTGGCTACGGTTTGTGGTGGTCCTTGGTGAGAACAAGGTGATCAGCCTTGAAAGCTGTTGACAGGATAAGTCACATGTGCCTTGTTCTATCTTGTTCCTTCTACAGTTTTCCTCAATTGTGCCTGCTGTATTCATGCTATTTGCTGCTACAGTTCCTTCTCCCACCCTCAGATGGGAAATCATCTCCTGATACTGCTTTGAGGGTGAAGGATATTTTTCCAGTTATCCTGGTATACTTGGTTGGAAGTCCTGTGAGTTTGCAGACCCTTGTGCTTATATTGTCCTCTGCGAATTTGTCTTACTTACATGCAACTTCTCTTTTCCCCTTTGGTGGTCACATCATTCTCATACTTATGTAAATTGCTGAATTCTCTGGCTCACAGTGTTATGCCCTGACAATGCTACAAAATGCTTACATACTGTTCTTGCTTACTTTTTTCAGTGTTTGTGCTTGTATTCGAATTAGAATCAATTGTATGATGATCAACACATTTATAATTTCTAGATGTCACTGTCCTCTGTTTTGGTTCCAAGTAGTTGTAATACACTATCTCTGTGCCTGCTGTGGAACATACGAGCCTCTCAAAACAAAAGAACGCCCTCTCCATTCTAGCTATCCAAGCTGCATAAAGCTTTCCTAGCAAAGCAGTTCCAGCCAGTGTCTCTCTAAACAGGGTTGTTAGACACCTCCAACTTCTGGCCTTCCATGCTTAGCAAGAACTATTTATACCTACTTCGTCTTTGCAAAGATTATTTCTAGGATTTTGTCTAGACCGTAGCATAAATTTTAAAGAACAAGCATAATGATCAGATGTGTACAGTTCAGGTGTGCTGGGGTCTTTTATGCCTTTTTTTCTTGTCACAAAACCTTAAATCTTGCTGGGTTGCTAAAATATATCATCTTTGTTTATGCTATTGGGAACTGCCTCCTGTTCCTCCTAAATAAAAAGCTGATTATAACATTAGGGACATTTCAGCATCGAAAGCCAAGGAGATTAATGTCTGCACTGAAAAGTCTTGGCTAAGAAAAGGTAAGTGCTGAATGAAAGAGATGTGGCCGTTTGCAAAGAGAAAAGAGATTTAAATGGAATGCAGAACTGGAAGTACAAATTAACTGTGACGGAATCTAATTCTACTCACAGTTTTTCTTTTAGTCCTTTTGGCACCCAAAATCCACAAATCCTAATCAGAAAACCACGTTCTATAGGTTGTCTATCCACAGTAACTAGGTGCAAAGTCGTGATATCAGCTAAACTCTTTCCTTTGCAATTTAATGGAAAAAGAACATGGAATTCCATCCTATAAGTCATCAGTAGAACTTTTTATATAATCAACTGAGTTTTCCCAAATTATCCATTGCAACTAAATCAAGCATCTATCTTTTTTTCTTTGCTCTCATTTAATAAATGATTGCAAAATTATTCTGATTTCTCCATACATGTTGGAGCATTATTTTTCAAAACTGTTCTAGTGTAGGTTGAAATACATGGTATGGGTAAATTAATCTTTGGAATTCTTCACAAAATATGCATGTTAAGCGCTTGCAATCAGTGTTACATGTTTTTGGTATCTGATGACCAATTGCATTTAACTGTTTCCACTTCTCTCTGGTTTGTCTCATTTAGGTGGTAAGTAAATAATCCAAAGTGCAGAAAAATGCTATGTCCACAAAAAAAAGCAACTTTATACCATAGGACAGGCTTCCTACATCAAAATAACAAAGGTAAAGTGCCTACGTTGACAATATATGAAATATTTTATATACAATATGGCTTTTGCGTCCTCCAGGTTAGATTTACTCAATTTCACTGGATAAATGTCCTCACCATCCTCCTGATATGAAGATATCCAAAAGGAGAAATCATTGGTTCAAACACTTAAATCTGCCCCAGCAGTGTAAGTGTGTCTAAAGCTGAGCTGAGACCAGATCTCCTGTTGTAGTTAACTTCAAAAATAATCAAATACTTGTTAATGAGTATCCCTTTCAAACTGAATCAATGTTCAGGGACAGCCAGATGATTCACTTTGAAACCTCATTACTGCTCTTAGCAAACACACTAATGTGGATAAAGACTTTTAACAGATGTCTGTGCTTTTATTTTAATAACTTTTATCTATAAATGTAAGCTATTGCACTTAGAAATATAATAACAAACCACGCTAACAAATGTTTAAAAAGCCCAACCATTCCTCCAAACACACATTATTTACGGGAATATTATTCTTAGCAACAAAGGTATGTGAAAGAAAAAAAATGTGCAATTGAAACAAATATTCACAAATAATCTGTTTTTTCAACTTTCTATCAGCTTCCTTTTAGTTGTTATTTTTGGTTTGGTTTCAGATTTTTTTAAAACAAATGTAAGGTTATTGCTTGTGATATACAAATAACTAATTTAATTTCTGCTAGTTTAAAGTAAATTCTTTTTTTTCTTTTCTTTTTTTCTTTTCTTCTTTTTTCTTGTCTCTTTTAGCTTGGGAATGATTGGGGCTGTTTTGCTTAACATTGTCTGCTTTAACCTAGGATGATTAGTACATATATCAGTCATTTAGTCAAACATTGTAACTATGCCCTGAAAGATTAAGTGAATTTCCATGGTAGAATACATTTCTTTTCAACTAGAGACAGGTTTTATTGTGCTAAAGACACAGATGCACATTTCATTATGCAGTTTCTCAATACTACTAATGAAATGACATTAGGAAGGCATCAATTACTTAAACACAGCACAGAACATACAGAGTTCATCTACAACAGAATTAATTTTTTCCCTCTTAAATTAGTTTTTTGATCTGAATTAGCTTTTTATATAAGTAGCATTACAGTAACATTATTACTGTGATAATCTATAAATTAATAAATCATGCTGCTGCACTGAATAAACCCTTAAATGCAAAATTTTATTCAGTAAAAGTAGGGGAAAATTTTTGTTTCTGTGGTTTTCTAAAAAAAGAATATAAAAAATAATATGTATTATAGCGACAGGGATAATGTAACTATTAAAGCTATAGATGCACTTGAAAAAATAGTTAATATGGAAGCTTCCTGAAAGTATTTGTAAGAAGCTTTACTGTATGAAGTTATGTTTTTTTCTTTGTTTCCTTTTGTTTATGAGTTTCATCCTTTTATGATTTTTTTCTCTGTTCTCTGCCCACAAGATTTCTATTACTGGAATGATCTTCTGATATGTAATGTTATGTTTGTGAGGTATTTCAAGTTAAGGCTAGAAAAGATCGAGTTGCTAGTAATTTTAATGCCCGTGCAAATAATGCTGATTTAATCTAAAACCATGTGTATTTAGAAAAAATCTATTTTAGAAGAAAATAGACTTTAGAAATATTTATATCTAGGCTTCTTCCTGTGCTAAACTCTGTTATGGCCCTAGAATTCCTGTTGTCCTTTCCATGCACTGCCACCACTAACTTGCTTCCTCTAGAAGTGAGGGGAAATCTACCAAATCGTTTCACTGAAGATTTAACAGTAAAGCACATGATCTCAAAGGGATGAAGCTGTTTAATGAGAAAACATGGTATTTCCTCTGGAAGAAAATAAGATTAAATAAATACATTCATGTCTCCCTCTGTGCAGTATAAGGCTGTTTAAAGATTATCAAAATTAACATTTACCCGTAATTCTGTAATAAATCCACTGAAGACTGTTTTGTTGGAGGGGGGTCGTTTTGGGGTTTTTTATCAGCTCTTCTGCTAATGACACTGAGGAATCATTCTTCCACTGGTTTTTGCCATCTTCATGCTGGGTTTAAGCTTGTTTAGCCTTACTTCTGTTCATATTTTGTTGCGTCTGCCCAGCTGCTTCTGCCTGCCAGGTTGTACTGTTGAAGGTGTAAAACCATCTTGACACTCTTAGGGAAACGTGTCCCACCTAACCGAAGCCATGTAAAATTTTGACGGTCAGTTTAAATCCCATCATAGTCATCGCAGAAAGAGAGAAAGAACAAAGCATCTATAATTCAGACTGTTTAGCAGTATATATCTCTGAGGGAAAACAGGAGTCAGTCTTTGGAAAAACCTGCTCTGAAGACCATCAAGGGAATCAAGATGATCATACTAGATAAAATTCCCAGCTTTTACAAGATTAAAGTAAATGAGTTGGAATTGACTCTGTATTCCAAAGCAATAATAACTTTCTCTATTTCTTGCCCTAACTCTTCCTATGCCTCTTCATTATTTATTGTTTTCATTCTTAAATCTCTCTCTGCTCTTTTGCTGTGTCAGTCTCTCCCCTTCACCAGCTTTCTCCATTCTCACCATTCAAACAGGTGATTAACAAATGCTGATTTTTATTTCCAGCAAAATTTCTTTTTTCTCTGACCCTTGAAAAGTTTCCCAACTGCTGTAACAACAAGTTTAGTTCTTCCTTGCAATTTCATAATATGAAATAATTTTGATAATCTACTTGTTGCAATTCTGTAATTCTTCCTTCTATAATGCATTTAGTTCTTCATTACACTGCCATTGAAACTGAAAAACATTATATATTTCTGGTCTCAGGAGCTCTTCAATTTGACTTAGTGACCTGAATACAATTTTAATATATTGAAGATAAGCATGCAAAAACTATATGTTTGTTGAATGGCATTTTCCCTGCAACATTTTAAGAATAAATGGTGGCTTAAATGTGTTGACAGCAGCTAATCTCGGAGGATGAAGTATGCATCCCCAATGAGCTCTTTACTCATGTTAAAGGAGAGTGAATGACAGGCAGCGCAAGATCTTATCTAAAAGGCAAAATACATTGCAGTGCATAATAATGCACGTAACAGGTCTGCTCACTTATGAGCTGTGGATAAATGCAAGAAATCACTACAATAATATGCCTGAAGACAGAATACTTACTCTCGTTATGTGGGTGAGTGTGCTGTAGAGATCAATTAGATCACGTAACTCCTGCAGACAGTAAGAATAGCAGTAATAAAACCTAAAGCAAAGAACATATTGCACAGTGTGCTGACAAGGTCAAATTGATAGTTATGATGTGTGGTGGCAGCACTGCAATAAGGTTGTCTTATACTGTATGCATCTGATATTGGCTTTCATTACCAATATCCTGGAGTACAGTCAGAAGCTTACTAAAATGATAGTGATTACCCAAAGGGCAAAAGCAAATACGACAGGCATTTCAGTTCTTATGCACCCTGCAAACTGCATGAAAGGCAGAAAAAATTGTACCTCATGCTAGATCTACAATGCTTGCTACCACTGGGATCAAATTGAGTTTACACTGCCTTTTGCTCATCTTTAAGCTTTAAAGCATGTGTACGTTCAGTGAGTTTATTAAGATAGACCATCCAAGACCATGATAGCTCTCTTCAGTACAAGTCTACAATTATGTACTCTAAATCAGCCTGTAAGATATATCATACACAAAATGTACTGTTGTTCTGGAAGCTTCAAGTTAATACTGGGTGGGCACTTTAAAAGTTGGGGTTGGGCCTGGTTTGAATAAACCCCAAATATTTGGATGAGTTTCTAGTATTTTTGCAATACATCATCTTCATAGCTTTTTAAAAACCAAACAATACCAAACCAAAACTAATCCTATGCTTTATGCTTTACATGTGATAAAATACCTTCTACCACCCTCTGAAATTCTTCTTCCCTTACAAAAGAAGTAATTTAATCACCAGTAGCTTTAGTATCTACTGAATAAGACATGCTCATAGAAAGGTTAAGGAAAAACAGAGTGTCCTTTGGAACAGTATATCAAACATTTCAAAGAAATGCATCTGGGAAGTTACTTCTGGTCTTATCTGATGTCCTCACAGCTAAAGCAAAATGTGAATAACTGCATAAAATTAAGCAGACAATTCTTCCATGAGCTATTTCTCTGGCTCATTTAAGCGTTTAGGCGAACAGTAGGTTTTGTAATGTGATCATGCATAGTGTTCCTGTGCACACAAAAAAAAAAAAAAAAGAAAAAAAAAGTTTTAATCCTGAATATATTGAGGTGATATTCAAAGCAGAGGTGAACGTTCAGAAAATGGGAATTTGTGGACTTGACTGCTCTTGGCTTTCCTCCTCATTACAACATTAAAATGAACAGCTGTTTTTTCCCTAATGCATGACATTTTCTGGGTGTTATGATTCTTCTCTTTTGTGGTGTTAACTATTCAAGGAAACAAGGCTGGCAGAACAGGACTTCAGTGAACTATGTTAGTCAGGTCTGCCCACATACTCTAGATCTTTCTGTTTGTGCACATGACTCTGCTTTGAATTTTTATCTGATTTCTCTGACAGAGTAGAGAGGATTTTTGTGATTTCTTGTACAACTGTGTCATGTTGGGGGAAAGACACCTGTGAGGAAAAGGCTGGGTGTCGACTTATGATCCAGACACGGTAGAGGTGGGTAGGAACAAAAAGGGAACAAAAAGGAATCCTGACATTTGGATTACCCAGATGAGTCACATCAGGTATTCCGTTATTGCAGAAGGAAAATCATAGAATCACGGAATGGCTTGGGCTGGAAGTCACCACCTTAAAGATCATCTAGTGCTAACTCCCCCGCCATTTAAACAGGTTGCTGAAACACCCACCCAGCCTGGTCCTGGACACTTCCAGGCATGGGGCATCCACAACTTCTTTAGACAACCTGTTCCCCTTCCTCACCAGCCTCACAGTAAAGAATTTCTTCTTCATATTTAGTCTAGATATTACCCTCTTTCAGTTTAAAGCCATCAGCTGTTCTCCTGCCACTACGTGCCCTTGTAAAAAGTCCCTCTCTGGCTTTCTTGCAGTCTGGCTTCTGTGTGTTTCCGGCACCAATTTAATATTTTATATAAAGGCTTCTCTGTATCAGATGCATGATTCATACAGACTAGAGGCTTCGGGAGAGTTGGTCTTTAAAGCATGGCAGGCATATGCCACCTCTCTACTCAATGATGGCCCCATTTCCACCCTCAACAACCTCTTACTATGCAGCACTACCATGGCTATAATGCCATCTCCTACTATCATACTCCTATTTCCTTGTTCCTGTCAATCTCCTGTCCCTCTCTTCCTTCAAAAACTTACTTTATAAAAATATGTGGGCCCTCTTGTCTGTCATTACTCAACTGAGGAATTATATTCTGTTTGGAGAATCATTGCTGGGTATACACATTCAGGAAAATGATCCATTGTCATTATGTTACGTGTTCTGCCTTAAACATGCTTGGTATGCTTTCTCAATACTGATTAAGTTTTTATTTACATTGTACACTTTTTTCTCCCAAAGGCTGGATTTCTCACAGGACTTCTTGGGAAACAAAAACATAATCTTAGAAAATATCACAGTAGCTTGTCCTTGTAAATAACTGCCTAAGAATTTACATTCACACTTTAAAATGTTCAGAAAAGTTGACGTAAGTTAATAACCCTTCTGAAAAAGTATCCAAACTCATAAGAACCTAAAATCATCTTTTAAAAAAATTTTAGCATGAATTCTCCAATTTTTTTGTAACCTATGCATGATTTTTGTAAAAAATTTACACATCCTGCACTTCAGTTACTAAGCATAATATTTTATTTTGCCCTAGGTTTTCTTTTTAAAAGAAGAAAAGCCATTTTCTTAACATGTGCCTTTTATTTTTTTCTTCCTTTTCAGATTAACTGTAGACAGCCAAAGCCATTACTTACACAGATACAACATTTTGGAAATTTGCTAATATCAGTTTATTATCCACATAATAGTATCCTAACACCTGCTCTTACACACATCATGCATCTTTGATCAAACAAAGAGCCTAAAGATTTGTCGGTGCTTCAGTCATTCCATTCGCTCTCCTTGTAACAGCAGGTATGATTATGACTAATGCAGCCTGCATCAAGATGACTTCCTTAATATGCTGAGATTAAAAAGGAAAAACAAAACCACACTCATTATGTTGCAGCTCTGAGTTTTTATGCTGAATAGGAAAACATATACATGTAAGCAGTATTACAATGGTTGTAATTACTTCTGCAGTAAGAAATGTGTTACAATTTACAATGTTCCTTATCAGCTGGAAAGCCCTTCCTTCTGAAACATTGCATATGCTTTCATGAAGAACAGAGCAAGAGAGACTCCTGCTGGTTCAAACTCTACAGAAATTAACACTTTTAAACTAACTTTCTTTTTTCTATTCTTTATGTACTTACACTACTCATTTCTTCCATAATAATACCAAAAGGCTCTGAAGCTGAGTGAATGCACTAGCCACTCTCCCGCAGCTCAGAAGAGCTGACTATTTGATTTTTTTTTAATTTCTGAGGCAAACAAGTAGAAGGAAGAAGGGCGGAAGTTAAGGATACGTACAATCACACAAACTACCACATAGTAGTTTATGTGGTTCTAATATGTCTGTAGAAAATTATGAAGCTATTTATTCAATATATGCTGCTCTTAGTGGAGAAAGTGATTATTTGGTGCATTTATGTATGCATATACCTCTTATGCAAAAGTAAACTAAGTCAAACCATCAAGAAGTGCACAGTTGACAAAATTGTTTCATTCAGCTTAGTTCTATTCTCAGGCAAAATTTTAAATTATTGTGACAAAGTATTATGAGTAACAAGGACTTTATCACATACTGTTGTTTTCCTCACAGGATGTTTTGCTTTGTTCTGTGCACGGGAGGACGGCCGCTGTGCAGAGGAGGAAGCAACTGTGACTGAGTATTCCCTCATCCTCCTGCTGCAATTTGTCCATACATACTACGCAAACCTGTATTGGAAGGAAGTTTCCACATTAACTCTTTTTATAGTATTCACCTCTGTATTTGAGGGCTAGATCTTTAAAAGGATTTAAGGGTTGGACACTCAAAGGTATTTAATATCCAAGTCCCAGTTAATGTAGCAAGAACTACACACTGCAGAAATACTGGTGTGTCTTTGAGGACTACAGCTCAGGAGTGTGAGTGTCCACTAGAATAGCCTATATTGCACCACAGGCACAGCACAAAGACACCTATGGAAGCCCCAAATCCAGACTGGTATTTTGAAATAAAGGAGCAAACTCTCATGCAAAGATAGTAGCTGCACTCCACAAAATACTGAAAATGACAGTTCACCTGAGCCACCTCAGTAGGATAAAATGCTTCAGTAACTCCTGATTTTGGAGGCAGTGTGTGTTTCTGTTTCTTGCTGGTTTATGTACTCTACAAGGAGATATTCTAATTACAAAATTAATATTGTCAAGTTAATTAATTTTCCAGTTGTCCTTCAACCCTAGCAGTACCAGCCTTCACTGCTAATAACTTTTTGGGATGCCTAAGTATCTGCATCAAATTATGGTATTTTGTCGACAATGGACAGACCTTTCCCGATCTCAGCAACCACTAGAATTCAATATTAAGGGTTTTCCCTATTATATCAGCTACAGTTAAAAGTGGGTTTTCTCAGAGATGGTTAACCTTACAGAAAATATAAATGGAAGAACAGTAACATTTTCTTTTATTGAATAAATTAGCAGCTATATACTCTTCTGGAAAATGGAACATTCTCATTAAAAACCCTTCTGTTTAAGGGGACTTGAATGTACATATTCAGAGCCCTCCTGGCTCTCACTGGTTTCAGATTACAGTTGTCAAGATGAGACATTTCTGAAAATAAATTTTATGTACTTCGTCTTGAAAAATGCACCTGTACTACACAAAAGCAAAGGGAGAAATGTCGATGATTTTCTCAGCATCACAGCACATATTTATTAAAGGTTTTACCATAGAATCCTTTTTGCAGAATTTTGCAAAAACATTCATAAGTCTGAGTCATTCTCTCTGC
Source organism: Parotia lawesii (assembly GCA_003713295.1). Classification (NCBI taxonomy): domain Eukaryota; kingdom Metazoa; phylum Chordata; class Aves; order Passeriformes; family Paradisaeidae; genus Parotia; species Parotia lawesii. The sequence goes on from RAHM01000012.1 coordinate 1,284,047, forward strand.
CTCTCTCTCTCTCTCCCCCTTTATCTTTGATGTCTTTCCTACCTTCTAGGAATAGTAAAGGACTTTGCTAGCACATCAAGGTAAATGCAAGAAGTCAGCAGTCAAAAAGGAAAGATGATATGACAGCGTGCAATTAGAGTTGGCATTGAAGTGTTCAGGAACATCCAAATGTAAATGGCATGGTGCAACAGGCACACCACAAGACATGCTGCTGTCAGGTGAGGAAAGGCTCAGGCAGTCTCTGAGGTCACAGGCTTTAGCTCAGCACGATRTATCCCAGCTGGGAGATCTGAGAGCACCGCCAGGCTCCTCTGTTGGGGGCTGACAGCGCATGCCTCCTGGGAGGATGTGCCTGCCACATCAGGCCCTTCCTGGCGAGGAAGCTGCAAGCCAACAACGAACCTCAAGGCAGGTGGTCCAGCTCCCCARAGGGACAGCACTGCACCACACACAGCCCAGTTGAAGCTAACCTGATCTGCTCTGCCAGCATGGAGGGTAACAAAGCAGGGGAGGATAAATAGGAAAAGCCCACCACAAGGTGATCATGCTCAGACACAGTCTGCACTAGGGGAAGAAGCTTTGCCTCTCCTGCAGCTCATTCATCTGAACTGACAGAAGGCCAATTTTGTTTCAAGATGCTGCTGCTGATTGCGTTTTAATCTGTATCTGTAAACCAGATACAGAATATAGTTTTGCTTTGTGGGCACAACTGCATGACAACTTGCTACAATATATGTTTTCTGAATAATTATTGGCTGTTCTATTCTTCAATATCATCAACTTTTTTAGCAATCAGTTAAAGTGCTAACTCACACTGCATCTGTGATCTAGACTAATTTTCAGCTACTTGATACCGGTAAATTATTTAAAGCACTAGAGAGGACTTGTGTTTTCTTACTGCTTGACAACCTGCAATACAGGAGCCAAGGATTTAGTAAGGCTCGGAACTTCCACAGCAAAAGTGGATGATTGCAAGCATTTTCCTTGGAAGTCTGAAACAGCAGGGTATAAGGGTACTTGCAGTAGACAGCTGTCACCTGCTCCAGTACTTTTATGTTGCCTTGCCCTGGTGACACTGGAGGTGTATATAGGTTCAGAGAACTCATGTTTTTATTTAGGTTTTTGATAGTGTGCTATTTAGAGCTCCAGCTTAGCCTTCAAAGCAGAGATGAAGTTAAATGTATTTTACCACCCAAAGAGTTAGATGGGACAGTGATGTATTAAGCTGAAAACACAGATTCAGCCTGGAAGACAAATTCATGCTAGGAAGTCAGCGGCAGGGACAGGGACAGGACAGTGGCAGGACAGAAACTCTTTTTGGTTCCTTTCACATCATTAACATAGGACATGAAGGGAGATTCCAGGTATAGTTATTTCATTCTTCATTTCACAGAGGCAGTTGAATCTCTTCAGTACTATGACCAAAAGGTTTTACTGATGTCAGTATTGCCATAGCTATTTCAGAATGTGCAGCAGTACACTGATACTCTTTGAGGATATAGCAAGGAGCATGCTTGACTTTCTGAGAGGTGTTAATTAAGAGCTAGGCAGAATTTACCTGTAGGTAAAAAATCATTAATCTTAAAGTTTCAAAATCTCTGCTTACCTTTACCCAATCCGTTAAATTTTCTGCAGCTGGGCAATGTTAACAGGTTCATTAGATAAAAAAAAAAAAAAAATATTTTGTATTTTACAAAATTAAGCTGATTTTAAAAGTTCATTAATATTGTATTATTTATAAATTTATCACCACAGTTACAGATAGTCTTGTCATGCTTTTTTACTTTTGCATGGTTGAGATAACAGCAAAAACAATTATCAGTTGCTGAAGCTATCTAAATGTAAACATAAAGCAGAGCTAGGTCTCTTATATAAATGGGAACTATTGTTTGCCATCAAGAAACTTTTAAAAGTATACCCAAAAACATAAATATTTTTCTGTTGCTGCCGTTAGGCCCGATCTTGGAGTCRTTAATCAGAACCAATAGATCCTTTTCTCTTCTCAGACTGGATGTAGCCAATATGGAGTATGATGATGCATGTGTTTATTAATCTTTGCCTTCCTCTGCATTACYACTTTGGACCCATTAAAAGTAGCAATCTGGCTTTTAAGTGGAGCTGTGAAAGTTAGATAATAAATGTTATTGCCAAAAAAAAAAAAAAAGATGTATTTATTTCTGTGTTTGACCCAGAGGGATTGGCATAAGTTTTCAAATGCATGTTTTTAAAATAAGTTATAGCATCCCTTAGGTCACCATAAATTTAACACTCCCTTGTTTCTGTTGAGAATATGCTAATTGCAGATTTTTTTGCTGATGAACATCATATTGTATAATAAATATATGGAAATGTCAGTGGAGCATCCTTTCTTTTCAGCATATTTGCATGCAGAGGACATTCCCTAAACATACTCTTCAAACTTTATTAAGAAAGAAAAAATACAAGTTGGTTCTAGATGAAATGATTTYATAATTATTTTGATTTTCAATTTCTGAACAAAAATATAATTCTAAATAATGTTTTTAATGCAGATAAATAGCATACAATTAGTAAAAAATTAGATTCTTCTGCCTCAGATAATAACATAATTGTCTAAAAATAGTATGACTGACATTGTTAGGGCAAATTTCAGGGAACYGTACTACTAAAGATGACTGAGTGATATAATCTAATCCAAATGTATTTTACTTCAGTCATGGTCTTCAAATATTTTTATGCTGAAGCAAATATTCCAACTATATAAAGATAAAAAAAATATTTTTAATCATTTTTTCTCATACTGATCATCAAAATTCTGCATATTTCGTTCAAGCATGGAAATCTTAGTGATATTGATGTGYTTTATATTTAGGAGAGATTGTATTACCTTCTGCATCTGCACATTCACAACTCATATTCTCAAATAAATCTGCAGTGATATTTTCTATTACATTTGATAAACAATATTAGAGATTCTAGAAGCAGTAAGAGAAGATGAAATTTGTGGTAGAAAGATGTTGATAAAACTCAGACTTCAAAAAGCAGAAGTAGGCTTGAAGCTGGATTTTGAAGAGTCATCAGAAACTAAATACTMGGTTTCAGTATGTGAGCATAAGAGCACAAAAATCAAAAATAATAGTTCTGGTTTCAGAGCGATTGTTTCCCATTTTAGACTTAAATTTTGTTTGAGAGAAAAAGAGAGAGAAAAAAATACTCTTTGTGTATGAGGAAAAGAAAAGAATAAATCCACAAACCCAAACCCCAGATGATCTTATTATTATTTGCACGATTTGTACAGTGCAACTTTTAAAACCAGGAGATTAAAAAAAAAACAAAATAGAAAGAGGAAAGAAGTATGTTTTTTTGCTGCTTRTTACACTGTATTGGTGTGCAGTTTTTAAAAAGGCTGATTGCATCCTGTTTCAGGCAAAGTGCTGTTTGATAAATGAGTTTATTACACAGATGTTTACCTCAGAGAAAATTCTGCCTATATTTCAGAGAGGCTTTTGTGCATAAAATCTGTTTATCACATTTTCTAATACAGAATGTGGTCAGCATTTGTACCATGGAAAAAGCTAAAACATTTCCTGTTTRTCTTTACAACAAATTATTTATCAATTACAGAATCTAAAATAAATGTAACTAAAGACTTTATRCATTGAAAAATACCATGATACTTTTATTTACAGGTTGTTTCAGGAAACTGAGGTACATATGTATGCAGATGACAGCACCTTCCTGGCCACCAACATACTAATCCAGCTCTCATTTCACAGGAAACTGGAGTAAGTGGGAGTTTGTTTGTTTTTGAGGGTTTAGTTTGGTTTGTATTCATTTAATTTTAGTTTTCTTTTTTGATAATATAAGGCCAAATTCCTTCAAAGAAAGAACTTTTTACTATAGAGAAGCTACTGTTTTTCTGATGTGCATGCTATCATTTCAAGGGATGCTCTGATGACATTGACATCTGAGAGTGATTGAATCAATGAGCAGACTTGGAATTTGCCCAAATCATGTTTTTCCAGAATTACCTATCATATCCAATACTAGTGCCATCCATTACTCTCTACTTCATTGCATCTTTTCATCACAGTTTGCAACAGAAGCATGTTCCACAGAATCTGCATTTTGTGATTTTTCTTTGCAAAAGACATTATTGTTTTATACAGTTCCTGATCATATATACTTAGTGTAAAGTCCATCAAGACTTGCTTCATGTTTTTCAGTTGTTCTGCAGTAATTCAGTCATGGTTATGAAAAAAAAAAAGAAGCTATTTTACCAGTAATTCTTATATAAAAATGAAAGAGCATATTGCTAAAAAATCAGGATATTAACATGCATGCCTTTATGCAAGCTAATATGTGAGAGGCATTGTTTTTGAAATTAATGCTAAGGGGACTACAGAATTAGAGATTATAAAAAGAACTGGACATTGTATTTCTTGATATACTTAAAACTTTATAAAACATTAAAAAATGCATTTGTAAAACCTAGATGACCTAGTGTAGTTATTTTTAGGAGATCTGTGATTTAATATTTTAATAGCTATTGACTTTCATGCATTTCAATCAATACCATGTTCCATATTTTTCCAATAATGAAAATTTTTCTTTAATATTCTATACTTCAAAAATTTGTTTGATGCAAGACGAACTGTCATCTAAATAGCAATGGTGTGTAACATTGTAAAGTAAAGCTTTATTGAAAGCTTTACTGAAAGATTGATCGAATCATGGTGGGATTCTTGGGGTGCCATGGTGTGATTCTTGGGGTGTCTTGTGCAGGGCCAGAAGCTGGACTTGATGATCCTGATGGTTCCCTTCCAACTTTGCGTATTTTATGACTATATGAAGCTGTGAGAGAGACAAGGCACGATGTGCCCACACAGTGACTGACTCAATCCCCAAGAGCAAACAGAGGGTCACAAGTGATGCCGTGGCTCTGCTGGACTGCCTGGGATGATGAGTCTGGGTCATCTGGCAGCAACAGTCAATGACACAAATGGCGTGTGGAGGTAAGAGTCACACCAGCCCTTGGCTCCGCTGAAGGAAGATAGATTGAGAGTAGCCCTGAGAAGGACTTGGAGATCTTGGTGAATGAAAAACTTTATATGAGCCTTCAAGGTGCACTTGCAGCCCAGAAAGACAATCATCTCCTGGGCAGCATCAAAGGAAGTGTGACCTGCAGGTCAAGGGCAATGGTTCTTCCCATCTACTCCCCTCTTGTGAGATACCACCTGGGGTACTGCTTCCAGCTCTGCGGRCAACACCATAAGAAGAGCATGGACCTGCTGGAGCAAGTCCACGGAGACAATCAGAGGGATGGGATGCGCAGACAGGCTGAGAGAGTTGGGATTGTCCAGAATACAGAAGAGAAGACCGGTGAGATCTTCTAGTATCCTTCCACTGCCTAAAAAGGCCCTGCGAGAGAGCTGGACAGCAACATTTCACAAGGTCGTATAGTGATAGGATAAGGATTGTGAGGCAGTGGAACAGGCTGCCCAGAGAAGTTGTGGAATGCCTCATCACTGGAAGTGTTCAAGGCCTGGTCGGATGAGGCTTTGAGCATCCTGGTGTAATAGAAGGTGTTCCTTTCAGTGGCAGGGAGGTTGGAACTAGATGATCTTTAAGGCCCTTTCCAAACCTCTATAATTCTATGATCAATTCAATAACCTTGCATATGTGAAAATCCTTGATTTTAATTTTGTAGAAATGTTTAACAGTGACTAATTGCCAGTTGATTGTGTAAGAGAAACTTAAAGAAGGAAAAAATAGTCAGGTATCGACACTGGAAAATTAATCTAACTAATTTTCTGATAACTGAAAATTGCTATGCTCAATTCAGAAACTATGAATCCACAATACTGTAGGAAATTATTCATACAATTATATTTAAAAGTTCTCCTGTTTAGAATTAGGATTGCAAGCTCTTTGTTCTCCTGTGCTACGTTTAATAGCTTGGTCCTGAAAATGCAGAATTCAGTAGCTCCACTGAATGTAAAGAAAATGTAAATATAAGTAACTTGCCTGAATATATGATTGCTGAACTGTCCCTGAACATCTCAATTCTCAGGGTAGAGTGTGTTCACTTAGGTATGTGATATATTCTAATAGGAGACATGCTACTAAATCTCTCTGAATCCCCTTGAAAATTGAGATACGGTGGAAAAAGTATTTAAAGCTTTTATTCATAATACTACCATAGTTATTATGATGAATAAATGGCTTAAGCTGTTTGACCTCTTTTTGTGAATAGATGTGAAACTACTTTGTCCCTTAGCTAGACAAGAAAAAGGACTTGTTTGTTTGAGGTTTTTTTAAAGAATAAGTTATTAATTTTAACAGGAATACGTCTTCGCATACTGCAAATGATTCAGTACTAAAAATCCTTCTTTTGTGTGTTTTTGGATTCATACAGGGCTCAGAATTTGGCATATTTTGAGTTAGTTCACCATTTTTTCATTATGAATCTAGAAACTTTGAAGACAGAGACTAAGGTAACGGCAAACCAATAGACTTCTGAAGATATGAGAAAGCTTTCCTTTCTTCTGAGGACTTCTCTACTTTAAAAAATATTAGTCTGTGGCCCCTGAGAAATTAATAATTAGTATTGAGGAATCAGGGGAGGGGGGGTTATATCTTTTTTTTTATATTTTAAATGGAGCTCTTCCAGGGTTGCCTACCAAATTGCTCAGTTCAATTCAGAAAATATTCTGCTGGACATTATTTTATCATATTGCATCAAGTTCCTTTTTCCGGTATCAAATTAATATATTCTGAAACATCTCAATAATATTGATTCTATAGCAGCCAATGTCTTTTTCTGGCATGTACCTAGTTTTAAATACTGTAGGTGACTCATGTTTTGGATATTGAGCCACAAGCCTCAATAGAAATGAGGCTAGTACCTTTTCTTCACGCAAGTCTGGTAAGCTGCAGATTACTTCAGCAGTATTTTCCATCTGTGCCATTTATTTTACTACAACTTGTCTGATATCATCAATCTCCTTATACCTACAACAGCTCTTTGGAATTTCTTAACATCACCACCCACACAAAAGAAAATTGCAACTATCCTCAAAGGCATAGAATATATAAATGCTGTAGTCACATTTTTMGATATATTGACTACATTTTAACTTTTATTCCTTATTTTTATTATTTTTCTTTGCTTAACACAGTCCTATTGCTGTTGCTTCAGAAATCTCATCTGTAGTTTACACTCTCAGATCACATTTATTTCTCATTCATTTATGTGTCATTTGCTTCCCTTGAAAAATTATTTATTTATTTATTATTTATTCCCTTGAAATATCCTACATGTTTTTATCTTTTTCTAGAATAACATAGGTCAAATTAAACTTTAGAAGTATTAATTTTCCTCCAATAGCAATACATTGTCCTTGGGTGAGTCTCTGAGGTACAGGCTCCCAGACTGTAATTTTATTATTTATTTAAAATTAACTTTATCCCTAGGTTTCTTTCCAAATCCAAAACAAAAATTCCATGGCAATAAGTCTTGATGAAGATGCATAGTAAGGTAGTGCTTCTTCATACCCTCTTCCCTTGCATTTTGAAGAATTCAGCTCTGTAAGGAAATTGCTTTAGCTGAGTTCATCTCTTGACACTACTGTTTTAGTCAATAGTTAGACTACAAGAATGTTTCTGGGAATATTAGAAAATACTGCTAAAATCTGGATTTTGAACTCAATAGCATGAATATTCAATACAAAACTGCAATCCCAAGAGTTTGCTTACTAGTTTAGTCAGAGTGTTAGAAAACTTGCGTAACTGAAAAAATTCATTTAACTCTGAGTTACTTATTTTCCCTGGATAAAAAACTGGAGTAGACCTGTCAACAAAGGAAACAAGTGCAATCCATGTGTTCCTGACTGTGTTATACTCATTTATTGAGACAAAAGCTGTTCTCATCACAACTTAATATTTAACTGAATATATAACTGAATATTTTATATACACTGATATGTGAGAACATAGAAGGGAATATTTGATTTATGATTTTCTTGTATATTTTGCTCCTGAACTCCATTACAAGTAAATTGAAAATGGAAGAAACAGAATCTAAATCTCTAACCATTGCAAAACACTCACCAGAGGAAGCTGGTCAGCCACTAGGTTACGGGGAGATTTTCATATTTACAAAGCCAAAGAAACACAAAGTTGTTTGGTTTTTTTTTGTCTAGAAAAGCAGCTACAAAAGAGAAGGATTTATTTTGGACAAGAATTTATTTTGGACAAGGCCTTCGAGATCAGGGCTACAATGTGCTGCATATTTTTATATTTTCAGAAGACTGTGGGATCTTTAAAAATCACATACTTAGAGTGTCACTGGAGACAACATAGAATGGTTCAGTTGGATTTATCTGAATGTGTTTATGCAGTTCTGTTTTCAGAGCCATCACTGATCAAAAATATGCGTGTATCTCTAAGAGCTATTTCTTTTGCTGCCTTTTTGGAATTAATAAATTAATTATTACTTTATCACATGTCTACATTACATTCAGATGTTGAAATTAAGTAGCCACATGAAGACATGAATCGCTTGTCACAAAAATGATCCTAGAAAAGATAAAATGTTAAAAAGAAGCTTTGAAAAATATATATATGAGGAGATATAAATGAAAAAAAAATCTATTTTCCTGTGTAACCTACTCTGTTCAGTTTTGAAACACTGTAGAAAGTTTTCTACACAGTTGGCAAGCTATTCACATTCCAAAAGTGACTGCATTTTTTAAGGGAAAGACACCTTCAGGTAGTTACCATGCTAAACAAATCTGTCAGTAAGGCTCTTATTCCTTTATTGATTAGAATTCTATTATGTCAAAAAGAAAGACTGTAATATTCCAGAAAACTTTTTGTGACAGAAAATTGACTATAGGACAAAACATGTGTTGCAGGACCTAAGGAGATTTATTTTTATATGAGTTGAGGAATTAGGAGTTACATATAAGTTGTTTCACCACTGCATGTCCTATGAACATATGGTGGGTTGAGGAGATGTCTGCTGTTTTTAAGAACAAAGAATGATTTGCATGTGCAAAAGCATTAACAGTAAAGAGAGAAAATTAACACAAGAAGTTTATAACTTGGCAGCAAACTTAAATGCCTTGATTATTATGATAAATGGTGGTGTGAGAAATATTCCAATCACCACAATTCAAAACYAGAGATATTGTATAAGTATTTTTACAACATGGATTAATTTTAACTGCATCTTTGACAGCACAAAATGCTTTCAGTATATCCCTGGACACTTTCCATAGGCTCATTTCTGTTGGGTTTGCTTTCCAGTGTACACTGTCCCACTTTGACCTTCTCACTGAGATGAGGACCGTGTCCAATCCTCTCTTGTACTCTGACTTCCCTCACCCATCATGGATATCCACATGCCATTTTCATGTACATCTTTCATCCATGCTTCAATGCCAATACTACAGACTCCCTAAAACAATAATAACACCAAAAAAAAAAAAAAAAAAAAAACCAAAAAAACCTAAGGACTAAGAAAAAAAAAGCATCCTATAATTTATGCTACTATGATCAAACTTCCACTACCTGCACCATTCAGTGGAACAGCTTTGATAGTCCAACGGAAATAAAAATACTTTATCTGAAAAGACCTGATCTGAATTCTTTACTAAAATGCAAATCTCTAAATATTTTAAAATGACCAACTAAATAATTACTAAATAAACAGGACTCTTCCACATGACCTGAATATTACTTCAGCCCCCAGAAAATACCTAAAATATAGTCTGCATTACTTTAACTTTACAACAAACTTATTTAATGTTCATTATCTTTACTGTTTTGCTTTTAAAATCCTAAGCCACTTGATTCATCATAAAACAAATTTTTGAAGCACAGAGAGGAAACAAAGTAGGCAAGCATTTTATTTAACACTGGATAATTTTTTTAAGAAAGTTTTATCTTGCTTGTTAAAGTAAGATGAGAAGTTTTCTATTAACTCTGCTGGGAAGCCTTAGGGGCCACTGAAAGCTTTTTAATTGCATATTTAATTAGAAATGTGCTAGAGAGCTGGTGCTCAGCTTTTCCAAAGCTCATGGCTCCTGACAAAATGTCTGCTTTTAAGCCATTTTGTCTCTCGAAATGCTTTCTAAAAAGTGGGTTAAACAGAAGAAGCTTTAATTTTGCCTATTTTCACTTCAAAGGGATTTTACTGTTTTATCAATCCTACTGTAAAACCAAGGTGAAATGACATCTTCAAAAGTAAGCATTTTCCAGTAAAATAAATCTCCTAAAAGAGCGAACTTTAAAGATTCTAACAATTTGTTTCTCTGCCTATCCCACCAGAATGATGGAAGATGAAAGAAGGAAAGAAGAGGAGGATTATGTCTGGCTACTACAGGTAGAGTTTGCAGAAGCAAACCACCAGCCACTTCATCCAGTAGCCAGTGTCTGGAGGTGAAGTGAAATAAATTCATRCATCATCAGATCCATACATCATGATAGTCCATGTGTTTGATGACAGAACATGGCAAATATGTTTGAAGGGTAGGAAATAAAGTTTGTCACAAGAAACTTGATTTGAGGAAATAGACCTGAATATCACCCAAGACTAGCTCTTATGAGTCATTGTCATTTAATTTCTGTCATCCATGATTAATTATCAAGCTTATCCAAAATGTGATCCATTTAGAATTTTTTCAACTTTACATTTAAATGCTCGAAGACTGACCTCTGACAGTAATATGTCCATTTTTCTCCTGCTCTGCAATGTCACAATTTTTTTCATTTAATATTTTATTTATTAATTAATTTATTAATTAATTTATTTATTTATAAATGAGGAAGTTCTTTATTATGTGTTTGCACACTCATTCCAGTAGCATAGGCTAAGCAAATGCTTCAGACTTGGCTATGGAAAAGAGAAAAGTAATTCTGGTTAGTAAATATGTTCACACAGTAGCCATTAGTAAATATTTCCACACAATAGCCAGAAGTGACATCACTATTAATATTAGGTGCAAGAACAGTGCTTATAATTTAATCATGACCTATGCAAATTAAAGTTACAGATTTGACACATTTTATTAAATTAGAGTAGGGTGAGTTCATTCACGTCTTCTGTTATGAAACCAGAGTTGAATACATTGATTAATTTGTCCTCCATTTTTAAGATTAACACAAGTAGAGTTTGGTCTTGTCACTTCCTGCACAAACCCGTAAAACAGAGGTGTGAGGTGAGATGAGTGCCATTATCATCAGTAATCAAACAATGTTCAGCTCTGTGTTTCCACATCAAAACCAAATAGAGCTGATTCTTCAGTAACTCTGTGTTTGGCACAGACAGAGTCCTGAGAGGAAACTGGCTGTTTTAGCCTAAATCCTGTTAAATACTGATGTGGCCTGKCAAGAAAAATTCTTCGAAGTAGTGGCGGATGGCCGTGACTGCACCTTCTGTTGAAAGCACCTGCCAAAGCAGTTCCAAGGTTATGATCAGTCCTAAACTCTTACTAGATTGTTGTTGATGTTGGATGCACAGACAACCACAACAGCTGAGAAAAACTTTAATGCCAAGTGGCCAAGAGTGACTCAGTTTTTGCCATAATCTCTTTCCTTCCTCTTTCAGGTTCCCAGGCAAAGCTAAACTTCTCTAACACAGTCTGTGTGGGATGACCCCTCTAATTACGTTTGCATATGTGGGAATCATTATATACTAGATATCACACAAGGACAAATTGAAAGAAGGCTCAGGTGATTATGTTTGACTTAGAGTTTTCTCAGAGAAAGAAAAGAAATTTGTCTTAGTGGCCCTTCAATACAGGCTTCTTCTGATCCAGTAGTGCTTTTACTGAAAACCCATTTGCAAAAATCCCAAAAGACTAAAAAGGCAAGTGCAATAAAATCGAAGCTATCGTCTGTCCCTATCATTTTCCTTAAAAGCTGTAGTGAATTAGTTATCCTGCAAAAGAAGAAAAAGTTCCACTGGGTGTTTTGTGTACCACAGCAACAGATTTAAGAATCAAACTCAGTGTTTTTGTCTCAAATATTTATAATCTAGATCGACATTTTAGAGATGAACAATGGAGAATGAGATACAGTTGAAAGCACTATGAATAAATGATAATGTTTTACTCATTTCATATTAGTTCCACATTCTTAAGCTTTTTAGTAACCAAATTAGTTACCACGTCTCTGCAGATACGCTTAATTCATAAGACTTAAAATAAGAAATGTCTTAAATGGAGCAGGGCTGAAAAGCAGTCTGGCTACTTGCCTTATTGGTTTGAACTACAGACATATTTTTACCCAGTATTGTAACATTCAGTTTTACCAGTAACAAATGAACAAAACATTGTCCTTACTGAAAAGCATTCTTCTTTCAAATAAGCCCTTGCTTATTTCCAAGATAAAAACTCATAAGTGGTGGGAAAAAAACAACTTAAAGGATTGCAACCTGTCATTTAAGGCTTCCCAGATGAAGTCATTCTCTTTAGTTTAAAAAGAAATATTGTTTCTACACTGGATGAAATCCTCAAACAAAGTCTTTGGAATATCTTCCATGGTTTGTTCATCAGATTTAAGAGTATCTTATTTACCTGTGTTGGCATAACTCCTTCAGCTTATCAAACAGGCTGAACACCACTGTTCTCTGCTTTAATTTTTTCCAACTATTCTCGATAAATGCAGGTTTCTTTCTTTTATTTCTTTTTATTTTTTTTTCCTTGCCATCTGTGAAGAGAGGTGAAGACTTGTGATTTCTAATTTTTTTTCTTTGTTTTTTTCCTGTGGGCCATAAAATGGTTCCAGAGTTTCTGGAGCGTGCTTCTACTTCTAAGAAGTTTCAGGAGACGAGATAGTTTCCTTTGAATGCTTTCTCATTGCTCAAGGAATGATTTGCTAATAACAGCAAATAAAAGACACTAAGGGCATAGAGGGTTTTTAGAAGGGTGAAGTCTACAGAGGATCAGAGGACATCAAAAAAAGTGCAAAGTGAACTAAAATCAGATATGGAAGCCAAGAAAAATCTGAAAGGATTTAGAATAGGAGGTGAAGCAGAGTGAAATATCACTGCACTGCATTTTCAAACATAGATTTTTATTCTCAATGACACTTTCTGTATTTTTCCTTCATTTTATTTTATTTAATTTTATTTTTTATCTTTGTGAGCTTTTGCCTCACAAAGAGAAAGGCAGATTCGTTGAATCTGAGAGAACTCAGCAAGATTAGGAAGGCTTTCCTTTTCCGATAACAGATGATTGTCTACATGTAGCAAGGCACCTGCTCCTATCTTAGAGTTTCTCTAAGTTCCCATTTTGCACAGACTGACAGCTTGTGGTATGTAAGGTGGCAGTATTCCCACCGTCAAGAAATCAGCAGGAGTCCTGCAAGGTAGATACTATCAGTCAGTTGATCATGAGTCAGTAAGTGCCAGGCATATCACTTTGCACAAAGCCCAGCACTGTCTTCTTGCAAAAGAAGCTCCAGGAGTCAACAGGAGCTCAGCAGCATACTTACACTTCCCCAACACATAATTTGTTGGAATCGCTAGAGAAATTGTAGCAAGCTGAACGAATATGTCTACGTGTGTGCCTACCTTTGCATGCAGCTCTGTGTGTGCAGGTATCTCTACACACAGACCGTTGCTTCAGAGTATGTTGAAACAGTTGTTTGGGGTTTTTCCCAATTCCTTGATATCAAAACAGCTGTGTACAATCCAAGTGGCCTTTTTCTCTATTCATGTCCCCTATGTCTCAAATTCACCTCCGAATTCAACAGATATCTGCTAGGAGCAACTCAGGGGAGCCAGTGGTTTTGTTTTGTTCATCAATGTGCCGTTTATCAGTGTTGGATTGAGACAATAAGATGCAAATACTTGAGTTTTCATTTATTTTTCATCTTGCCTATTTAATTAAAAGAAAAACTACCTAATGCACATCAATAGACAATTTACAAAATGCAAATACTTTAATAAAGCTGGTTGCAACAATTACAGTTGGAATAAGGCATTTCTGTTTTGCAGTGTCGTATTAATTTCTTCCATCTCTTCCTCTGGAGAGATAATTATGCCTCTAAATTTCAAATTTAGTAATGTTTTTCAGCTATACAGTCCCATTTTGATGATCCAGTCTCATGGAGGAGTAGTTATATTTTCCTTTACACTCAGCAATTATGCTCTTTGCCTAGTGGATATTATGTATAAATAGATTGCTTTAAAATATATATATTTTGGTAGGCGATAGGACTTTTTAATAGATTTTTTTTTATTTCCTGGTGTGTTACTTAAAACCAGGAAAATTAATTTTAAAACTTAGAAAAATGTTGGCTAAATAGACAGAAACCAATATTTGTGGTAGCATTCTAGTGCTTCATTTGTCCACTGTAGTCCTAAAATGAATGAGAGTTGCATTTATATATAAAATATGAAAGATAAATATAATAAGAATTGATTACTTTTATCTAAATCTGAATCTTTTGAGATGATTTTGTTGCTCTTTCAGTTGCTTATTCTCTCTCCTAGTTTCTCTTATCATGCCATTCCAAAGAATTAAATCAAAATKATGTGTGCATATAAATTTCCCCAAACAGTAAATGCTAATTATTTCTTTGAGTGTCAAGTGTTTCTGGAGGGTTTCTTGATGAAGAACCAGACACTTATTATGAAAAATAAATGCTGTCTATTCTTGTAGGAAATTCCAAACCAACGTCTAAAGCCTTGGGACATCTTTTTCCTGAACAGCCAAGAACTGCCACAGAAAATTCATTATTTTCTTATTAATTGGCCTCAATAAGTAAGAAAAGACCACACGAAGGAACTGTCACCCTCAAACACATTCGCTGTGTAAGTATTTGAACCTTGAAATGTAGTTGAAAGGGAAACACCTTTCCACTTTCCTGCTGTGACTGAAATTTCAAGAGTAACTGATGCCCGAGCATCTTATCAGGGCTAAGGACATTACAAAAGAACACATCAAATTAATAATCTGCATTCTAGTAGCATTACACAGGGTGATGAATCACACTATGAAATGTTATACTTCAGGACTTTGATCCTGCCTGAGACTCCATACAGAGAGTAAGAAAAAAGTATAATTGTACTTGAAAAGGAATAAAAGTGATTGCTTATGCAAAACAAGCCTTTAAAATTTCCTACTGTGACAAGCCTAGAAGCTGTGGTATATTTAGGAGCAAATTAATAGTGACATGGTCTTCAGACTCATCTGAATGCACAGTGGGAAGCAACATCAATCACTTTTCTTTCTTCTTTCCACTCTCTCAGTTGATTCCAAAACACGCATCTAATCCATTTATATCATAATTAATCCTGGCCTTCCCTGAAATGTTACCCTTTTCTACTTGATGTCCTCTGACTCTCATAAATGCACATTAAGATGCATCAGAGAACAGTATTTTGAGTGCAAAAGAGGCCATAGATGTCAGCATACCATCTACATATGAACAAGTCTATGGGAAAGAATATTTGGGATGTTACCTTAGATAAATCCCAGAATTACAGAATGTTAGAACAGGTTGAAAGGGACCTTAAAGATCATCTAGACTAAATCCCCTATTGTGGGAAGGGTCACCTTGCATGAGATCAGACTGCTCAAAGCCCCATCTAACCTGGTCTTGAACACTTCCAGGGATGCAGCATCAACAGCTTCTCTGAGCAATCTGTTCTGGTGCTTCATCACTCCCACAGTAAAGAATTTCTTCCTAATATCCAGCCTAAATCTACTTTCATTCATTTTTAAACCACTGCCTCTTGTCCTGTTACTAGAGGAGTTGGTAAAATGTCTTTCCACATCTTTCTTATAAGCCCCCCTTCAGATATTGGAAGACTTTTGAGAAATCCAGGTAGACATTTGTAGTTCTTCCTCTGTCCGATTTGATGGACAAGGGAAAATGAAAGGGAACATAATTTTATTCCTAAAATTATTTCTGTGTTGGGAGATAGATCTACAAATTCTGCAAATTAGAATTGGCTAATACCTTACAATCAAGCAAAGACCTTATACCTAATTAACAGAGATGGTGAATTAATTGTGCAGGTAGTTTGTGTGTTTGGGGATTGTTATTTATTTATTTAATTGTTATATCAGCAGGCAGGTCAGAGAAGAAGCACAGAATCTTAGAAGTCTAAGCTTGCCCATCAAGATCCTTTGGATCTTCTCTACTCTGTCAAAGTTTTCCATAATTGAACAATCAGTTCTTTTACATTCCTGGCATCACTGGGGTCTCCCTCTAAACTAAAGGACTGAAGTCTCATCAGATGTTCTGTGTTGATGAGAAGAGTACTTAGGGAATGAGAATGAAAATGTGTAGATTTCAATCCTATCAAGACTGTTAGAAAAAAACTTAAACACTACCAACTGCTGTATTTCTGAATGGTATTTCTGAGCAGAACTTTACTTCGAAGACCTAAAAGGAGGACATCTACTCAGTGGATCCCAACCAAACTCAGACAGAAAATATTTGTCTAGATAACCACACAGCTCTCTCAAACTTTTCAGCAGAAGCCTTCTCAAATGTCAAAAAAAGGCTGCAAAGGTCATTGGGAGGGTGGAGGATGTTGACTCATCTAAAATCACACAAAATTTAAATCTAGGTGTTCAAAAACTCTTTTAGTCTTATCATAAATGCAAAGATGGTTTATAATTACTGAAAGTTACTTGTAACATTAAGAGAAATTAGGTAATTGCTTAGATGTTTAGACTACTCACCAGATCTACTGATAAATCTTAGTTCTCACTGGAACACCATTACAGACTTGTGGGATGCATTCTTTATTAAATCTCTGAATAAAATTCACCTGTTTTGAAATCTTCTTTTTAGAACTTTTGGATTAAAATATTTATTTATTCTCTATGTCCCTAATCCATATTTGAAATCTTTTTCTGCACTCTTTTTTTAAGATATATAAATTAAAGGGTTTCTATTTACTGTACCATCCATAGGGTGATGGTACATAAATCTTGTGATGTAGATCCTGTAAGTAAAATGTTATTGTTTTTGTTGACTCATATTTTGATTTAAAGCTTATCACATACATTGATAATTATTTCACTATGTCAAGTGCAATGTCAAAGCATTTTCTAAGCTGAAATGTGAATGTTATGCAAAACCCATATTAGCCTCTATTAAAATTCAGCTATGTTAACAGCAGTATTTGGACACTCTCTAAGAATTTTATTTCTAATCAAGCCTTAATGTATTCAGAAAGGCTAGTCTGTAGTGCATGCATTCAGGACATTGCACTGTGGATTCAATCATCTTTTGTACGTCCAAAATAGAAGAAACAAAATGCAATACAACAGGATACTGCTTTGCTAATCTAGAATGGGTTGTCATATAAAAACAGAAAGGTAAACAAAATGAAGACTTAAATCTAATAAATTCAATAAAAAAGGATTTTTTTTTCTACAAAAATAATGTTATTGGAGAGCATTCCGTATTTAAAGATGCTGTCTGTTAGCTGCAAGAGTCTGAGAAACCTCACTCCCCCAAAGTTCATCATGAACTGAAAGATGCTTGGAACCTTGAAGGAGCAAGCCAAAAGCAATTACTCAATACAAAATTTGTCAAACTGCCAACCAGGGATGATGGGGAGTGGTAAGATTTATTTTTATGCTGTGGAAAGTGTGCTTTGGGCTGTGCAGACAGAATCAAGAAAAACTGTTTGCCCTGAGGATCTAGCAGGCTACTTACAAAAAGCTTTCAGTGTTGCACCTTCTGTGTGAGCCCTGAGGAGCAAAGATCTTTGAACATTAGAGAAGAGTCAAAAAATATATAAACTATGTCTTCAAAAAGGTCAAGAACAGGAGTTAATATTGTAAATGCTAGAAACCCCTCCTGTTCCAGACTGGTGAAGGAAATTGAACATAAGGGGCAAGAAATATAGAATCTGAAATAAATCACAGAAAGGTAAATAAAAATATCTCATTGATTTCTCTGAGCTTTGTAAAAAGGCTACCGCTACCTGTTTAATCAGTGTGTTATTCCTTCTGTTAGTCCATCTGGGGAACTAAAAGCAGTTCCACATCTATCAGTAGACAACTTCAGGTTCTCCTGACTGATCACTATTTTTCTCAGTGCTCTGGAAATAAAAATGGATAATTCTGTCATTTTTCTTTACAAGATAACTTTTGGTGCCTTTATGATCCTTCCAAATGAAAAAAGAAGGACTTAAAGAGATAAGAGTATATAGGCTTTCACACAACTTGTATTAACTTACGTTGTTAAGGGCTAAAAAGGCAACTTCAACATTCCTGCACACATATGAAAATATATTCACATTTTGTCTCTATTACGAAAGGTTAATGCCTGTGAAACTAGTTGAGTATTTTACTTTGCTCTAGAAACCTCTATTAAAAAAGTGTAAGGCCTCTTCTGAATTTTGAAGTCTTAAATGGTCTTTACTTTTCCACAGTTACACCATAATACGGTTTTTTGAAACCCATACATACTTTACTCTATTTTTAAAATACTGTTCTATCTATCAAGTTTCTTCAGTATGTGGCCTGAGTAAAAGATGTCAAGCATTTTACAAGGTATGTCTCTTTGCAGTTTGCTATTGGCACATTTGTGAAGGAAGAGTTGAGATAACTCATATTATTTCAATTGATATAATTTTCATCAAAATAGTCTGAACAGTTAGAGAGAGGGTGTCTCATTTTTCCCTTTTGATTCTGAAATTAGCAAATTTAAATACTTATATTATTTTCCCCTAAATAAAACCATGATGGCTAAGTTCTATATCCTTGTAAATACCTCATATGATCAATACTTTTTGGTTCAGTGTGGGAATTGAAAAATAGCATGAAACATAGAGCTAAAATCCAAAGAGAAATATTTTACTCTAGATTCATATTGTTCTTCCACTAAACAGTATTCTGGACAAAGAGGGAGTAGTGTCTGATTTCTATGTTAAGGTACATTATGTCAGGGCACAAAGCTTATGGCATTGTCCTGTACCTATTTTCTGTTTCTTTTAACCTTTCAAAGCTGAAGAACTGACATTCATTAAATATTGGAAGGAAAGTAATGGAAAATGGTTGATTCCAATGGCCTTGAATATTTTATCCTGTTACCATGCAACGCTCAGATGTTAATAATGATGGTAAGGAGTTTCCCATCAGTTAAGGAGAAGGAAAGAAATCCTCAAACCATAAGACCTTTCCTACAGGAGAGACTTTAACATCATTATTTTTGAAAAATGACCTTCTCAGCAGCATTTGTAATTTTACTTCAAATTAGAACTAATATACAGTCAAAATCAGTCTCTCAGTTACTGTGCATAGCAATTCCATTCCATGGATGAAAAGGGAGCTTGCAAAATAATGTTGGAAACTTTATATCACAAAGAAATTCAGATATCCATGAATCCTAAATAATAATAAATAGCGTCTATGCACTAGCAATGAATGTTAAATGCAGATTCAGCTTGCTGTCAGACTTGAAAATAAGATGTAAAATGAAATAAAATAGAATTTACTCATATTAGGATCATTTTTTACTCTTCTGCCTACTTCTATAAATTAGTATAATAAATAGTGAAATAAAAACACCCATACTGTTCATAAGCTAGCAGTTATTTGTTGCTATATTTCTTTTGGCAGATGATTTAACTTACATTGTGTTATATTTATGATGTTAGGCTGAATCCTGACTCATAAGTTAATTGCGACCTTACACGAAGGAAAGGATGGACAGCACGCTGGGAAGAAGGTAGGATATTCCAAAGGTTGTGACTGAACCTCCTGTCTCCTGTGGTAGTGGATCTTTACAGTAGAAGAAAAACAGTACAGGCTAATGAAAAAAAAATCTGCTTTGTGACACTGAAGTAATGGATTGCTCCAGAGTGAGAGGGTAAACATTTCTGAGGTGCACAAACCACTTTCCATCTTCTTTATTTTTATTTCATCTTATAAGATTTGGTTCTTTTCTCTAGAAAGAGAACATCTCTGTAAGTATTCTCAAACATTAAATCAATTCAGATAGAGATTAGAGGTAATCATATCTCCAATCTGTGAGAATGACCTCATGTTCAGCTTGCAAAAATGTACTCATCTGAGTACATGACACACCTAATGGCACTCATCCAGCTTCTGAGGCATTTATCCAACACATAAAGCCCCATGAACTGAATACTGAAATGATATTTTTGAACAAATGCATATACATCTTTTGCGTGTGGCCCCCAGAGGCATAGCCTTAGACTAAAAAAGACACCTGAAAGAAGGACCCAAAACCTTTTTCACTAGCTGAGCTTTAACTGCTAGGCACTATAGATCAGTGTACCTCTTCTCCTGCTCTCATTTTAATCCTATTATTCTTATGTTTTTATGATTACTCATCAAAGAAAAAAGGCCAAAAACTCTTTTGTAGTGCACAAGACTAGTCTTTTAACTGCCAAGGGGTTTTCTTGGAGGATGGCAAAAAGTGACGTGGGGGTAGAATCAAGCTGTTACTCTTCCCGGGAGTATATTTTTACCAAGAATCACACAGCAGTATATCATCTGTCTTTGTTTTGCATTGACAGCCAGTGCAGCTGCTGGGCACTGAACTCAGTGCTGCCTGCTGTGCAAACATCTACGAATATTAGTTCCAGAAAGATTATTTTGAAGCAAATCTCCTGATTTCTTCCACTCACTATGCTTTGTATCACAGAAATGGGTTATTCTTTTAAATGAAACAAGAAAACACACTCCAGAAGAATGCCTGATGCGGTACTGTACCCAGCACTGGTGAGGTCACTCCTTGAGTCCTGTGTTCAGTTGCAGACCCCTTACTTCAAAAAAGACATTGAGGTGCTGGAGCAATTCCAGAGAAGTGATGGTGAATGGTCTAGAAGAGTAAGTCTTATGAGGAGCAGCTGAGGGAGCTGCCAGTGTTTAGTCTGGAGAAGAGGAGGCTCGGGGGAGATGTTATCACTCTCTACAGCTGCCTGAAAGGAGGTTGTAGCCTCTTCTCCAGGAAACTACCGATGGAACAAGAGGACATAGCATCAAGCTGCACCAGAGGAGTTTCAGGCTGGACATCAGGACAAATTTCTTCACTGAATGGGTGGTTAGGCATTGGAATAGGCTGCTGAGGGAGGTGGTGGAGTCATGATCCCTTGAAGTGTTCAAGAAATGATTGGACGTGGCACATGGTGCTAAAGTTTAGTTGACACATTGGTGTTTGGTCAAAGATGAGACTCAGTGATCTTGGAGGTCTTTTCCAACTTTAATGATTCTGTGATTCTATAGATCAAACTTTCCTAAGGGGAACAGTCAGTAGCAAATTTCATCATCCAAAGTCACTGTAAAAACAGTTTGAGCCATCTGAGGATAAATTCATACTACATAATAATATTCTGAGGCATGCTGAACCAGGCTGTGGTGTGACTCTAGAATCAGACGGCACAATCAGACCTTGGCAGAGATTTTTGGAAGCTGAATTAGCTGTAATATACTTGAGTATCACCCTATACTTGAGTGTCACCCTATGCTTGAGTGTCACCCAAGAGCAGGACCTCACCTGGCATTATGCAGTCATAGGTGCACTCACAGAGCAAGTGCCTTTACCACCAGCTGAGAATGAAGGCTGTGGTCAAATGGGGCCAGTGCCACCACTCCTTTATACCACTGTTGGCTGAGAAATGAAAACAGAGGATATGAGTAAAAGGTTCATTGTCACAGAGCAGGGAAGCCACCTGAAGAGCTTCTAGGCTATTTTAATGTAGACATATAAGTGCACACATATATAAATAGCGGTGTACTTATATATAAATTATATATATATATATGTGTGTGTGTGTGTATATATCTGTATATATATGTATATATATGATACATATTTATAGATATAAAATATCTGGGCAGATGAGTAAAGAATGAAGAGTTGGCTGCTTATATAAAGTTATTCAAGGGAGTAAGGACACAGCTACTATGAAGGGCATTATGATATATTATAAGGCAATAGATAGAAGATGAAGTCGACTGTAGATCATTGCAAAATGTAGCATACACAGAGAAACTATGCCACCTTCATATGTTGAAAGCTGGGCTTGGTAATGAACATTAGTGCTCAGAACCAAGACAGGGAGTTTCATAAAAATACCAGCTCAGTGCTTGGCAGAAGTCAAGAAAACTCGAAGTGAAGTGTAAAGAATTATTAGGAAGGAATTAAGGAATATATATTCATTACACACACACACACATATATATATATATACACTACAGCACTGTGAAGTTCTTGTCCCCTCAGCTCTGAAAAGGATACAGGAGAACCTGACGTGTTTCAGAGGGACACAAAAGCTAACGTAACCAAAGGGTATATTATAAAAATGTGCAGAACAAGTGGTTTTAAGAGCATGAACAAACTGTTCTCTGACTTTTCCCATGTAAATTCTAGGATGATGGAATGAAGCGTGTGAACACTATATAAAATATTAAATGGTCTAAATAAGAATATTATATTTTGAGTTTCTTACTGAACAGGCACTTTAATCCTTCCTATATTGACCCTCATTAACTTAGAAAAAAAGGTCATTTACCCATGAAACTCTGAGATTTTTTTTATCAAATGAATTCCCTAAGGAAAAGAAAAAAAAAAAAGGTTGTATATATTGCAGGCTTCTTTAGCAACCATCAAAGTTTAGTATTGTGATAACTTCAGCTCCTGAGTATCAGAGACAACATATTGTTTAATCCCACAAAGTACAAGGCTCTGAAAGGGCCTCATGTCTCAAATGAAAAAGGATATGAGTGCATATAGTCCTGAAATGGTGCAGAAAGTTTGGTAGTTATCACTAGGTACTATTTATACTTGCTAATTTTTTTTCCATTTAATATTAATCATTTTTAATATATAAAATACTGTAGAATACTGTTCCCTCGATGGTAGTCACAGTAGTCTTCACATTCATATAGCAAGAGTAAAATAACCCTTTTTTAAAAAAAATTTATTGTTTTCCTAGATGAGACCTCAGATCCATCCACACAGCTATTCAAAAATATTTAACCATACCTAGGCTTAACATTTCAATGCTCAATCAGTTTGAAAAACAATGTCCAGAGACTAATTTAGGTGGAGTATAAATAACTAAGTCTGTACTGTGACACTCAAGACC
The DNA here is from genome assembly GCA_003713295.1 of Parotia lawesii. Classification (NCBI taxonomy): domain Eukaryota; kingdom Metazoa; phylum Chordata; class Aves; order Passeriformes; family Paradisaeidae; genus Parotia; species Parotia lawesii. Next base: position 1,307,127 of record RAHM01000012.1, read on the forward strand.
TCTTAAGAATATGAATCTTTGGGAAGCTCAGCTTCTTCAGGTAACCAAAGTTCTGCTTATCTTTATGTCTAAAGGCACTCTGAAATTGACAGTAATGATTTACTGCTTTCTAGATCAAGCCTTCTTCCACAAGAATCCCCAAAGCTTTTTATTCCTTTTTTCACTTTTTTCACTTTCAAGGTCAGAGGTTTGGAAGGAGAACAGGCATGAGAGTGCTCACAGAGTACATTTATTGGATAAGTACCCTTAAAAAACCCCAAATTTAGCTACTATTTTCCTGAAGAAGGAGTCTAGAAGAGTTATCAATGTCCTTTAGATAAGGATTTAGTGCTTAGGACATTCATCCAGTAAAAGAGATGTTCTTGGTTTATTTCTCCTCTGTGTGAGGAGACTTAAAATCAGGGTTTCTATTTATGTGCTTTACATTTCAAATACTTAATCAGCCCTCGAAGCTGAATGCAAACTCCAGATGGTCCAGAGGAAAGTCGTAAGCACTAAATTACAGCCCTTGTTTGCTTGCTTTTTCTGTATTCCATCTCGTCTTCTCCAACACAGTCCAAAACTGCTTTAGACCAAGCGGAAAAACTTCATACAATGCAGATGGAACTCCTCACACTCTCATTACTCATTCTTCAGCCTAACTCCCTGCTACCTGGCCCCATAAGTCCACTCCACTGCTCCAGATGTGAAAAAACAGCAGGACCCAGGATATACACTCATTGGGCATCTCACTGTTTCAGTACTTGCCTGACTTGTCTTAGGCTAAGAGAGTTTTAGTCTATTCCTCTTGCCTAAACTATTTTAGCTTAATCTATGTCTTGATACTGTAAAAGCCCATCCGTCTTTTCCTAAGAAAAGCCCTGTTATGCCAGAGGAAAGCGAGGGAGGTTGTTCACCTTGCAAAGTTTAGCCAGCATTTAATAAGCAAAAAGCAGATGGTTTTAAGAAAATCTATGAAATATCATCCACACAGATGCGAGACTGCAGTGGAATAGGCCCCCAGGACCAATATAGGACCCTTCTTTTGGACACTTGATGTCCTGCTGTGTTGACCCATCTTGTTTCCTGAGGAAGACAGTCTGCACTGACCTTAAAATTGAGGGAGTCTTTGGAAGGGTGAGCAGGGAGATAAGATACAGTACTTGTCCTGTGTAACAGTTTTAAGAGCTTTATGAAGCTCTTATGTATTAATACAGGCAGTGGCTGTTAGTGCTTCTATGTCTGGATTGGTATAACTGGCTTTATTATCAGTAAAATATTCATTAGATTTACAATAAATTCTTACATACCTGTACCTGGATTCTATTTCATACTTTAAAGGATTTTGTTTATAACAAAAATAATGACTACTGTCCAATTTTTTAAAGAAAAAGTTTACAATTTTGCTGTGGAAGGTTATGAGTTGTAATGACAAGTAGAAGATGCTAAATTTTCAACGTGTGAAATATCTAATCCAAAAAGAACAGGGTTTAAGACATACCCTTTCCCTCTTACTTTGCTTTTGTATTTCCAAACAAAGCTCCTGTTCAATTTTTTGGCCTTTTGCCAGTATACCATTTCTCATATTTATCATGTTCTTGTGAGAAACCTATTCCAACAGTTGGGCAACTAATATTTAAATATTAAAAATTTTTCAAGCAGCCTTTGTTATGATCTTTTCTTTTTTAATGAAATGACCTACTGAAAAGTAGTTCTGGTTAAGGTTTTCTTTATTGACCTTTCAATGTCCTAAAAAATACACATGGTTCCAGAATACTCATCAGGTCCTCTGCTACACAAACAAATGTAATTTAATTACCTCATTTTGTAGTCTAAGATTAAAGGTTGGTGATAATAAATGTCAATATGAAAAGAACATTCAGATACTTAACAAACACGTAAGTTAATTAACTATTAGTTCCCTTCTTAAGAAATTGCTTCTCAAAATCTGTTACCAGCAGTTAACAGCTGGTATATTAGCTAATGGGGAGAAACACTTCCAAGGACAAGGATAATATAAAAACAGTAGCTAACTTTAGTAGAGGTTTTTTGGTTTTTTTTTCCCAAAAACTGCTTATATTGTACAAGGTAGCAAATATTCTGTAAAATAAGAGAATTTGGCAACAAGCAATATTGCAGTATATCTATGTAGCCTCATTAAAAAATCTTCGGTTACAATGACACAAATAATTTTATTAAATTTAAGATGGCCTCTTGTTCCAAATGTTACTATTTGAATTTATTGCATAATCTTGGGCATTAGTCTGATTCCAATAAGAATATTCAGCTCTTTCACACACACAGAAAAGGATTGTTTTCTTGAATTACAAATGGTACTAGTATTAATGCAGATCTTGTCAAAAAAGTGAACTTACTATTGGTGTACATTTTATCAAATGGAAAGTGAAGAACTTGGTATCCTGAATTCATGGTTTGGTGCATCTTAATGATTATAAGAAAATGTATTTTTTAAATTATTACATAGGAATCTGTTTTCAATGTTTGCATGAAAAAGAGGATAAATGGAAGTAAACACTAATGTTCTTTTTAAAATCTGTTTGTGATTTTGATTTTCAACTTCAACATTTTTTTATTTAATAAGACCTGAAAAGAGAGCTATTTAAAAAGTTCTCAACCTATGGCATCACAGTAATACAATATAGGGTTTTGGTTTATTTCATATGAAAAAAATAAATAAAGCTTCAATAAGCATTTTTCTTCATCTTTAAAAAGGAGGAGAAGAATTTTCAGATGGGAAAAGTCTAAGAAGCAATTTCAAAGTAATCTTGTTTTCCTGAAGTGAACAACTAGAGTTTTTCAGAAAGAATGTCTTATTTTGCATATTTTTATCTGCAAGGTGGAAACAAATAGATGGCAATCCCTAGAAGCTTTATGTCAGATTTATAATACGGTTGTATAATTTTGTTATCTCCAAGAAACCTAATAGAGTTACTACAACCTTGGGATTGGCAGTTTGTTTTCATGAATGTTTAGATTTCCTGGGGAAAAAAAAACTAAAGGACAGCAAAATCTATTCTATTAACTAATAAATTATTTGATCTGTGAATTTTTGGCTCATGTACCTGTATAGATTAAGACAGAATAGCCAAAGAGCTCATGTGAACATGAAGTTTGCATTATATAGCACCATATATATTTTATTTCATAGAACAGAACCGTAGAATTGTTTGGGTTGGAGGGGACCTTAAAGATCATCTAGTTCTAACCCCCCTGACATTAACAGGCACACCTTCCACTAGACCAGGTTGATCAAAGGCCCAATGAATCTGTCCTTTAACACTTCCATGGATGGGATATCCACCACTTCTTTGGGCAACGTGTTCAGTGCCTCACACACCTCACAGTAAAGAGTTTCTTCCTATCATCTAATCTAAACCTACTCTGTTTCTCTTTATTCATTGGAGCTCTGATTATGGAATGACAGTATGACATTCAACTTTCCACAGAAATCTTTGTGGTTTACAGCTATAGCTCTTAAAAAAATTTTAAAAGACAAGCATCATCATAATATTTATAATCAATATTATTTAATCAGGCTATATTCATAAATTCAAGTGAATGTGATAGGTAGAATGCTGAGTCAACAACAACTTGAGACTAAATAACCCAAAAATTCCTTAATAAAGCAAAGAATGGAAAATTTTCCATGCCTTAATTTTGTTTCCAACATCCTTTTAAAAATCAGTTTTACTTTTCTTTTGCAGTGTGTCCTGAAACACAGTACAGATTTTCAGGATGGCTTGTAAAATATTTTCGTGGTGTATCTCCATAATCACATGCGCTGCTATTTCAACAGAGTGTAAAAACAAACAAACAAAAAACTGTGAAAGCATTGTGATATTAAGAGAAGGTCTAAGTGACACAATTCACTCTAGATTTCACAACTGATAATTGATTTTTTTCCAGGTTCTACCTCTGGCTCGTTCCTTGACATAAGCAAATTACTAAGGAATGCTTCAAAAAAAAAAAAAGTCTGGGTACCTTGATTACTTCTAGAAATAAATATAAGATGCTCAAAATTAAATCTGACAGCAATGAATTAAATATTTTACCCTGTTCATATCTTAGCATATCTGAAAGCAGCAGAAACTATGATAAGAGGTAAATTCGAGAGGAAAGAAGGAGAAAGGGTGGAACATTTTGAATGATGACATTTGTATCCCAACTGTTATTCATGATGGAGCTCAGCTTTCTGGGAGAACGCTTGTCAGCCCGTGGGAATGGTGAATGAATTCCTTGCTTTGCTTTGTGCATGTGGCTCTTGTTTTACCTAATAAACTGTCCTTATCTCAACTCACAAGTTTTCTTACTTTTACTCTTCTGATTTTCTCCCCATCCCATTTTCTCCCCATCCCACCAGGGGAGAATGAGTGATCAGCCGTGTGGGGCTGAGCTGCCTACTGGGGTTAAACGATCACTTTCCCTCTCTTTGGGAGTGTGAAGTACTTGCAGAGATTATTTTCTTTAGAATTGATTTATACAAAACAGAAGAAAGATAAATGCAAGCTTAATAGATATGCATGATACAAAGGCAAATACTTCTTAGGAAGAGATTTGTTACTGTATAAAACATACCAAGTTACCAATTGCTTTACTATTCAATGATGAAAAATTCAGAGAAACAATCGCAAGGTTAGTATACCATAAACAACATGACTGACAATTTAACAGAGTGCTATGACTCCTCCTAGCTCCATTGACTATTAATAAAAAATTCTAATTTCCCTTCAGAGATAATTAAGAAGATTATTTCATATTCCATTGAAATTAAATTGGAGACCATGTGAAAAGACCTGAGAATAAGTAAGTTTATTTTATTGGGTTTTATCTTTATAATGGAAATTTTTTATCTCTTCTCATTCAATAGTAATATAATGAACTTGTATTAACTGTTAGCATCTTGGAATCTTGTATTATAGGATCTGTGAATATGAGTTCATCTATATTTGCAAAGAAAAACAAAAGAAAAAGATAAAAGTTATTTTTCCAAGAATGGTAAATTAGGAGTTAGAACTCCAGATGGTAATCTTCACTGGGCTAGATGTTAATTGCTCTACAATATGGTCTTATGGGTAAATAATAAAATTATTATTTTATTATTATTTTCTGTAAATTTTCTATTTTTTTTCTCTGGATATCTTTATCACTTTTGACAACAAAATTGCAGTGATTAGTTGGGACCAAATAAATATCCTTTGCACAGATGAAATCAGTTTTCAAATTCTTAGCAGTGCAGAGTTTTACCTAAGTATTTTGAGTATGTAATTTGAATTTAGTGCTTTGAACAGACAATTTGAGGGATGGAGCTGAACAACTTAATAGAAATTAAAGGCTTTGGGAATGTTCACTTTGGTTTAGCTGTGATATTCCACTTGAATGTGCAAAACAATGCTGGGTTATATTTGAGGTTTTGTGTTGGTTTGGTTTTTTTTAACATCTGCATTTTCTGTCTTCATCTTCCCTGTTTTACCTCAGTAAATGCAATATATCTGTGGGTTAAATCTTTGGCCTTTAAAACATTTCAGTTAGCAAAGCCTACATCAATTTCAACACAGATTAAGATTATATCAGTCTCATCCTTCGCCCTCGTTCTGCTTTCCCTTATATCCAAATCACAAAATCACAGAATCACAGAATGGGTCAGGTTGGAAGGGACCACAGAGGTCCTGGCCACCTGCTCGTCTGGTCCAGCCTCCCTGCTGAAGCAGGGTCATCCTGGAACCCATTGCACAGAATTGTGTCCAGACTGGCGCAGCAATTTTTAGAAAGAAATGTTGGCTTTGTCTCAGTTGGCAACTTGAGACCTAGTGAGATTTTTTAACACCTTATCAGTTGCTCACTATCTTTTTTTTTTGTTTTAAATATATGAGTCATGGATAATGTGTTTGAAGAAAAAAAATAGAAAATCTCTGGCAAAAAACATGCTCAAACTCTTTTATTTGCATAGCTGAAAACATATCTGAATTAAATTGCAAATATAAATATTGATAGAGTAAAATTTTTAAATACCTGCATAACCTGACAAATCACATTACTTCAGATAAGATTTTTGCATTACTTAGAATAAATATATTTTCTCTGATATCATATATAAATATGCTCTCTCTAATTTCATTTTCATTTGAAATAAAAAGAAAACAGTTCTTGATACACACAAGCCCCAATGTATTTGCTGCTATACCTAAATGCCTGATTAAAAATTCATCTGGAACTTTAATCCCAGGTCATCAATGCCAAATATAAGCAAATTGAAATGTAAATTTGTATAAATTTATTGTTTTTTTCACACTTAATCCTATAATTTATTCATGTCAAGATGCAAACACTTTTTTCTCTTTTCAAACTGTTTATTTTTCAGAATGCATCTTCTATTATATTTCAAAAATTTTGACTGTGGTTGTAACAGTAGTAGAATTTTATTATTTTTTTTAAAATCACCAAATCCTTTCTAAATAGGAATTAATTATATTCATCCTATGAGATGAATGATGCACTGGGGTCTATTTACTCAGCATGGTGTAGAACTAAGCAGCTATGTCTTGATATGCACAAACAGGTTGAGATGAATGTCATTCATTCAAGGATTATGATGGTATTACCTGTAATATCTGTGATAACACTTCTGAAGTTGGAGAATGAGTTGTAAATAGAAGTGATCCAGTTGGAATTTATGGTCACGAAAAAAATTAATTTGTTTTCTGCTTCAGAAAGTGAAAATTTGATGCCTTTAATGAGAAACGGTGATCAGGATCTCCTTCCCACTTCTACCGAAGACAAGAGTAAAGCTATACATGGGTACATACTGTGGTAATAATTCACATTAAGAGTGGCACCTTGAATATTGTGTTCAGTTTTGGGGCCCTCAAAGCAAGAAAAACATTGAGCTGCTAGAGTGAGTCCAGAGAAGGGCGACAAAATTGACAAAGGGTCTAGAGAAAAAGTTTTCTGAGGAGTAGGTGAGGGAGCTGGAAATATTTATCCGGGAGAAAAGATGCTGGAAAGAAGGCAAGACCTCATTGCTCTTTACAAATAATTGAAAGGAGGTTGTAGCAAGGTAGGAGGTTGGTGTCTTTTTCCAGGTGAGATGAAATGAGAAGAAATGGCCTCAAGTTGTGCCGGGTTTAGATTTATATATTAGGAAAAAAATCATCACTGAAAGGGTGGCCCAGCATTAGAACAGACTGTCCAGAGAAGTGGTGGAATAAACAACCCTGAAAGTATTAAAAAGTCATATAGATGTGGTGCTTAGAGACATGATTTAGTGGTGGACCAGACAGTGCTAAGTTTATGGTTTGATTAGATTAACTTGAAGGTCTTTTCAATCTAAATGATTCTGTTATTCCCTCTTCTGTGCTACTCTGAAACTGAAAAAATGCAAATATGGAGGTCCAATTGAAAAAAATGCATTTTTCAGAGTGGGAAAAGACACTCATTCCTGAATTACATGCCCTGAATGCTTTTTGGGGTTTTTTGGGAATGTTTTTTCTTTGTTTTTCTTTTTTGCTTTGTTTTGTTTTTAAATGAGAATTGTTTTACCATGTCATGTCTGGGCATTCCTCAGACTGATCAGAGCTATGTTTTCATCCCCTGAGGCCAGAAAAGAATTCTGACTCTGATATTTCTTGGTTTATCAGAAAAAGTAATACAGTGTTATTATCAGTATTTTCTCAGGTTTGGCTTTTAGGAAGTTTATATATAGTTTGACCATGTTTATGAGTTTGTATCTCAGTCACAAATATAAGGAGAATACCTTCTCTTCTAAGTATGAATGGGGACAAGGTCAATGCTGTCACCACTTGGCAGGTCTTTGCAGTTTTACCGGTACTATGTAGGATTTCACAAAGGGCATTATTTTTCCAATGTAGAAATGATTCCAGTGTTTCAATGCACAGTGGAATATGTAAATTGTATTACTTGTACATAGCTTGTGTTTACATTTTATCTTCTCCAATTCCACACAGGAGAGAAATTGCTATAGAATAAAAAGAATAACAGAAAACATTAACTCATAAATATCATTACTTTTTTATTCTTCTCACTGCTATATAAAAGAGTTGCAGAGTTATTTCATGACATATATAGAAATAGTACAATAAAAAATCAGTCTGGTGGTTCTAAATTTAACAAAGTAATTTTAAACTTCCAGAAAAGAAAGCCTTGTTTATTCTCCAGCAACAATCAAAGTATTAAATATCAACTGCAGTATACCAGTATGAGACAAAAATTGGAGAGTAACACCATTTTAATACAATATTTTTAAGACTGTGCTTTCTGAATGCACTAAGGGCTCAGAAAAATATAAATTTGTAAGGATACCGAAATATTATATACTGATACACACCCTACAGAACGAGATAGCACAATAGAATGCTATTTCTTTCAGAAAGGGGTAGAAGATTGACAAGAAAATATAAACTTTAATATAGAACTCCAAATAAAAATTATTGAGATAAATGTTTAGGAGTTCATGTGTGAGAGAGGGGAATAGAACTGTTAAGTATGTTTTCTAAAAGTTGTCTTCATCATTTCAATTCTGCTGTTGTCTCAGAAGTATTGAAATCATTGTTCTAACATTTTCAATTCTTTCTGGTTTTTGCTTCAGCTTAAGTATAACTTTTACTTCCTCCTTGTTTTGGTCTCTATTTTTCTTATTACAGTAATTTATCTTCCTTTTGAGAGCAGTCATGCCAATTTTTACCTGTTTTTTGTCCTGAACTAGATATATTAAAAGTATTAAATTCTATAAATAGTTACTTTTAACGCCATTAGTGGTGTGGAAATTTATTTATGCCATTCTAAAACACGCATATAATTAATTTGGTACACTCCAATTAGCTGTGTAGGAGTGCAGTGTCACTTGTCCTACTCAATGTTTGCAAGCTTAAGGACATCAAGAAGTCTTTGACTACCACAAAAAGTTTTAAACACCCTCTACCATCATATCTGAGCCATTCCCCCTGCCTTAAGTATAAATGTTTACTATTGGTGTCAATGGTGACATCTACACCTGCTTTCTGATCACCAGGCCAAAGCCACAAGTCCATTTCGTATCTCCCAGGAGGACCTGCTGGCCTTCAAGGCACCTCATAGTCAGACAAAAGCGTTGTGACCTGTCACTGTCTCAGGACTAATGTGTGTTGGAGGACAGCTTGTATTCTTTTTAACTGATGCAATGAGGGCTTGGCTGTTTGGCTCATTTTCTTCTGCCAAAAATCTATGCAGCTAAAAATAATTCCAAATTCATGGGATAACTTTGACTTTGAATTTTGTTACTTTTTCTTTTGACAATTACAAAACCATAAATTTTTCTGTTTCTTGCCTTGTGCTCTTTAATTTCTAAGCTGTGTGGAGCAGGCCACTTATTCTCATTATGTAAGGCAAACCTCAAAGCCTGCATAGTACTGACAAGTGCAAGACCTACATGTTTGCACTCTGTTAGTTAAAAAGCACAGAGACTGAGAGAGGCTGTGTCCTGTTTGACCCCATGGTAACACCCAAGGCTAGGTTTTTGGTTATACTACAGTAATTTGGAAGAAGTTTCTTTCTTTCAGTGAAAACCTTCCTTTATTGTTTTCTCCTCATTGTAACTTAGCACTTATTGGCAAACATTGGGAAAACCGCACTACATGTATTATATGGATTGAATAAAAGACTGTTGTTTCTAACAGTTATTAAATAAAATTATGTTCTACAAAAGACAAGAAACAATGCCTCTTATAATGGAAAAGTAATAAAAGAAGAATTAATGCAAACAAAAGGATATCTATGGGTGTAGAATTAGTGCTTAGAAGCAGTGAGTCTTTCAGCATCTGCTGATGCTACGTGCAGTATGATGAGGCCAAAGCATCTTGTTTCATCCACTGATTTCACAGTCAATATGAGGCTCTGCAAATCCCTGTCCTAGGCAGCATTTTACCATTGTCCTAAGATGTGATCTTGTCCAGCTTGCTGTATTTCTGATTCTCTTCTCATTATTTTGAGCTTTTTAAAATTTATTTATTTATTTATTTTAGTGACTGAATGGACTTCAACAAAAATAATTTTCTCATGTCTTTCTGAAGTTCTTGGTAGTAACACAATTGTTGTGTAATATTAAGTAAAATATACTGGGGACTCAGATAARGGCAGATAATTAGAATTTCAGATTTACATATGCTTTTCCATTTGTTTATTAGAGCATTTAAAACAGCATAAGAAAAGCAAAGCAAGAGTTCAACAATCTTAAATCCCTAGATCAGTTGGAGCGAGGAGCATTTATGTCGTCTTTCTCTTCCTTCTCCCTAAAATGCTTTTTTTTTTTGGCTCTACAAAAATGATGAATAAAGTTCCCCTGGGAAATAATGTAAAGCCTAGTCATTACAACACATAATAGGTAAGTGGGTAAAGATTTCCATTTTTCTCTGAGTTATGTAACTACTGGCCAATACATACCTGTACTTTTTTATGTTTTTAGTGCAACTTAGCTGACCTTCAGGTGTTCTACTTAAATTTGTTTCATATCAGAGCTAGAGGCAAGACAAAAGCCCTTATACACCCATCTCCTCAGAATAAATACTTCTAAATACATTGGAAGACAAAAAATCTGTATTGCTAGGGCTGGTAAGAATCCAGGTTATAAGAAAAGGAAGAAGAAATTAGTCATGTGAAACACTGTAGTAAGGCTCAGATAAGACTGAAACTTGCACATCATCTTGTGTGGAGATTCACGCAAGTAGTTTAATCATTGCATCATAAACTTGCACAGGTTGAGATGTTAAATGCAACACAATCTGAGAAGTCCTAGTTTCATAGAACCTGAAAGCATACAGAAAAGCCTGTGTAAGAACTTAAAATAATTGTACAAGTCTTATTTTGTAGTTAATTTGTTGTACTGTTTTTGTTTGGGTTTTGTTTATTAACATAAAACACGTGTAAATCCCTGTGGATTATTGCATTGTTCATTGTCATTTTGCTGCCTTTCTGCACTTTTTTAAGTCTTCTTCCAAACTTCATTCTTGATACTAAAGAAAGCTCTGAAACCTGAATGCGTATTACTTTTGGGTACTCTCACACAGGAGGCAATTGATATGAGATAACCGCTTCAGAATTAGGTCCTTGGTGTCTGTCAAATGCCGTTATTCTAGGAAAAACAGGCAAGGTAAAAGCACTTGACATAAATACTTAATCAAGAATTAGAGCCTTGACAAAGTTTTACTGTGTTCCTAGAAAATTATTCTAGTTCACAATATAGAAGCATCATCCTTCAGAGGCCAAAAACATTTGAATCCACTTGAGTGTGACCACCAGCAATTCCCTGGTTTTTGTTCCTTCCATCCCTTAGTAGAAACTCTTAATATTTACATATCACTTATTGCAAAATATTTCATAGGATACATGTCAAAGGCTATTGTAAATGCTCAAAGTGCTAAGTTCTAGACTACTGCTTATATATTTTAGAGGTTTTCTGGAAGGTTAACTGACTCTGATTCAATTCTAAACCTGCTCTTCTCAGGAACCTGGATAGCCACATGTGTCTCAGACTTTCCCTTCTTGTGGAACTGTGTTTGAGACATAGGAGAACACATATGGATTTCCTAATATACTTATATAACTATTAAATTTACCTCTTCAATTTTAACTATCTTAACTATGTACCTATTTTTCTAATATTCATTTCTATATACCACTTATAAAATTGTTGCAATGGAAGTTCTATGAAAACACCAATAAAAGTGTCCAAGTGAGTATTTTTAACAAAATGCAGTTCATACCACAAAAAGATAGCACTGTAATGGTCATTATTGCCTAAAAACATCATCCTTTGAATGGCAGTCAAGAGTGCACAGCTTCGATATTAATATATCTTAATACATATATTTGATCTTCTTTCTGTTTTTCATTTAGCTTCCAAAAGAGTTAGTGTTCCTTTTGCAGTTCTGTTGGTCTAATGAACTATAAAGCAGAGACTGTGGATTCATATCTTCTTTGGAATATATTGGGTTTTTTGGGTTTTTTTGATAATAATATGGAGTATTTTCTTTGTTCAGTCAAGCAAGAGACAATGGGCTCAAGTGAGCAACTCAAGTGTTTATGGCAGCCCCAGTGACCACCCTTTTACCACTGTTAAGCTCCTGTCTGGTATTAAACAGGTCTAGTCAGGCACCTCCTCTAGTAGGCTTACTCACCAGTTAATCAGGAAATTCTTTTCCACACACTCCAGGAACCCGCTAGGCTTCATCCTGTCTGCTGTGTTGTACTTCCAGTGGGCATCTGGCAAACTGAAGACCCCCATGAGTACAAGAGCTGGTGATGGTGAGAATTCTGCCAGCCATTCTGTAAAATGCATCATCTATCTGTTCATTCTGGCAAGGAGAGATCTGTAACAGACACCTACCAGGACATCCACTCTGCTGCCCTTCCCCGTGATTTTCACCCACAGGCACTCAACCTTGTCGTCATCATCATCGACTTCAATACAATGAAAATGTGTGACTCAGATGCCACCTTAAATTGCAGTCTTCTTTAGTAGAGATATTCTTGCCTGTCTTCATGAATATTCAGATTTGATTTTCTCATGTCTTTCCAAAGTTCTTGGTAATAACACAATTGTTATGTAATATTAAGAGAAATATATTGGTGTATATAAGGCCTTTTTTGCCAATGAATTATTAGAGCCAGAGGTTTCCAGAGTAGTAAAAAATCACTATAGTCACTCACATTCAAAACAAACACTCAACTAACATACTGAATTTGATTTGTTTTGAGGCTGAAGGTAATGCAAAGAAGCATTATAGCAACAGCCACATGAATCTTGACATGTTCATGTACGTCTTCTAAAAATCATATACTGTGCAAACTCCGCTATAAGAGCTACTAGATAACCTAGTAGCTGAAGTCTACCTTTCTCATCTCTTACGGCATTATTTCCAAAGGAAAATATTACATAGAAGATATATGTTTATAAGGTTCTAAGTTAATTTATCAAAATTTAAATATGAGCACAATGTAGTAAATTTCACATAATGCCAAATTACTTTTTAAAACAATCTTTACATGATTACTATATAATGATGTTTAAATTTTTAATTGCTAACAAGAGTGTCTAAAGGAGGTATAAAATACAAGGACATGAATTGGTAGGCTGAATAAAATCACCTGCAGATATTTTTCTACATTTGCTCACTAACAGGTCAGGAAACACATTTAAATCAGGATTCCAGTAAAACCAGCAAATCCTCCTTCTCAATTTAGGAAATTTATTATTGTCAGCAGTGAAACATATCACCCAATGTGATGCTGTTATTGAGAGCATATTTTATTGATATTGTTTATTGATGCATATAGACAAACCACACACATCCTCATGGCAATACACCTATGTTACTCTCTGCAAAGAGAGAAAACTGACTAAAAGGAAAGGCATTCAGTAATCCAGGCACAAAAACCAATACCAAGCAGTAATTGGAAATGATGTGTTTGCTTGGAAACTGCTGAGAATACTGTTTTGTTTCAACTGAAGAGGAAAATAAAGAAGGCAGCAAAATAGCAAAACCTTTTTTTTCTTAGGCACAATTGATCTCAGTTTGAAGAAATGGCAACAGAGAACACTAAACACAGTTGTTCAGCCTCAAAAATATCTCCCACAAATATTAGAAGACATCCTAAGATTAGCTAGATAACATTAGACAATTCAGATGGAGTTATTAGGTTATGGGTGCATAGATAAACTCAGATTAACAATAATGAAGTATGCCGACTAAGAATAATGGCCCTTTCAGAAAAGAGTACATCTAATCAAGTGTGTTATGCACCACTGAGTTTTTGTTCAAGGGGCTTGCTGTTTAATAGCTGTTTGGTGGCATTTGGAACTGGATGCAGTTATTAAACAACGTAAAAAGCTAATTTGTTTCTTGGCAGGAGGAGTTAGCCCTTTTGCTTTCCCTCAAATTCAAATAAAATGACCCTCAACTAAAATAACTGCAGAGAAGGAAGGAATACACATGCGATAATGAAGGAACTGACAGCCTATTATTTGCAATCCTGCAATCTTCTGTTGGAAAATCAAATTGAAAAGAAATGTAGATATATTTCCAAGTACTCTGAATCTGAAATAACTCTGCATAAAATATGCAGAATGGAGGCAAAATCAAGAATATTTTCTGTAAAAAAAGGTTTGTTTTGCTTATTTTTCATTTGTCTAATGAGTGTAAACTACAATATAGCTCATGATAGTACATCACAAGATATTACAACAGCATAAAAACTATAGGATGGTAAGATGTCCCTGGCCTGGCACTTTTATTCAAGAAAACCCTTCATGAAATTAGTTTAGGACGATATAAGAACAGTATTCATAAGGCATATGCAACTGGTTCATTAGTGAATCCTTTCAGGAATTATGAGGTTTATTTTAATTTTTACTTGGTTTCACAGTATCAGGGTAGAGTCCAACATATAGAAGCAATGAAATCAATAAAACAATTAGCTTTTGCTAGAAATAATGGAATCATTCCCAGTACCTTCTTTATAAAATAGCAAACAAAAATAGAATTACTACAGATGTCTATGAAAATCTGACCACTTATCCTCAAAGGTTGTCTAGAAACACAGTTTAGACAGTTAGGGTAGGCATTCCATAGCTGCCACACCACTGTCATATATTGCATCCATTTTGGGAAACTTGAGGTATATCTGGGCAAAGGGGCATGGATAAACAAGCAAACACACAACATTATAACGTGGATGTGAGTGCCTATTCATTTAGATTGTGCATAAAAAATTAAAAATGCCTACCTCAGATTTTGCTACCCACATTCTGTTCAATGACTTCCAGCCACAATGATTGAATACGTCTGATCCTTCTGTGGACCAGGTCAAAGATGGACAGTTTAAATTGCCTCTGAAAACACTCATATTTGATTTTGTTTTCTGAAATACTCTAAGAAAATTCATAAATACTGAATCTGTTTTTCTATCTGTATACTTAACTAAAGTGGGTCCATCTGATCTTCCTGTGTACACCAGCCAGTTTAAAGCCCATACTGACAGGATCAGTCCAGCTTAATTGTAGATGGCCTGAGATTACAGGACTGAAATTGTGTGGAAGGGTTTAGGGCTCTATTGTTGTGTAAGTGTGGATGGCCATATAAACACATTCAACTTGGAACAAGTTAATCATCCAACCACTGAGGTTTGCCCCTTGTTTCTCAGGATATATTTGCAAACTAAATGGGGACAGATTGCTTTTAGCACTGGTATGAAATTTTCATACTGTTAAATTATTAGCATTGCCTTTGATCCAGTTCTAGCCTGTCCTAACTTGCGGTCTTGAACAAATGCTCAGGTAAGACAAAATTTGCATGTAACTGAGATTACTCTCAGTAGATTGGTTATAGGCTTGGCTATGGCCACCCTGTTTGATCAACATGGACACAAGCTGTGCCCTGCAACTTATTTTTAAGGTCAGAGGACTGCTTCTAATCTGTTTTATTTACTAGTATAGGCATATTCTGTATGAATAGAATAGTGTCCAGTTCATTTTGGACCTTTTCAACTACTACTCTCAAAAGGTAGTATGGACAAGACTGTATCAATTTATATCCCATCCTATGTAGTCCTCTAAAATCATTCCAGGAGGCACTGGGCTATGGCTCAGCTTTCCCTCACTGCTGACACTCCAGACTAACATGCTCCCACAATTGTGCTTACATGTTGAAGCTCACCATCTTCTGGCTCCTGGATTAATATGATTTCCTAGAGCAGAGCTCCAGCAAAAGGCAGCAACCAAGAACCACGAACAACCACTTCTACCCTTGGCTCCTCCCAGGGTCTTATTTATAGGGCTTGTGCCCACCCTGCAGCCACAGATGTTCATAGGAGGCACTCCAAGTAGAGGTGGTCCAAACCAATTGGATCCAGGTGGATTCTGGTCTTGAATGAGTGCTTGGCTAGTGCACACCATTAGGGCTCAACAACGTGTCCTGGAAAAACCCATAGCCAAGTTCCATGAAGACATTCATACTTGGGGTCAGAGTCAGACAATGGCTACAGCCTCTGTTTTACATAAATGTCCGTTCAAGCTCAGTTATCACTCTGCGCTGAATTATGTTGTCTCAAAGGTGTGGACTGCCACCTCAGTCTGCTTGTCAATTATGTGATTGTGATGAGCATCATAAAGGACTTGAGTCAGTGATTCTTTCTCTCCATATTTCAAGATTCATATATTAACTTTACTTTCCCTCCAAAATGTAAATGAGCACTCAAAATATCAAGATTACACAAAATTAAAGGTTTTAGAAAAATTCTATTCAACAATATCATTAATTTCCATCTGAATTTTTTAGAATTAAAAAAAATTACGTAGATTTAGATAGGAAATGTTTCTATCTTGAAGGAGTTGCACAGAGAAACCTCATGCATCCGTTCCCTTTCATGTGTCAAACACTTTAGTCACACTATGTCTAAGACTACTATAGCATTATGCATGTATTCTCATTTGCATAAATCCTTATGAGTCCATATGGGAAAAAAATACAGTATGATAACCTACTACTGTTATTAGCTTAGTTGATAGGATTTACAGCATGGTATTTTTTCCCAAGTGTTCGGGAAGAATGGATGTCTCCAAATAAAATTCTGTCTGAGGTGGATGTGGCGCAAAGGAAGTGATTCCACAAGATGGCTTTTAGCAATCACCAAACAGCAACTGTCCCGATAGCAAAAAATGCCTGAACTGCAGACTCACAAAGGTCTGAATTAATTGCTGTCAACGTCTCTGATGTTTTTTAATGAAAAACTGATTTTGAGGAAACCTGTTGAGGAACAAGTGCTTATGGGATTTATAAGCATTGTTTTAGAGACAGAGATCAGAAAGTACAGGCTAGTTTGGAAGGAGACTTAAAGCAACCCATGTACATAAGAGAAAACCAAGCACACCACAGTATCCCTTCTATGACACAAAATCATTTCACATATAGCCTATTCTTAATTTTCTGAGTCCTTTTCAGTTTTGTATAATGCTTTGAGAAAATGTTTGGAACATTGTTAGACTAAAGGGGTAGAATGGTAAATGGTTTAGACTTTTTAATTGTACTGTTCTTATGGGAAACACATAACAATACATTCTGTCATTGTAAAGTATTTATCTCAAGAGGTGTACATCCAAGATTTCCCATACAATAAAGCATGGCATTTCTAAACATATAACTTCCAATTCAATGCGTAAAGGAATTAAACATAATTAACCTGGAGAATACTTTTCTCACATTTTCAGCAAACTTTTGCTGAAATATAGTTTATAATTTTCTCCAGAATTTCCATCTGAGTTTCTCTTCTTTATGAAGTACTAGCAGTGAATAAGCAATTTTAGCCACTTCAAATTCTAAGGAATATGAAATTTAATATCACTTTATATAGAAGATCTGGGGTTTTTTTTAAACATGAAACGCTTGGAAAATAGTTTCAAATTCTTGAAGGAAGCAATATCAAGATGAAATCCTCTGAATGGTTCTGAATACTTACAACAATGAATTCCTTTCATAATTATTTCAAAATATCAAGAGAGACCTTGACAGCGAATGATGTTGTTTGTCATACTGCTACTTATCACACCAAATGAAGTCAAATTTGGAGAAAATCAAACACAATCCTATTATTCTCATCAACCTGTCATTTGCTGTAGTACCTACCCGAATTTTATTATAGAGTTATTCTGTGAATCCACATAATGTGTTAATTAAGATGTTAAGTGTGTTAGGCAATTTTAAGATTCTGATATGTTTAGTAGGAATTCAGTGTCAGCAAAATGCAAAAGAATTCATAATAATTTTTAACTGTCAGTTCTAATATTTTAATGTTTCTGTTTAAGGATGTTTCTTCCAAACTACAGTTTGAGATTCAACAGAATACATTATCTGATAAAAGTCACATTCATTTAACAGATTACTTGAAAAAGAAATTTGGCACCAGATACTAATGCCGAATTCTGGGTGCACTCAGCAGTCACTCTCTTAGGGATTTGATCAATGTTTATCCCCAGAAATGAAATAAACAAATGAGCTTTCTGAAGACTTTAATTAGAATCCACCTGGAAAGAGAGAATTTTTTTGCTGTAAAACACAATATTCCAGGCTTTCATATGAGGTGGCAGCTAATAACACTCCCAGTAATAAAAACTGGTCCTGATTCTGCCTCAGTCTGAGTTATATTTCCATACCAAGCACAGTCCAGTAGCAATCCTATTATAAATCTTATTTTTCTTTTCTAGGTCATGCCCAAAATTAACCACAGCCATGGCATCTTAGGATGCC
The DNA here is from genome assembly GCA_003713295.1 of Parotia lawesii. Classification (NCBI taxonomy): domain Eukaryota; kingdom Metazoa; phylum Chordata; class Aves; order Passeriformes; family Paradisaeidae; genus Parotia; species Parotia lawesii. The sequence continues at coordinate 1,325,414 of RAHM01000012.1, forward strand.
GACACTGACTCCTATACACACAGTATTTAACTGTCATCTCACTGTCAGGATCATTTTGTACTGTCCTAAAGAGCTCTCTTCAAAGTAAATGTGCCACAGAAAAGCCCACTTCTCAGCAGTGTGGGTGGAAAACCAGTTGTTGTCCTTCGGGTTTGGGCTAAGGACCAATCCCCCTGGTTTTTTAGCAATATCATCATAACTGCAGGATTCTGCTGTCTCTGAGACATACACAGTGTCATGGTATTTCAGTACATATCTCTCCCACCCTAAGGGAAGACTCAAAAGTATTTCTTTCACTTGGCTTTATATCATCAGCAATTTTCATTTTATAGAGAGAGTTGAAAATAGGATTTTTTTCTGGTGGCAAGTTACAGCTAGAATCCAGATTGAAGTATACAAAGATGTTGGAACACAGTACAAAGTCTAGGTGAACTAGGTCAAGAAGCTTAGATTTTTTTCATCAGGTTTTCAGTAATTTCCTGCTCCTTTGTGAATAAAATATTCTTTTTAAAAATGTAAAATTATTGATATTTTCTGGGTTTTTTTCAAGATAAGTCTGACTATCTTGTTAATGATTGTATTCCACAAGTATTCTCTTTTCAATTTCTCCTGAATTAAGGCGAAAGTGTTAGTGAAGTAAAAGACTGTAATTTTTTTTAAGTCTTTGAATCTTCAATCTGACAGTTTTGACAGTCTTATTATCAGTATTTAAGTGATGATTGCTAGAAGCCAAAGTACTTGATTTGGAATAATGTAGCATAAGTAATAACAGAAACCAGGAATACATGGAATGCTATTTTAAATAAGTCAGCAGACTTCAAAGGCACCTAAAAAGTTGTTCCTACTGGATTATTTTTTTCATACTGAAAACTACTTCACACCTATTCACCAGTCTTGTGATGCCATGTCATATTTTGGTACTGTTCTTTTCCAAATTAATTTTGCCCTCATATCTGCTTCCCTTTTATTCCAATGAAATCATGTTGGATATTGACTAACAAAAGCCACTAGAGAATTTAAACTGTAAACAAAGGAGATATTTGTGGGAGCTTTTGCCAAGACAAAATATTAAATAATTTTAAATTTCTCAGACTCAAGGGATAAACCTAATATTATGCTCCATTTTAGGCAACTGGTCATGTAATAGATGCTCTATCACTGTAAATAAACATTTTTAAATTGTAGATAGGAACAATCTACTTGAGGATGTCACTTTCAGTCGGTATTTATGGTGCTGAAAATTATTAAAATGCAATAGACTAAGAGGTTGGCAGGAACAAGAATAAATCTTTGCTCAGGAATCTTTCAGAAAAGACAAAATTGCATGATTCTATTAACAATTAGGTAGAACAGGCATATAGGATTAAAGGTTTTAATTTCTACTGCATAAATATACTTTCTATTGTATCTATCCTACATTTTAAAAGATGCCTGTGAAACTCATTACTCCTGGAAGAGCCTTTTAACAGGAAAAATAAATGACTTGTACAATCAGCATTCACTTTTGCACATTCCTACCTATCCATCACCCTCTTTTAAAATGGTGAAAATAAGTAAATTGTACATCTTGCATTTTTTTGCCCTCTAAGGTGTTTTGAAACTTCTAGAAAGCTGTTTCAGGGAACTGTCAATCTGAGAGTGTTCTACTTTCACACAGACTGAGCAGAAAATCTACATCCACAGAAGGAAAGGATACTAATAATGTATACAAAAGAATCTGAGACGGACCATGGGCAAAATTCTCAGAGATTATCAAGATCATTGTGACTCTGCAATGGAAAAGTGTATTAAATATTTCCAGTTGTTTGTTTTCCTTTGTTGTTCAGTATTTACCCCTGAGCAAGTGCGGTGATACAGACATGTTATGTATCAGCGTATGTTATTTTACTTAAAATACTTTTGCCTTTAGTTAAACTCCTCTTTAGTATCAGTATAATATCATGCTATATTCATTTCATCTGAACTGATATTTTTGATGAAAATTTATTTGAGATTTCCTTCTATATTAGCTCATTGTGTCATTTTTTCAAAGAGAGAATATTTTCTTCTTTTAGATTTAAAAACAAAGTATTTAAAAACAAAATAAGAACTGTCAATGTAGAAAGAACTCTGCTACACTGAAGCAACAGAAAAAAAATATATACAATGCTTTAATGTGCCATGATGTTTCTTTCCAGACCCCTTCTTCCTACATGCAATCAAACATTCTAAGCAAAACAACCTTCATGCGGCATAGGTGTCCCAAAGGAAAAAAATGAGGAGATGAAAGGAATTTTGTCTTTGTTCACATACTACAGTTCAAATTAATTAATTAAGAATTAATTTTGAGTTGTCCAATAACCTAATCACAGTGCTCCCTCCTGATTTGTTGGGTTAGGAGTACACAAACGTAGAGCAGCGTAACAGATGTCCTGGCTTTGTATAAAGGAAACTATCCACTGTATATTTCTGACAGTGTCAAGAAAATCTGCAGGGAAATATCTGGGCCATATGTTTGATGTTGCATATCAGGCAAGAACTGACCTTCTAGATAGGAATGTTCAAGCCAAGAGCCTTAGAAATGTCCTTTTCATTTGCTTTACTTGCTCTGTATTCAGTACACAATAAGCATGCTAGAGGATTGAGAGCTGATGTCTGTCATATGTGAGAGGCAGTAATAGCTCTCACTACATCTGCCACTGCAAGTAAAAATGCAGATTCAGCTGACAAACCATCTAAATTTGGCTGAAGGATGGAAAGCGACTTGGCGGATCAGAAATTAAAAATACTACAAACCTTCGTTTTGTTACTCCGTCTTAACACAAGTACTGAGCTGAATTCAGCAAACTACACTGGCAGAAAATCATAAAACAGCAAGTCAGGCCTGTATATTTTATTATGAGGAAAGAATTTAATCTCTTAAAATATACCCATAATCAAAGACAAGTGGATGTTTTGCAGAAATTCAACTTTAAAAAAAAAACAACATTGCCTTCTCCACTGTAATGCCACATAACTTTTTTATGCAGTTTGTAGAAGTGCGGTTTAAAAGGCCTACATATTTCAAGTTGCCATAATCTGTCATAATAAGGATCCTACTGGGAAGGATCGGAAGGCTGATGGACAGTGATTATTATAAAGACCCTTATTTCAGCTTGGCAAAGAGGTTTCCAAATGCTTCCAAATGAACAAAATGGACTCAGGTGAAAAAGAACACTTTCTTTTAGAGCAGTATTATACCCATTTAAATGGAGACTACTGATTTGTTTCACTGAGAAATGTTAAGTCTATAAACATTCAACTATATATCTACAATCTGATATCATATTCGGTAGTTTGTTGTCCTGCGTGAGTGCTGCTTGAGGGATTAAGGGATGGCAGACATACTTCTCTCTTTGGGTGAAATATTTCTTAAGCACACTTGGATTATTAATGTGTCTTTTATTTCTTTCAGCCCTTCTTTACACCTAGCAAAGAGAATGCATTAACACAAAGCATACCAATTTACAGACTTTATTATTTCAAATGACCAGAAGGACTAACTATACGTAAACCATGTCTCAGGTTTCAACTGTAAGCAAAATCATCCCATCCTCCAACATGGTAAGAAAACCATCCCACCTCAGAGCTCCAGAGAAGAGAGCAACCCTGAAAAGGGAGTAGCTTGAGCGACGGATGCAGTTGTGGAAGCAAAGCAAATGGAAAGGCCATTGTGCAGGCCTTAGCAAGCAGGCTTGCTTTTGGTAGTATTGTGTCACTGTGTTTGAAAGACATTCCTGTTAAAAATCAAACTATAGCATAAGAGTATGTTAGCAGTGCAAAGAAATCTAAGCCACCTAACTCTACCTAAGTGTGGCAAGGTAGGTTCAACCTATAGAAATAGTTTATTTTATTGACATACAAATTTTCAAGAGGCAAAGAAATCAGCAACTTTTCTGTATGGGTCCTTCAAACCGGGAGGAAATGGAAGAAGCTGTGAGTACACCTCCTGTGTAATGGGAGATGGCATTTATTTTCCAATTTATTTTCCAATTCCGTGCATATTCTCTTCAATAAAATATAATAATTATTTTTATTCCTAACTACACAAAAAATTTAGTACGTGTTTTGAAGCTTTCCAGAGGGGCTGGAAGAGTGCAGAGTTGACAGAGCCATGGCTAGAAGACATAGGAACACTATAAGAGGTGGGCAGTGATAGCTGCTAGTGAAAAAAGGACCTTCTGGTAGAAGAAACTATGCACACATGTACAACTGGCAAAAGCAAGTACTACTAAAAGGTTTTCAAAACCTTAAAATGTAAATGAAGGTTACTGCAGGAAGGGCAAGTCAACTAGATGGTCAGCTGCTAGAGGAAAGACTATAAAACCATTATGATTATATACTAAGGATTAGTTATTATTACCCCTCTTATTTATTTATATCTTTGTTAGGGTTTTTATATCCCTTGAATAAAAGCATTATTTTTTAAACTTTAATTCATGCCTGCACATAGAAGACTTAGCTATTTGAGTCCCAAAGGCTTAATATAATTCCCCCAGGTCTGCTAGAGCTGGTGGTTTAGAAGCAAGCCCTTAAATATCATTTCAGCCTTTGCTGCTGTCTGTCAATTCTTGCCAGGAGGATTACACAATCTTTTTTTAGAAAAAGGATTATATCAAATTACAAAATGAATCCAGTTATCAGATTGATAATATTCTTTCTAAATTAATCCTTAGGCTCCATAGGAAAAATTTGGATTGTGGTAGCTATCAGTCCTCAGAATAAAAAAGTATTTTCTATTCAGTGGCTTTTGATATAGGAAAGTTCCAACCATGTAACAGATGCAACATGAACAAAGTCACTTGCAGGTTATAGTGAATGTTGATACTATGGCTTAAAGGTATCCTGCCTGAATTATATGTTGATTAGGGTCAGAAAATAACCTGATTCCCAACACTGAACTTTCCTACACGGGGTTAATATAGGTATTAATTAAATGAACAATATCAATTCAAGAAATAATCAATGCGTAAATATTAATAAATATCTGCTGCTAAACAGAGAGACAGTATTGTATATAAATGTTGAACGTTATTCAACAATTCCTGTTGAAATGTCTTAAATGTTTGGAAAAAACTCTGTTCTGAATTGTGGTCACAGAAAAGGGAGATTCAACCTAGCTGGGAGTTGATAACTTAGAACTTAAGTTAATGATTTTTAAGATTCCAGGATTAAATGTTGAAGAATCCCTTGATGGGTTAGAGGTTACTTGCTTGTGAATGTGTAACCATTGATGTTGCTGAAGCCATCAAAGCCTTTTAACAATGCAGAAAAATCACAGGTCTTTGTATCAGGTATGGTGACATTAAGAGGCTAGAGAGCAGAAATCATTGCACAAAAGAAAAATTTTAAAAAACCAACAAAACAACAACAACAACAAAACCCACGATGCAAAATTGGTTTTTAACAAGAAATTTCATTTCTCACATTTTTTAAGACGTTGGTTTCGTTCATTTCTCTTACTGATAGTTCTTCAAAAGATGTTTAAGAAACTGGGGGTCACTTCTCTCGCCTTAATAACTTCCCAGAAGAATACCTCATAATTAAAAAAGGTCTTCCCATTTCGGATATTTTGGGTAAGAAATTGTACATATATATATAATCAATAAATAGACTCAATGGATAAATCGGGTGTCACAGAGATGTTGAAAATTGCAAAGGTTAAGGCATTGTTTTTGTTTCCTTGACAGCCCTAGTTCAAAATTCAAGACTCAAAATTCAAAACAATTTTTAAAAATACGAGTTAGAAAAAAAAAAGCAACCAGAGGAATACACCAATTATGCTCGAAATAAAGAGAGATTATATACATGTATATGGTAAGTCAGTGTTAAAAGCTTTTTTTCATCTAAAATTATATATTGAGGGCTTAATATGTATATGCTTCTATGCCTCAAAGGGACAGATTCATGTCTGCTATATCTCTTGTGAAAATTTATCTGCAGTCCTCACATCATGGTTCTGATGAAGTTCTTTTTCAGGTCTCAAAACTTTACTTAAGACTAAATCTTCAGATTTCTCTTCCAGTACTTTTTATCAAGTATCATTATGACTGTGATCCATGAAGCATAATAAACTTTTAATATTCCCAAAAGGGGAAATGCAAAATATGAATCTAAATTGCTAGCATGATGAATATCTATGAATATATAAACATTTAAAACTACAATGATGTTATAGAGAAAAATATATTTCCCTAGAGTATATATTCAGATAAGGAAGACTGGACAAAAGAGTTATCTCACAAAGAAGATAGGAATTATGAGCAGCTTTTGAATTAAATAGTTTCCCTAATCTGCAGCAACCTAATAAAGCCTCTTGATGAAGCCAATTGCCAAGACAATCTCTTCTGTGCAAAGTCTGTAAGAAGTAAGTTTAAACTGGAAATAAAGGACCTTCTTTCCTTTAGGAAGAATCCTTGCCCTTTTCATACTGCTATCCTTCTGTGCACATTCTAGTGGGCAGCTTTTGTCTTATCATTTTCTCCAGACCCTCATGACTTTAGAGGGCAAGCTGAAACACTTGCTAAATTAATTAGTACCATAAGAGGTTAAAATCATAGTGAGGAGTAGTATAACACTCAGCATTTAGCGTAGTATTTGGGGTAAAAAGGAAGAAGCATCCTTTCCTTCTCTACCCCATCTCTGCTTCTAGCACTTTGTTCTCATCCTTCTGTGCTTAAGGAATGTAGCTCTAGCTAGAAGGATTTTGTGCATATTTTCCTRTCTCCATAGATTCTTTTCACCCTACTTTCATTGACACATAATCTGAAGCTACCTGACACGCTTGTTTTGTAATACATATAAGTAAAGAGCAGTCTGGGTTTCTATCAGTGCATCAAGTTCAAGATGATTTCTTGTAAAACTAGGAAATTTTCTCATTTTCTCATGTTGTCTAAGAGATGCTTGATCCCACTGAAATGAAAAATAAAAAAAGGGAAACCTTTAATTTAAATTGGTACAATTTGGACACTAGATAGATTTTTTTAAGATACTATCAGAAATTATTTGCATCACTGAATTTTACAAATCATGCCTCTGACATTTGTAACTTAAAATACTCTTACCAGTTTGAAATTTTTTGCTGCTTCAACAAATATTTCCTATTGCTCCTTACTGTAATCTTTGGAAATTTTAATTGCCACCCCCTTTGCTACTACGTGGCACTATATTATGCAGGTACTTCGTGTGATGGTTACTTCATAAACAGTTTCAAAGTAAAATACAATCATAAATCAAAGAATCACAGAATATTCTGATTTGTAAGGGACACACAAGGATCGAGCCCAACTCCTGGCCCTGCACAAGGCATACCCAAGAGTCACACCGTGTGCCTGAGAACATTGTCCAAATGCTTCTTGAACTCTGGCAGGCTGGTGCTGTGACCACTTCCCTGGGGAGCCTGTTCCAGTGCCCAGCCACCCTCTGGGTGAAGAACCTTTTTCTAATATCCAACCTAAACCTCCCCTGACACAACTTCACACTGTTCCCTTGGGTCCTGTCACTGATCACCGCAGAGAAGAGATCAGTGCCTGCTCCTCCTCTTCCCTTCACAAAGAGGTTGGAGACTGCAATGAGATCTCTCTTCAGTCTCCTCAGGATGAAGGATCCAAGTGACCTCAGCATCTCCTTGTAAGTCTTCCATAAGGTTAAATATAAGAAGAAAAAAGGTGGCTGACATGTCAAAACTGATATAAGTTCTATCCATTAAAAATGCAAGTCAGCAAACATTAAGAGGCAATCTAACACTTTTATATTATTAAACTATTTTGCATAATTATGCATATGCATAAGTTGCATGCCAGATGAATGGGGAGTAATATACATATAGCAGACACACAGCTACTGACCCAGAGTGGAAATTACTGAAAACTGCTGTAAAGTTCCCTTTCTAGTGATAGTTCTTCCCTGAGGGATGACACACACTCATACGTCACATGATAGGAAATGCTGTGATGCTGCATGATCCCCAGAAATGCCAGGCCTATCTACTTCTGGCCCTGCCTGGCCAATTTATTACAAAATTCTTTAAAAAGTTACCAAGAAACAATCTTTCACATTTGATAACTAAGATTTTTTAATTTTCTTTGTGCCAAAGATAAGAAAATTAACAGAAAATACCTTAAGTCCTCTACTAGACTTACAGCTAGTTTCAATAAATGTATAAAGATAAAAATGGAACACAATTTGAAAAAAAACCCCATAAAGTTATGAGGAACCTTATAAAGGATATGTTTAGCACATCAATGAAAATACATGAGGACTGACAATTGTCATTGACATTATGTAAAACTGATTTGTTGTTATCACTTTTTCTTCTCAGATGCCTGTAAATGTAACTTTATCAATCAAGTAATATTTTTGGAAATTTTATAAAAAACCAATATTTTTAAAAGCTTTAAAAAATTATGAAAATTGTCTAAAATTATTGATCTGAATTCTGTGAGGTTAATTAGCCTTGAGATGCCTTTAAATATGAAAAGCATATATCGCAGTTATCCAAGATTAACCTGTATCAGATATCAAAGAGAATTTCATATATAGTCATACATATAATGTCAAACTTGTTGAGAATTATTACAGCAGGAACTTCTAGCACTAAAGACCTCCTGACATCTTTTTTTATCTCTGTAGTTTACAGTCATGATGGATTTTTTAATTGATTTATACATATGTATGAAGACTATTAATTATTAGTTGCTATGCATAGCAAGTCACATACAGACCTCAGTTTCCTTACATCTCTAGCCACTCATTCAGGGCACGCGATGGTTGCACATGTCTGGAGTTAAGTCTACGATATTTCACACTTTGGATAAAGTAGGATAAGTGGGGTTATTAGTTTTCATATTATGTAGTGGAGCAAGACTGATTTTACTACACTTAATAATTGCTCTATTTAGGATTCTTTTAACTATAAAGCCTTTTTTGTTCAGTAAGATGTGTTTCACTAAAAGAGAGTGTCTCCTATAATTTTTATCAATCCTGTCATTCCCTTATTAGTCAAGCATAAACAGTCCTGCATAAGTTACATCTTAAATTATGGTGTTTTATTTAGAGCATTTCTATACACACTTTCATGTAATTTAAGGGCAACTGAATCTATTAAAATGCAAATTCTTCACAAAATTGTGAAGACTTTCTTTACTATTCTTTCCAGGGAGTTACTAAAGAACTTCAGTAGAATTTTGCTGGCTTTTTTTTTTCTTTTCCTTCTTTTTTTTTTCCTATGGACTTTTTTTCTTCAGAAAGAACAGGACTCTCTTACTGTAGAAGACACAAAATAAGTACTTGCTTATTATATTAGGTATCGCTTCTACCTGGCAATGAAAATTACATTTGCTCAGGAGAGRTGGAGAGGATTGTTGGAATATTATTGTTAACAATCGTGTAAGAGTTATCATAGTCGGGACAAAAATAACCTGTTATTTTCCTTAATTCAATTTTGTTTTTTAACACCAGCTATTCAATAGAACCAACAGACAGGGCCTGAGGGATATTATTTTCACCTGCGATATTTTTATTACAGGTGATTTGTAGTAGCCATTTAAACTCACATCTCTTATGTCAGATGGCGCATAAAATACAAGCACTTTGTTTTTTTCAAATTGGAATAGTTGCAATTTCTATTGGTAATATTTATGCCTTTTTTCTCAGAAAACCTATGTTTGTGCTCACAGTTTTTCATAGGCAGAGTAGGGTTCTGAATATTGGCTTTCCTTGGTCCAGTTCAATTCGGCACAATTCCACAGAATTCAATAGCTGTACCTACGTGTGACTTCGGCATCCAGCTTTCCACTTTAATTAGTGGAGATCACAAATGCACCCAGTGTGGTCCAGCCTCATGACAGACACATCTCTAAACTCCATTAAGCTGGATTCCCAGCCTCATAAGGAGATATATTTTAGATATTGTAGGAAAGACTCAGTTCCCTAAAAATTGATTTCTTACACATTTTTTCTGCCTTATTGCATCCTGTCTGGTCTCCAGCTGCCACCAAGAAAGCCACAGGTCTTCCCTAAGTTCTGTATTTTATCTTTCTAACATCTGCAGGTGCCTCAGAACTATTACGGCATCAATAATGATACTAGACAGATATGCTTGGACAGGTGAATCCCTCATGAGGCTATCTGGATAAGAACTCTATTATTCTGGCTGAAAATCTCATTCCCATTCTCATACTGTTTTCAAAGAGATATTAGAGCATGAGGAGTTCAGCCATACTTTTTCCGAGCACAGGCTGACAACATCTGTGTTCTAATGACAGACAGTAGTGAAGGCATATAGAAAACTACAGGAAAAAACTATATGATGGAAAGGGTACTGAAGTACTACTGGTAGAGCCAATCTCAATCTTCTTTACAAGACATTTTTAAGGCACAGATAAGTCAAATGTCTCTGACAGTGACTGTAGTGATCCAGAATTAATGCCTGGGCTTGGGTTAGATAATACCTTGAAGTGCATTCCTGCCTTTCATTCACATGTTGCTCAAATTGTAGAAAAAAGAACAGCAGAAATTAAGATTATGGATTTGGGTTTGTTTAGGATATTCTTTTCTCTTTGTTTTCAGGCCAAAATTAAAAAATCTTCATCAGGTATTTGCCACTCCTGAATAACACAGCAAGTAGCCCATAGCTCTGAACTTCTATAAAAATGTGGATAAAAAATTATCAAATTTTTATATATATAAGGATATTAAATTTTACCATTACACATCTATAAAATTAAGCTAAGATTTACTACAAATCCTTACAATTTTTGAGAATCAATTGAGGTTGGTCTTAAAAAAATCCAAAACTTCAACAACAGATCTGATCATAATGGTGATTTACACACATCACTCCTGAAAAAGGAGCAGTTATTCACCAAACACTGATAGGTATTTTTTTTCTTATTTCAAACAGATACTTAGAACACATATGAGCACAACAAGCATAATTTATTTCCTCATGAAAAAGGACTTTAAAAGTCTGCAGATAAGCCCTTTTCTTAATTCAGGCCGGTATCAAGACTTCACAAATGATGTAAAACTTATTTGGCCTCTTAGAGACTATATCAGCTAAAGAAATTTCGTTCTTCTCCTTCTTCAGGGTGCCCAGCCCAGTTTCGAACACAATTACAGTAAAAAAACACCAGCTACAACACAAAATGTTCTATCTTTAAATATGTATAAATTCAGCTTCATTTTATTTGTTTCTGGCCTGGCTTGTAGAAAAAAAACCTACTCTTTTCTCCTACAAAACCATTTATGGTTAAGTATGGGAAATGCTTATGAAGGACTACAGACTTTTTAATTTGAACATGGTTAATAATTACAGTCATGGCTTCCCAGCCATGGCTTCACCATACCAAAAGATAAGGAGAAATTTTCAATGTAAATGTTCACCTAAATAGGGAATCAATTAAGTAATGTGCATCAGCTTAGTCACAGACCTGTCTGAACTCTTGATCCAGTAACTGTGTCTGGGCTTCAAAATCCCAATTTTAAAATTCTCAGTGGCCATTATACAGCCATCAAGCCACCCTCATTGCAGCTACTTAAAGAATTAGCAAACTCTTAGGAATGTGACTTGAGATTCTTACAATGTTCTCACTACCACTACTGAATTTCTATAGCTGGAAAGCAATCAGTTTCCTTCTCTCGTGGACAATATCTCCTTTTTATGAAGTACTTTAGTCTACCTCACAAAAATTAAATTCTGTTTCTATACAACACCTTTATCTTCACTTAGAAAATGAATCGAATCAACACAATCCTGCCTTCACCACTGTAAACTGGGGAGTGGGGTGTCATGTTCTTTAATCACTTCTATCTCAAGGCGTTTGACAGAGAACCACTTTACCTTTTTACTTAGTCGGTATTAACTACTCTAACAGAAAATATGCTTTTTCGCTACACTTTTTTCAGAACCTTCTCCCTGATACGAAGCTTTACAAGTTAAAAGCGTAATTCCCAGTAACACAGAAAACACCAAAAACCCTGTAGCTGTATGTACTGTTAAATGGATTAGAGTTCCAACAAATCCTTTGCTTTTATTCTGGCATTGTTTTTTTAAGGGATGTCTACCTAGCCTAAAAGTGAGTAAAGCAACTTTTAAATAATTACAGAAACACAATGAAGAGTTTATCACCTCCTATGAATCTATATGAAGTTGTTATACCTGTCAATAAACTGAATGAAACCGTTTTGCAGAATTAGAAAACAAAATGTTATCTTCAGGAATTATAGTTTTCTTAAAATCTGGGTAAGGCAGTAGCCTTGACTGATACTACATATGTATACATATGTAAATTTGCATGGTACCACATTTAGGTCTAGCTAGTGAATCTGGCATTCTTATCTGTGAATCAAAGAGATGGAGTCTGTCAAGGAAGGAAGGAAGGAAGGAAGGAAGGAAAGAAGGAAGGAAGGACCAGGCCTGTAGTATTCCTTATGTGATATTGCTTGCAGTGTGGCAAACACACAGTTCAAAGGTGAGAAAAAGATTCTAGTGAGCCAAACAGTTCTCTTTAGTCCTAATGGAAATAACTCATATTCCTACAGATAATACCAGAGATAACTCACTAAAAACACAGTATTTGCCAAAAGAGAAAAAAAAAGTGAGGAAACACAGCTCTTAAGCAGCATGTTTCCACATGTGTCTTAGGTTACAATGTAAGATGTAACCAAAAGCATGTATTCTATTATCATCTTCACAAGCTGTTAAAGCAGGTGGGGCAGCGTTTGTTATCTCCTACCAGGACTCATCCCTGGTAACTCCCTCTGAGGAGCCATCTCTGTTTAATGGGCCATCAAGGACCCACCACATGACTCACAGAATTACATCAGCCCATTGTGAGATGCTCCACCCAGAGGGAGGAGCCAATAATTCTCACCTGGATATAATCTGGGGTTTGGAACAACACAAGTGGCCCTTACCTACTGGACTCTTGGGGGACAAGAGATATCACTGGACTTTCAGTTGAAGACCAGACCCTTTTCTACAGGATCACTGTTTCAACAGGATCACTTCATCTGGACTGCTATCACCATCCTGACTAACAGTGTCAGGTTGTATCCTCACCCAGTCAGTATTCTTGTACTATTGCATTTATTTTAATTTTCCTATTAAATTATAATTCTGACTTGCGATCTCCCACTGGTTTGTTTTCAAACTAGCACAATGTGGTAATCTCAGCTGCCTTTCATGGATAACACGCAAGTGAACAAGACAAATCCCTTTGTTCCAGCTGCCCAACGCTTGCAAAGATGCAAAATATTTGCACTTTCTACAGCTTTTTGTCCATTCAAGAAATCTCTAGTTAGGGTGTGTGACATACTGGGAGGTGAAGCACTGGATATGAGGGTGGTTTATTATTGTACAGGACATGGAGGAAGGATTGGAAGAAAATATAGGAAGCCAAGGAATATGATGATAGAATCGTAGAGTGGTTTGGCTTGAAAGGGTCCTTAAAAATCACCTAGTTCCACCTCTTCCATGAGGGGCAGAGATGCCACCTGCTAGATCAGGTGGCTCAGAGCCCCATCCAACCCAGCCTTGAGCACTATCAGCTTCTCTGGAGGCTCTCCTTTAGTGTCTCAGAGCCCTCTGAAGAGCTTCTTCCTAACATGTAAGATCATGGATCAGCTGGACCACATGTAACAAAGGCACACCACAGGAACCGGCCAGAAGGAGACAAGATTAAAAATGACAAGAGAACAATTATGGACGTTGACAATGGACTGTTGCAAAGGGAGAAGCCTGAAGATATTAATGTGTTTCTAGAGAACAAATAACAGAAATTTGTAGAAAACTAGATATAGTGAATTTTATTGAAGAYAAAATAATTTTCTTTTTGTTTAATACTATACTTCTTTACAGGAAAAATCCCCTGATCTTTTTATGACAATGCATTGGACATTTCTAGTAACAAGTAGCTTTTACAAGGCAACTTTTTATTTAAATTATAACAGAATGCATAGGTCTGGATTATTATTTTATCATTTTCTTCTATCTTTATCCATTATGAATCATATCTTATACTGAAGAGTGTTTTATTTTGGAAAACATGTTCCTGTAAACAGAGAGTGAGGTAATAAAACAACAATCGTTAGAGAGAAAGATGAAAGACTAAATCACCTAATGCATTGCACTGCTATTGTACCACCGGTGCCTGAAAGGTCTGATACATTTTGTTCAGAGTAGTAATAATAGTCCTGAACAAATCAGTTTCTGTGACTACCTTAGAAAGTTAGCCCAGAGATTGATTTCTCTCTATCAGGAAATTTTGTACTCTTCGTTCTAATTTTTTCTGTCCTTTGTTCCACTCTGTTATTCCATATTAACCTTCATTTATCACCCTAAATCATTCCACTTTCTCCCTGGAGTTTTGTCTCCTGAATATTTGTAGATGCTAAGTCTTACTCTTTTCTCAAAATTAACTCCTCAGAAGTCATTGTTTATACTCCACTGATAGTGATTGTTTTCTTGTACTCTGAACTCTGTCAAAATTGTCAGTATCATTCTGGAATGGGGTGGCAAATAGAAGAATTCAGCTGGAGGAAAKAATTTCAGTTCTATGTTAAAAGAGCCACTAGGATGACTAAGGGGAACATCTCTCATATGAAGAAAGGTTGAGAGAGCTAGGTTTGCTTGACAAAGGGGTTGACCACCAGAGATCCCTCCCAGCCTCAATCATTTTGTGATTCTGTGATTCTATACCTTTATAGAAGACAAAGAAACATTATGTCATTTTTCTAATACAAATGTGCACTTGTACAGACCTTGAATATTTTTTTCATGTTTCTTCATTCCAAATTTTTCATTCTTATTTTCGTACTGAATATCAGTGGTTTAGAACAGATAATTATGTCCCAATGTCTTCTTTTCTGGAAAAATATTATGTTGCTTTAATTTCTGATCTTTTGCATTTCTTTAATTGTATTGCTGTTTCACTGCCAATTTTAATGTTTCTTTAATTATCATCCACAAACTTGTATGAGTGTGTTCTATTTCACATTTAAAAACTGAACTGCATTTCTCAGCAGTGAGTCAGGGTGATCTTAAAATTTTCCTCCAATAACTACCAGCTGAGACTAGAGAAAGGGCAGGAAACAATGAATACCATGTCATCTTTTGCATACTCCTGATCTATGGTTGTTCCGGGAACTGGATGCCAATATGCACACAAAAGAGTGTTCAAATATTTTCTTTGGCAGCTCCAAGAAAGATCATCTTAATTGGAGACCCACAACGTGAAGGAAGAACATACTTCTTAGCAGAGAGATTTGCTACTTTCTTAGTCTGTAAAATACAYAYATATTTAGTTGACAGATTTGTCAGTTCTTTGTCTTTTCTTTGTCTATCCATTTTCTTGACATTTAAAATAGGGAAAATATCCCATATGCAGTTTACTGTGTGTATATTTGAAAAACCCATAATTACTTGGCATATGATGTCTTGCAATGATGCATTCATTATTCTTTTTGACTTGGAACTAGCTTTTTTTATTTTTAATTTTTATTTCTGTACTAATCTTCCCCACTAGTATATTGCTTAAATTTTTCAGAATCTGCATCTCTATATTACTTTTTATGTTCCTACCGATATAAATTGGCCTCTGTTGTCTTTTTATCTCTCTTCAGACTTCTCTAGGTTGCATTTCAGCTTTTTCTACAATCAAAGCTGAAGTCTCCTGGAAAAAGTTGTAATGCATTCTATTAAAAACCAGCGACAAATAAAATATTAGTGTTTGTAGACTCCTGCTTTGTTAAAAGCACTTGGATAAAAATGTTCTCTTTTCCTTTTATGTTTTCACTTGTTCTTGCTTCCTATATACATTTGTCTGCTCTTTCTCTAGCTTGTAAAAATAAACATCTTACCACCAGAATTAGGGTTGCTTTTTAACTCTTCATTATTTGTCCCATAGAGATACTGGCTCCACAACAAGGAGAGACACAAGTCCTTGCAGACTCTTTCTGGACCTTAGTTTCTGTAGAAGAAAACTTGAACACATTTTCCAGAGGATAACCATCGTATGTTACAAAAGACCTTTCATCTTTTTTTTCAAGCTACGCTGTAAGTTGCCTGAAATACACCATGGCATATTGACCCTGTGTCATTTTCTTCTTCCTGGGCATTATTTCACCTTTTCCTCTCTTTCAACAATATTTTTTTCTCTATATCCAGCCTATTTTTACTGCCACCTGTTATTCTGACTCAATCTTCCCTTTCTGTCTCATCTCTAATAATTTTGTTTTTGGAGGGCTTCCCATAACATTGCCTTTTTCAGAAGCATTAAAAGCAGCTCACATAAGCAAAGATACAGTAGGACTTTTTAAGGCATTGATAAAACTTAGTACAGGACACTTTACTTATTTAAAACCTTTTTCAAAGTAAAAATACAGTATTCATTATGTGAAAAATTTTGAGAACTGACTGCTATCTCTGTAACAGTCACCAGTGTGAAATTTTCATCAACGGGTGGTTTCGCTGTGTTCCAGAGCACTAAATACATTTTCCCTGTTGTCAAGGAAGAAAACACAGTAACAAAAAATGTTCTGATGGCAAAACACTGATACAGAAGGTAAAGAGCAAAAGAACAGAAAAGTCAGACTGAATGAATCTGAACAAATTTTAACTCTTCAAACAAAATTAGTTCTAGAAGATCATGTACAAAGCAATATATTTAAGAGCAATTAATGCCAACTAATGGAATATATATTCTGGAAATACCTAATTAGCCATGCAATGAACTGTTAGGTCAATGCCATACCCACATAGTTAAATGTTGTACTTATTTTAAACCAGTAAGAAAAAGTACTGATTTTATCATTATATGCACCACTGATGAGATAGTACAGAAAAAGTCTTCTGGAGTTGCCATTTGTGGATAAGTATAAGTCATTTTGTCTAGCTCAGTAATTGGGAGTTGATAAGAAGTTTCCTTGTGTTGTTCCAATGCATCTATGACCAGAAAATTAATACTAAAGAGTTTTTGCTCAGAAGTGGGAAAGGTAATAGTGAATACACCAAACCAAAAGGGAAGCACAAGCAATAACTTTGATTATAATAATGAACGTGAGAAGCCCTGGGTTTTTTGTATCTGCAAATGCGTTATCATTTTTGTGCACAAATATAGTAAAGGAGAGTTTAATGGTTCCATGCCTCTTTTGGGAGAGCAGTGAAATGTCTCTATGGATGTTCAGAGTCAGCTGCTCTCATATTGAATATGATGAGAAAGCAGGGAAGTTTAGCCTGAGGAATTATCAAGAGAGCAAAGCAGACAACCTACAAAGTAATCTCCTGACAGCTCTTCACATAGAAGAGTATGAAATTAGACCATGTAGTTCTGAGTTACAGAATCACAGAATAAGCTGAATTGGAAGAGACCCTCAAGTATCATCAAAGTCCAACTCTTGGCCCTGCAAAGCAACATCCCCAAGAATCACACCATGCGCCTGAGAGGATTGTTCAAATTCTTCTTGCGCTCTGTCAGGCTTGGTGCTGTGACCACTTCTCTGGGGAGCCTGTTCCTGTGCCCAACCACCCTCTGGGTGAAGAACCTTTTTCTAATATCTAAACTAAACATCCCCGCCACAATTTCAGGCCATTCCCTCAGGTTCTGTTGCTGTCACCACAGAGAAGAGATCAGTGTCTGCACTCCTCTTCCCCTCATGAGGAAGTTGGAGACTGCAATGAGGTCTCCCCTCTTTTTGAGGCTGAACAGACCAAGTGACCTCAGCTGCTCCTCATATGGCTTCCCCTCAAGGCCCTTCACCATCTTTGCTGCCCTCCTTTGGATGCTCTCAAATGGCTTAATGTCTTTCTTATGTTGTGGCACCCAAACCTGCACACAGCTCAAGGTGAAGCCACCCCAGTGCAGAGCAGAGTGGGACAATCCCCTCCCTTGCCCAGCTGGCAATGCTGTGCCTGATGCTCCCCAGGACAGGGCTGATCCTCCTGGCTGCCGGGACACTGCTGACTCACATTCAATTTTCCACTGACCAGGCCCCCCAGGTCCTTTTCAGCAGCACTTCTTTCCAGCATCTCATTCTCCAGTGCGTACATCCAGGGCTGCTGCATCCCAGGCGCAGAATCTGGCATTTTCCCTTATTGAACTTCATATGGTTGCCCTGTCCTTTAATTTGCCAAGGTCTCTCTGCAGGGTGGTACGAATATTTACTGAGAGTGAGGATTTGATCATGTTTTGCCTATGCTGAGCTTGGACTGTCGGGTGGAGGGAATTACAAATACTCAGTGTTTCAGTCTGCTTTATTCAACTGGTTCCATGACACGTTTTCCATCTTTTCTCTATATTCACTTCCCAGTATCTCCAACTGAAACATGATATGCTCTACATGTTTCTATACTTGAAGGCTCATATTGCTTTAATATTAGTTTGATTTTTGTATTTCTTTCTCATTTACAGATTTCAGTGCAATTTTTACTCTTTGTTTACCATAGTAATTTTATAATCTAGTCTATTAGCCTGAATGAATTACATACTGGTTCCCATTCTTGTCACCTTCCATTTCTCTTGCTTTCACCCTCTGCCTAACATGTCAACTCTTGTTCTATGCAAAACCAAATAAAACAAGATTGTGTTATGTGCCCAGGAAACATGTTAAGATGTTTTTTCTTTAACTAATTTTGCACAGAACGTTGGTGTTTTTTCAAACTGAAGAAAACTCTGTATTTCTAACAGAGGTCATCATATGATAATGTGGAAAGAACTTTTCTTATATACTACCTGTAAAAATGGATGATGGAAAACGCACTTATTCCTGTTCTTTACTGCCACAATGTAACAAGCAGCTGTAAGGCCAGCAAGTCAGACAACAATTCTGGACATATCTGTCTGCTCTATGTGGAAAAAATGGAAATTGGCATTCATTCAGAGGCAGTAACTAGCAGTTTTAGTGAAAAAGCGGCATTGTAAGAAGAATATCGTGTATGAACAAAAAACCGCATTCATAACACTCGCCTCCCAGTCACCTTCATACAAAGCTGATCTTCCTTGTTTGTATCCTATTCAGCCTTGAATGAAGAGGTAGCAGAGCAGTGAGAAAGATTATGATTATGGACTTCCAGAGGGCTACCTTCAGCCTCTTCACAGACCTGCTTAGAGGAATCCCACAGGATAAGGCTCTAGAAGAGAAGTCCAAGAGAGCTGGTGAATATTTAAGCACCACTTCCTCCAAGTTCAAGACCAGTATGATGAGTGATGAAAAATGGGATGAAATCAGGAAAAATGGGTAGGATGAGCATGGACCTGCTAGCCAATATCAAACAGAAGGAAGAAATTTATGGGATGTGGAAAAAGGGACAGGGCACATGGGAGCACTATAGGAACATCATCAAGGTGTGCAGGAATACAATGAAGAAGGTCAAGGCCCACTTGGAATTGACTCTGGCAAAAGACATCAAGGACGACAAGAAAGGTTTCTACAAGTATATCAGCAGTAAAAGGAAGATTAGGGAAAATGTGGGACACTGCTGAATCACGTGAGTGTTCAGGTATAGGACGACACAGAGAAGGTAGAAGTATTGAATGCCATCTTTGCCTCAGTCTTTACTACTTAACTAAGCCCTCAAGAGTCCCAGATCTCAGAGGTAAGAGAAAAAGGTTGAAGAAAGGAAGATTTACCCTTGGTCGTAGAGGGTTGGGTTACAGGTCAGATAGGCAGACTAAACATCCATAAATCCATGGGCCCTGATGGGATGCACCAATGAGCGCTGAAGGAGTTGGCAGATGTTGTTTCTCTGCAGCTCTCCATCATCTTTGAAAAATCGTGGAGAATGGGAGAAGTGCCCGATGAATGGAGGAATGTTAATATTACYCTCATCTTCAAAAAGGGCAAGAAGGATGACACAGGAAACTACTGACTGTGTCACCTCCATCCCTGAAAAGGTGATGGAACAGATTGTTGTGGAGGTAATCACCAAGTATGTAGAAGAAAAGGAGGTGATTAGGAGTAGCCAGCATGGATTCACCAAGGGAAAATCGCACTGACCAATCTGATACCCTTTTATGGTGACATAGCAGGATGGATAAATGAGGACAGAGCAGTGGATGTTGTCTGCCTTGACTTCAGAAAGGCTTTTAACACTGCCATAACATCCCCATAGGTAGGCTCAGGAAATGTGGGTTAGGTGGATGGACAGTGAGGTGGACCTAGAACCGGTTGAATGTCAGAGCTCAGAGGGTCATRATTAGCTGAGTGGGCTTGGAGTCAGTGGCATTCCCCAGAGATCAGTACTGGGTCCAGTCTTATTCAACTGGTTTGTCAATGACAAAGGAACAGGTTATACCCTCAGCAGTTTTACTGATTATATGAACCTGAAGGCTGTGCTGCCGTTCTGCGGGACCTTGATAGGATGAAGAATTGGGCAGAGAGAAACCTAATGAAGTTCAACAAGGGCAAGTGTAGGGTACTGCACCTGGGGGGGACTAACCCCAAGTACCAGCTGGGGGCTGACCTACTAGAGAACAGCTCTGCAGAGAAGGACCTGGGAGTCTTGGTGAATGACAATTGGCAATTAGCCAACTTGATGAAGCTGGCAATTAGCCAGCAGCATGGCCTGTGGCCAAGAGGGCCTGGGGTGAACTAGGAAGAGTCTGGCTGGCAGGTCAAGGGAGATGGTCCTGGAGTGCTGTGTGCAGTTCTGGGGTCCTCAGTACAAGAGAGACAAGGAGCTACTGGAGAGGGTCCATTGGAGGCCACAAAGATGCTGAGGGGTCTGGAGCGTCTCTTATGAGGAGACTCTGAGGGAGCTGGGCCTGTGTAGTCTAGGAAGAGAAAACTGAGAGGATCTCATCAATGCACATAAATATCTCAAGGGTGTGTTCCAAGAGGATGGTGCCAGACTCTTTTCAGTTGTGCCCAGAGATAGGATTAGGAGCAATTGCCATGAACTAAAACACAGTAAGTTTCACCACAACATGAGGAAGAACTTCTTTACATTGGGGATGGCAAAGCACTGGGACAGGCTTCCCAGGGAGGGAATAGAGTGTCCCTCTCTGGACACATTCAAAACCCACTTGGATGCATTCCCATGTCCCCCGCTCTAGGTGACCCTGCCTTGGCAGAGGGGGTTGGACTGAGTGATCTCCAGAGGTGCCTTCCAACCCTAGCAATTCTGTGCTTGTGTGATTCTGGTAATATCCTAATTCAGAAGTTTAAGCATTGGTTTTACCTTTTCTGGGGGCCATGTGCTCAATCCCTGGTGAAATCAGCAGCACCTTGGAATTTGGTTATTGTGTTTTGTTTCATAAAGATGAATTTAAGAATATGCTTAAAATATATGAGTGAACTAAGGTCTAAGATAGATTCAAAAAATCTCTTAGTGTTTAAAGAGTTCTACTGACTATTAAAAATGGTAGACATTACTCTGATAATGGTAGACTGTGTGCACGTCTCAATTGTCTCTATGTATAAGTCAAAAAGAAAAAAGTCATCTGAATGCTCTGAAGTGAAAAATTGTCAAAGCAGAAGAGATTGGSCAAAAGGAAGATAAAATTTTTTTATTGAAATAGAAGTAAAAGGAGACTGTAAAAGTAAACTGTAAAAACAAGGTTACCACTACATAAATCAGTGGAGACCGACTTTGAGATCTAGGACACAACCATATCTAAGGAAGATATAGAATAAAATTCTATTTTTTCATAGAATCATTTTGTCCTTCCTTTTTCGCCTTTTTTTTTTCTTGTTTATTGACTACACAATTTCATATTACTCTCTTAGAGTGGTAAGTTTGTCTTTGTCTCTGACAAGACTATGAAAAAAATATTTTATAACTTTCCGTCTGAAAATATGGGATGTCTTCTGTAAGTTTCAACAACATGCAAAAGATGGATTCCCAACTTAAACACATTTGGAAAGACATTGAAGTACTGTTTCTGAATCCTAATGTGACTTGCACATATGTCCCGGTATTTTTAAGTTTAAATTTGAGGCCCTGATTAAGTGTAATTCCCAGTTTTGAATGTATCAAATGAATATGATGTTCTGTATTATTACTGCTGCTTCCAAAAAGCACCAATAATTCTGTTAGGTTTTTCAAACTTTCTTGCTGTAAACCAGAACTGGGCAAATAAAGGGGGAAGAAAAACTGTCTTTAGAAACAACAAAAACAACAACAACTAAAAATAGAAAAATAAACTCAAAAAATCCCCCAAAGCCTTAATTTTTCACTTCCCCTCCTATAGGTTTGATTTCTGAAATACACTAACAAAATTTTTCTAGTAAAATTACTGAGAGACAATGAATTCTTGTTGGAAGCTTTTTTGCAAGAATTCAATTTTAAATTAATATGAGCACTGTGTCATATATGTCAGAAACTATTTATCTTCTCAGTCATAATTATAAAATAAAAACTAAGGTTTGAATTATCACAATCAATGGAAAAGAGGTAAAACACAAAGTGGATAATTAGTCCCCAAAGTCATGGTCTGACTTTAGATATGTTACATAAGGAGAAAGAACCTGAAAAGAAATTGAATTTATTACTTCTTGTGAATTCTTTGTGCAAATCTATCAGCTCTAAACCTTTCTCCAGATGCAGCTCCTTCTTTTTATCTRGTTTTTGGTTAGGTTTTTTTGTTTGGTTTGGTTTTTTCCTAGTTAGTTAGTTAACAAATATATCAGGTACTATGTTGAATGTTTCAGCTAATTAGAAATGCCTGAGAATACAACGTAAAATAAGAAAATGTGCACTATGGGGCAAAGATGCCTGGTTTTACTGCCCTTCCAACTGCGTGTTTTATATATTGGGAAAAGTAGCTTACAACTGCAGCAGTATAGAACTCATGATAATAAAAACTTTAAGGCTCACAAAATGTCATAAAAAGCTCATGAACTATTTCTAGAAAAGTCATGAATTATTCATGAATCAGCTTTCAGARCTAGGTTTTCTGTTCTGCTTCCATTTATATTATATATCTCAGAGCCATCAATTTCAGTTTATTTTAACATATGAAAGATAATCTTTCACTTTTTCACTAGAAAGTAATAAACTTTGAGCATAGTTTCAAATAAAAAGAAGCCAACCATTTATGATGTATATGCAAGAGATGGTTATTAATTAAACATAGAAATTTAAAAAGAACAAAATTTTAAGTGTCCACAGCTTCAAGGCAGCTTAAAATTTGTGAGAGCTTAGATGATTTATTCCTGTTTCATGTGAAAATTAAAGTTGAATAAACAATTTGCASCTAATATTTTTTCCCTAGCCAAATCGTCCTCTTCTTCTCTTTTAAAATTGAGTAACAATTTTTGAGTCCTTCAGTGAGTTGATCTTGGTGGGATTTCAGGTGTCCACCAAGCTGCTCTATCACTCCCCCTCCTCAGCAGGACAAATGGGAAAAAAYAAGATGGGAATAAAACCCTTGTGGGTTGAGACAAAGGCAACTTAACACAGAAAAGGAAAAGCAATGCTGAGAAGCAAAGGAAAAAGATCTATTCTCAACTTCTCCAGCCACTTCCTAGGAAGCATGGCAGTGTATGCATGGCAGTTGCTCCAGAAGACAAATACCTTAAGGACAAATGCCTTACTAACAAGTACCCACTCCACTCCTTCTTTCTCTTAAAGTTTCATGCTGAGCACAATGTCCTCTGGTAAGGAGCACCTCTCTGGTCAGCTTGGGTCAGCTGCTGCAGCTGTGTTTCCTCTCAGCCTCGCTCACCCTCAGCCTTCAGGCCATTGGAGGGTAAGTTAGAAGAGACAGCACTGATGCTGCTATGTGCAGCACTGCTCAGCAGTCACCAAAACACTGGAGTGGTACCAACATTGTTCTGGTTGCAAACACAAAGCACAGCAGTGTAAGTGTGTAAGTGCTGCTATGAGGAAAGTCAACTCCTTCCCAGACAGACTCAATAGAGTTTCCTGATCAGAGAAATAAAAGGTTATATGCTAGTAACTTCCACTGTATCAGCACATGAATAAAAAGGGCAGAGTTTCTGTGGACTAAAGTGCTACTACATCATGTACCATTGGTCAGATCAACGGCATTCCATCCTCCCAGCCTAGAAATATCTTCAAAAATTGTTCTTCTCTAGCAAAACTTTGGCACCAACAAGTGCAGAGACATTTCCATCAGACACAGGCCAAAGAGTAAAAACTGATCTAGAAAGTATGTTTATCACTGAAATGTTAGCATCTCCATGTATGAGGGAGTTTTCAAGCTGTGGCTTTGAACCGTCTAAGGGAAGTTAGTGAGGGAATGGAGGACAAGGGAAGCCTGAATTGGAGAAGAGACACTCTCTCTCAGTGTTTGTGAACTGAAAGGGCGAACTGGTCAGCTTTATCGTGGGAGGGGTAGGAGGATTTCTATTTGGGTTTTAGTGCAGACAGTGTGTCTCAGATCATCTGTCTAGATTCCCCTTTATAGAACATGGAGAGCAATTGCAACTTCTACAGTACAGCTCATCTCATTTTAGGAGGATCAGCTACATTTGGTCAGATGAATTGTGCAACAGATGCACATATTTCTCTCAATTGATCAGAAACAGAGCTAAGGGCAGACATCCCAACTGTACTTATTTAAAGCCAAGTAAGATGAATCCTGCCTGGGGTCTTCACCTTCAGAATGTTCACAAACTCGTAAGTTGTCTTTTAAGATTGGATCAAAATTCTTAACTAATATTCTCCAGAAACTGTGGAAATTGTAGCATATGGTAGTGAATCATCAGTTGCTGACTACTGTTGAGTCACTGCACATGTAAACAACATACTGTTTACCACTTCTGGAAAGACCARTTCTTAATATCTACTGAAATAATAAAAAGTTATGGTAACAAAACAATGAAGATAAATCACTGAATAATGTCAATTTTATGGGGTAAAACATTCCTGGTATGAGCTGGCTAAGCTAATATCACTGGCCAAAATATTTTTTGGGACTCAAATAATTTTCACCTATCTGTCGCAATAAGAAAATATCAGGTTATACAGCACTGAACAGAATGCAGAAAGAAGCTGAATTTCCTAGCTCAAACACTGAATTCTCTGCCTTAATGCTGCAATTATTTACCTAAATCTAGCTAGGTATTCTAAAGACATTATAATAAATGGAAGGGTGGGGAGAGGAGGGAGGGAGGGAGGGAGAAGCAGCCAGAAGTTAAAAACCTATTGCTAAGCTTAATGTAGTCACCTTTCCTGCTCAGCACAGGATAGGATTTCTCCAAGTAAATATGTATTCTTTAACAAGAAAAGCAAACTAGACCTGGGATTGATCATAGACTATCACAGATTAAAAGGAACCTGCTCCTTGCAGTGGGGCTGCTCTCCAGCCTGTCATCCCCCAATTTGTATTTACAGCCAGGATTACTCTGCCCAAGKTTGCAGAGTCTGGCATTTTCTCTAGTTGAATTTCATATGGTCATAGAATAATAGAACTGTTGAATCACAGAATCATGGAATGGTTTGTGTTGGAAGGGAACTTAAAGGTCATCTAGTTTCAACCACCCTGCCATGGGCAGGGATGCCACCCACTAGATCATATCATTGCTCAGCTCCCTAGTCTATTCCAATCTCTCTGGAAGGCCTCTTTTAACCTTGAGGGAATYCTCCTGATCTAATATCGTCAGCAAAATTCCTTGATATACGTTCGACTCCAGCCTCCAGATCATTTACAAAACAAAGAGAAATAAAAAGGGAAYGAAAAGAATGAAAATAAAAAATTTCTTGATAAATATTATTTTTAAATGCCATGAAAAGTTAAAGTTTTAGTCTTTTGTTTGAAGAAAATAAAACAATGAAGTTAATTTATAAATTTTATTACAGGTGGTGTTAATTTCATTTAATATAGCATTGACTTTACTTAATTTCTTCAGTTATTTCTGTAGTCATTTGACTGTACATACTATTTCAAAACAAAAGTAAGTCTTTACTATGACCCTTTTTAATACTCTGAAAGATGTGACAAAGKGTCTGTTTCAAACTGAGGTTACCTTCCTGTATTGAAGTCTTCACTCTTGAAATGAGAGAATCAAATACCATATAGAGTAGGTAAGCCACTKCTCCAGGGAACTCAGTCCAGCTTGAGCATTCAGTTCTCAAGAAAAAAAAAGATGAAAAAATGGCTTGAACCACGCAGTGAAACTTCTTTCTTCTACTCTCTTAAATCATTTTTTCACTTGGAAGCTTTTAGGTAACCAAAATACTTTCTAGAAACAGCATCACTGCAAGCTTAGTAACTTACTCATATAACCCTAAGAGGAGTTAACTACAATAGTGCTAAATGATGATGCCTACTAGAACCACAGCTTGTCAAAGAGCATTTCAAATAGTGTTAAACTGCAATGTCCTTCCAGCCTGATGTATAAAATGGATTGTCTGGTCATAGAAATGGAATGCTGCATGTACATACTACAGTATTCCATGGATCTTCATTATGTATTGATCCRTCTCCATTATAAATAATAGGTAGAAATACGTGCAAAATTTAATATGGAGATAGAAACACTATAATAATGAACAAAGTTATATTTTGTTTTTATATCTCCATTCAGAATTGCAAACTGTTTTTATCCTTCCATAAAGGATAAAACTACTAGAGCATACTACAAGTATAACTAGAAAAATTCTAGAAGTTGATCTATTTGATTTTTTCAAAAATTTTTTAATGCCCTTTCAGGATATGGAGTCCTTAATATCAGGTGATAAGTCTACACCCTTTTGAAGTTCATATAATCCAAGGTCTATAAACCGTACTTTGCTCTAACGCTCTATTTGATGTCTGCTGCAACTACAGAGTCTGAAATCCATAAACTGCACAAGTTTTCTCTGCAGTACTGCAACACCCTGTAATTACTTCAGACTGTTTCATCAATGACTGCAGATTGGTTCTCCACAATACTTCTTTTTTAAATCCTGGCAAGCACATGGAAGTTTGTTTTCAGTATAGCAGCTTAGGCTGTAGACAGTTTCCAAAAATCTGCATATTCAATCACTATTTCTTCACTCTCTGATATACTGCCAAAATATCTCTAAGACATCGCTATAGAATTCTAATGACACTGTCAACCTGTTACATATAACTGACAGTTTTAACCTTTATGTTTTGAGAAACATTCAATAGTTTTTCCCATAACATTTCCCCAAAATAACTGGTTTTGTATTTCTGGATGATGGGCTTCAGCCAGCCTCCTGCATGCCAGGTTATTCAAAGCTGCAATATAACACACAGTTAAATAGAGAATTATATGACATAGATTTCACCATCTGGCATAGGAGCATGATGTTTTTTACATGTTCTAAAATTATTTTTCAACCAAGATTATTTCATTAGATAGTTGTTTATACAGCTATGACACTCTTCGTTTTGTGAAAGTATGTAAAAATAACACTAAAGTTCAGGCCATACACACTTTAGGCACATCTGTATAACTATGTACAAAGACATTCTGTGATGATTCCAAAATACTTTATCTTTGGGGCCACTTAGTCCTGTAAATATTATAGCTGCATTTAAATAACAACAAGCTGAAGTCTGTAAATTCAATTTACAGGGAAAGCTTACAAGGGTGCAGCACAAGTTCATAGTCACAATAGTGCTGAGTGTGTAGACTTCAGGTAGGGGGTGATCCAGACATTCTTGTACAATGTCATTAATACACGCCAGCTCGTCACTAACTCAGAAATTTCACCMTGTAGACTTGTCTTCTGATATCATTCTTAGTTGGCAAGAGGAATTAAAAATATAATATGGTTAAAATTTTTCTTAAGGTGAGGTTCCTGGGTTACATAAATAAAGTAACCCCACTAATTTCAACAGAGCTCTATCAATTCAGTTCTGTCATTCACTTACTGAAGGAGTATCTCTATTTACAAGTTTATCTTAATTTGCATTACCATGAACAAGGTTTTGCTTAGAAATCCAAAACTAGAAACATGTTGTCAGTGCTTTTCATTAGCATTTCATCTTTTAATACAGTACACTTTGGGGAATTACAGACTCCAAAAGTGGAATATGATAAATTGTTGGAAATGTTTTTTCATGTGGTTTTAGTGATTTGAAATAGATTCGTATACAAGAAAAACAGTGGTAGCAAAGAATCCAGGGAGAGTTTTCAAAAAAAATGCAAATTCACAGAGAGATGCCTGTTAGGACTGGTCAAGATAAACCTTGTAACTCTCAAGGGATCTAGTGAAAACCTCAGTCAGTGAGTGTTCATGTCCTCTTATAGGTTACTTTTCCTTAAATCTGTCTGACAGTCCTTAAAAACTGTGGCAAACTTTTTTAAAAGCAAATTTTTTAAAAAGAAGACCTTGATCTATTTTCTTAATTCATGAGAACCTGTTTTAAGATCTACAATAAAGAAAGCCAACAGAGYAGTCAAGTTACCCTGCTGCTCCATTGTCCTGACACTGCCAGACTGGTAGTTCTTCTCTCACTAACTTTGCAACAGTGACTTCTAATTCTGAGTAACCAGAGAGGAGGCTGAAACAAAACAATAAAAAAGGAACCATACAATGGGGGAAGGAGCGTAACCTTCAGGCAAAACGGCTTGAGTGGGAAGTTGCTTTTGTTCCAGGAACCTGGTGTTCTGACAAGCCATTGGTGCTTGAACAGCTCATGACTGATTGTGCATAGAAGAAGCCARGTCATTTGAACTATGAGTTGACCATCTAAGAAAGAAATCTGAGCACAGATATGCTCAGCTGCTCGACTGCAGTGCAGGGACTCCTTCACCTCACCAAATCCACACATGGTAAACAAATGGTACTGAAAGCAAACAAACTTGTGATGGATTCTTACTGCCACTTCTCACCTTGTCAGCTTCTTCAGATGGCAGATGGATTAATCCAATCTGTATATTTTACTGGAGCCTAACACTGTGGGGGCAAGAGCACTGTAACTGAATATATAAGATCAATCCTTACTGAAACTGTTGAATTATCAAGACAATTACCTACACTAACATCACTGTGTCAAATTATGTGATAAGTGAGTACTCAGGAAAAGTGAAAGCAGGAATACTTCCATTTTATCCCTTTTCTGCCAGCATGCATATCTTATTTCTGCTAAACAATCTATAGAATACTTTCTGGTTGTCTACAGAATGCTTAAGGTATTTTTATGTATCATTAAAGAATCTAACAACCTATTTCCACATGTGATGAGGAGATCAGATGGGCTCAGTTAAAACTCATAAAAAACCTACTTCAGCTCTTCCAGGTACTTGGACTGAATCTGTTATGCTATTGTTTTTTTCATCATCAGGCATTTGTCATGCTCAAGTGTATGAACGCAATCAGCTAAATGCTGCTTATTCTTTATACATGAATAGTATTTGCTTAACCAAAGAAATTGCAGTTAGAAATCATAGACTGTGGTTTAAACACAGGATAGTAGGGTTTCAGCTACACCATTTTATTGTAGTCTAATTTTTTTATATAATCTGGAAACTTTAAAAAGAAAATTCTCGATGTCCATATTGAGGTAACTAACGTAAGAGTTTCAGCATTTGGTCCTCAATCCAAAATTATATTTCAAACTGTAAATTTTTGCTAATGGACTTGTCAAAACCCATGTGATACAGAAAAAGAGAAAACGTTGTGTACAAGCCTGAATTCCTTCTTCTGGCAAAAGGTCTTATGAACCTAATGAAAATGTCTGAGAGAAAAATGCAGTGATGGACCTTTTTACCTAAAATATTATGGACAGATAAATATAAATCACAAAGCTGTTATGCATGGCATGTCTGCTTTCTATTGATAGAGCTGATCTCATTTGGGCAGGAGGGTGGGGCAGGAAAGGGGTAATGCAATGGCCTACCTTCATTCTTGTGAACAAGCCACAATCTGTCCAGAGCTTGTTTTCCTTGGCTGAAGCATGGCTTTGCCTGGTAACTACTGTTATTAGACTATATTTCTTTCCTTGCTTTCAAATATTTTATCCAGCTCAGCACAAGCTTTAAGACCCCAAAGGGACCTAAAACTTCTAAGAGCTTTTGCAAAAATAAATGCCTCAAACCAAACAACACCTCGACAGGTAAGTTATTTGAAGTTGGTTTCTCTCAAAGAGAATTTCATCTCTTAAGGTGAGCCAACATTTTAGAAACATCTTATATATCCATCACCTAGCTCAAATTAATAAATTCTCTAACATCTCTGTAAAACCAGGATAAATTCACTCTTGTTTTTGATCTGAGAGACATGCAAATATTTTTATTGGCATTTATTTCACYTTTTTTCATTTTGCAGAAATATGATTTTTTTTCTGCTTCCCTAATATACCTAGAATGGACACAATTGTTTTCATTGTGTAAGTTTCAGAATCACTTCACTATTAGTGTGTTTTTTGTTTTTTCTCAGCATCATTGAAAATGTCAGAAATTATTTGGGATAATATTAGTCAACCAATGTTTCAAGAGCATAAAAGGAAAAACAGCTATTTTTTGTTGATGAGTTTTCTTCCTCCTGAGGAGGAAATTAAATTGAAATATTTAGGGAGGAAATTTGTTCTGTCTTTGTTGTGGTGTTTTAAGGGTACAAAGCAATATTACTGAAAATAAGAGGTGTATTCTGCCTTAAATGCAAGCACACAATAATCTGAACCAGAAGAAGGCATTGAAGAACAATTATTTTCTGCACAGGAGCTCAAAGAGACAAAGGGACTGCATGCTTTAACAGATCCATGCAAGAAACTCCTCATCTGTTCCTTTGTGAAGAAGCCATCACCTTCAGTGCATATACAGGCAATCGGATGAAATATAGGAAGTGGAAAGCTTATTTTTCTCTGGCAAATCAACTCTGTCATACAAGAGTAATGATTTTATTCCTCTAAAGTAAAAGAGGAGTCAGTCTTGCTCAGGTAATAGTGAAATGCTTTATTTAACCCACTCTGTTTACTTTGGCAAAGGCAATTAACATTTTCCAAAAGTGTAATGCTTCATCACAGGTCAAAGAAGGTCCATACATATAAGACAACATGTTTGCAAAGATTGGACTAACCTCATCTACCTGGTTAAAAAAAGATTTTTAAATTAGTGTCTTCATACACATTAAATTTAATGTGTATTAGTGAATAGGGTTTCATTTTTGTAATCGTTTTGTGGGAAGCTGAATTAAGGAAAAATTATATATTTTGAACAAAAAAAAAATACTATTAAATTTCTCTTTCTCAAAGTAGAATAACCTACCCTTCAATCACCTTTGTAGGTTTATGAAAAGTGTCCCGGATAATTCCAAGGAAAACCATGTCTCGTACGACATCAGTATTACAAGAAAATCCAGAAAAGCAAAGCAAGGGAGCCCCCTTGTGTCCCGATTCTAATCTAATAAAACTGCCATTCAGCRGTTCTAATAAATTACCTTGGAAATAATTACATTTTCTATAAGCAAGTATGATAGTAAACAATCTTAAATGCTCATAAAATCAATATATAGATTTTTTGCATAAATTAGCATATCTTGGTTTTATTCATGGATTATATAGCAATATGTAGTTCTCTTCAGTCTCTAAAATGGAGAGTGCTCTCAGATAATTCATGGTCTAAAAAGTCTCATTGATTTTTTTAACTGAAAATGAAACCTATCATTACACTTTCAGAATATTTTGAGGACAAAAATTGTCATTTCTAGGTGGATTTTTAAACTGTGTTCTTGTGTCTGTAAGCTAAAACATTGCTTGTTAAAAATTTCCAAATATAAATTTCTGACTTCCGTAGACAAAATTGTGCGTGAATTTTTTCTGATACTATAATAAACGTGGTCACTAACAAAATTTCTTTTCACGAGATACTTATTAACTGAAAAATAATAAAAAAATAATTATCTGACAACTGGTAGGGTAAAGCAGACTGTCTAACAAATCTGCTGGGTTTATTTAGGTTTTGGGCTTTTTTTTTTTTTTGCTTTTTTTTTAAATGTAACTGAAGAGAGTTTGCTGTAGAGAAGCAGATAATCCATAAGCAGTCAGACAACCTCAGGCAGAAAGCAAGATCTCTGGAAGAGAATGAAGGGAAAGAGAGAGAAAAAAGATTAGAAAAAGACTGTCAGGCCCTCAAGATGAATTCATAAGCAATAAGGAAAGGATGTTAATGACTTTACAAGATGAGGAAGTAGCTTATACATAAAGGAGCAGCTATCATCCTATCTCACTTAGGAGAAAAATTATAAAAGCCCGGTGGCAGTGAGAGATCAATGCCTCAGCAGTGCTAGTTAAAGATACAGCTGCTCTAGATTCCTGAGCAATGTGATTTTCTCATGGGGAATAGAGGCACAAGAGGAATCAGCCACTCTGCTCTTAGCTAAAATGGTTGATCTCCACTTGTCTTTTCTCTATGCTTTCATTATAGCTAATTCTATAAAGACAAAGTGGTCCACAGTAAGCCACGGGTGATAGACACCTTTTGTAAAGCACGGATCTCTCTCACCAAGGTTCCACTTACTTCATTAACAATCACCTCCACACAACTTGAAAAATTTGGGATATTTTCCAAAGTAAAACACTTTAATAATTCCTGGGGCACTTGTAAAACAAACAAGCAAATACCCCAATACTTGGTTCTTAAGGCAATCATGCAAATATTTTGGCTCTTTCTTCGTGTTATATAAACATTCTGATGAGAAACTTGGCTGCTGTAGCCACACAGACCTGCAAAAGAAACATACATATCTCAAACAGGCAGATCACCTATTGTATCATATTATAACCAAAGTAATCAAATTGCACCAGTAATCATCTTATAAYTCAGTTGCAAAGGCTTGGAAGTGTAAGGCTAGATGAAAGCAGAAAGGCTGGCCTCTGGATTATTGCATAAAGTGAAGTTACTACACTGTGAGAATGGGGGACTTTCTTCAAGACTGCCTCTAAGAGATTTTTCTTCATTATTAATGTCAGGAGCTATACCAGGGTGAGGTTGCAGTCACCCTGGCTGTGCCCAGCCACAGACTTTGTTATGCCAGCCCTACAGTGGAGCTTCTGCTCTTGCAATTCGCAGAAACTCATTGTGGCGTCAGCAAAACACCTCTCATMTGAGCCAGGAATTTATCACTAGTCCAATTAATATTCTAACAGTCTAAGAGTCCACATAATCTAATTATTACAGAAAAGCTCATTAATCATCTTCTTACATCTTTTAAAGAGAAAATCCTTCTTAGATYCTACCTTTCTTTCCCCTAGTATTATGCTCCCCAGTCCAGTACTTCTTGGGGGCTTTTTATGCTGATCATTTCAGCCTTCCTCAGGAAGGCCAGGGCCAACAGCAACGAGTGGGGCACATGCAGAGGGTATGGTCCCATGACCACTGTCCTGTTTGGGTCTCTGAAGGTACATTTCTTTTCCCTCTCTGCCACTTCCTTCCGGAGACCCCTTGAGGGAGTGCAGCAAGTGCCCCTTCATCCCCTGAGACAACGGGCAGATTTTCTGCCTGTTTGTCTGCTGACAAGAGATAATTAGTTTGTCCTTCTTAAACTTCGGACTTTTTTATGCATGATATGCATACCTTTGTTCCTAAGAGTCACACTTTGTWTTTTTTTCCTGTAACTCATGTGGTCAGGACTACAATTGCATTTGTATATGTATGTCCATACTGGATCAGCCCAATAAGCCTTCTCCATAAGTGACCCCTCGAGGACTCCTATGAAGAGCAATATCTAGATAAACATATAATGCAGTTCCCACTGCTCTGGCAGTCTAAGATTGTTCTCAGCTCCCAAACACCATCCATGGATTGAGGGTTGTCTTAGACCTGTTAAATCTTCTTTATAGTGACCAACATTTGATCAGCCCTTGAATACTTGTCCAAACTCCTAGAATCTTGAAAGGGTGAATCTGCAATTCCGACAGTGTTCCACAGGCTATTGACAGGCACTATGCTTCAACRCTTTTCTAGTTCTTGTCTAGAAAAGACAAATTATCTTTTACCCACCCTCTTCATGATGCTCATTTTTCAGTTCTTTGCCACATGCTTCCAAAACTGGGTCAGACTTTAAAATATTTAAGTAGATAGAAACTCTTTAGATATTTAGAAACTGTTTTGCATGTAAGTCATGCCACAGAAATCCCACTAGATGATTTGCTGTATCTTGATATGTCTAAACACTTATAAAAATGTGCTCAAAATGTGTAAAATGATGAAAAGCAAAAACGTACCTCACTGCTTTTAGCAGTTTATCTTACTTTAAGCTATTATAATGAAAAGGGCTTGCATCAGGCTGACTGAATTTACAATGTGACTGAATGGTTGCTAGGATCAGAAAGACAATTCTTCTCAAAGAGAATACTGACAGATAACATTTCTGAGCTTCCTTTCACTGTGGAGGCATGTTGTCTCCACGTATAATTTATAAATTACATTGATTTAAAACTGAAACAGAATCATGACCACTAGGTTATACCATGCCTTGGCTCTCATCCCCTGTCCTTCCAATGATAAGCTACCTAGGAATTCTGATGACTGTGATGACACTACAAAATGTAACTGATAGTGTTATTTTGGAGATTAAGTGTTGTTTCCTTTTTTTTAATTTAGCCTGGACAGATATTTAGATCTACACATTGCCAATGCTGAGCCAAGGCATAAAATCTAATGAAACTTTCTTTTCAAGAGTTTTAATGGCTCTACAGCCAGCATGTAATTCTCCCTGAGGCATCACATATCTAGAATCTGCCTTTTGTGGTTGTATAGTACTTTGTATGCCCTTTTTATGGCTCTAAATTAAGAATGATCTCATATTACCATTCCTTGTTTCCACAAGGAGTATAATGTCGCAAGTACTACATTTTAAGCTCCATGCACATTACCTGTGTAAGTCTCATTAACCTTTTTTACTGGAAAGTTTTTTTGTTCACCACTTTTAAGCCTTTAATACCATGACAGAATACTAACATAATTTCCAGCAACGGACTTTAGTAATTGTCACAGAATTCCACATTATCTAGCTAATTACACTCTCTGGTAGGCCATCTAAACCCCATCACTCTCTGTATCACATACATARCTAAACCAAATTTTTAAAATCTCTTTCAAAGAAACAATACATAGAGAATTCCACTGTTTCTTTTCCTTAATTAGTTTTACAATCTTAATTGCACTACATTTTGAAAAAAAAGAATATATACAAGCTGTTAACATGTCAGTCATTAAGAATACTTATAACCAAGTAAATAGAACAAGTCCTAGGCTATTTTCTTTTATCAGAAATTAAATGGACAGGTTTTTTTAAAGAAGTCACTAATTAAAGAGTGATAATATTTTCACTTGTCTCTTTTCTTTTCTGTGTAAGGAAAGCAGTGCTTACTGGCCAAGGCATTTGATCTTTATACACTATGATCTGTCCTATGYATACAAAATAACAGAAAATAAAACAGAAGCTGAAGACATCTGCAATGGCTGAATGAATTGATGGATATTTAGGCATGCAGAAAACCTGTTGGATCCCTGTGTGCGAAGAATATGAGCAATAGTGTAATATCCAGATGACAGCCACTGACAAGCAGAGTATGAAGGAGTCAACACTGTCATTTTTTCAACATCTTTATCAGTGAACTGAACAATGAGAGCAGTGCAACATCAGGAAGGCTTTTAGGGCCACTAAACTGGGTGGAGTGGCTGAAAAGCGGCAAAGTGTCCATTCAGAGCGCCCTCAGAAAGTAGAGGACTGGATCAATAGAAATATCATGAGGTTCAAGAATYGTGGAATCACAGAATCATTTATGTTGAAAGGGACCTTTGGAAATTATCCAGTCCAGCTCCCCAATTCAGGCAGAGTCAGAGTGAGTATATTTTCTAAGAGTCTTCCTTCTCTAGGCTGAACAGTGCCAGCTTTCAGGCTCTTCTCATACAAAAGCGGTTCCAGTTCCTTACCACAAAGACTTTATGCTAGAATTACTTCAGTAAGTCTATGTCTTTCTCATACTCAGCAGTTCAGAACTGAACACGACACTCCAGATGCAGTCTCACCAGTGCTGAGTAGAAAAGGATTGCCTCTCCTGAACTGATGGTAGCACTCTCCTTAATGYAGTCCAGAACAATTTCAGCCTTCTTTGCTATGAGAAAGGATTGCTGCTGTCCACCAGACCCCTCAAGTTTTCTGTAGGGCTGAGAAATGCTTTCCAGACACTTGCCACTCAGAGCATCCTGGTGTGTGGAGTTATCCAACCCAGGAAGAGAAGTTTGCATTTCCCTTCACTGAACTTCACAAGATTCCTCTCAGCCCATATCTCCAGCCTGTCTAAGCCCCTCTGGGTGGCAACACAATCATCCATCAGCTATTCCTCACAGTTTTGTGTTATCTGTGAGAACTTGCTGAGGGTGTGSTCTGTCCCAGCATCCTGGTCTTGAATGAAGGCATTAAAGTGCTGTCCTCAGTAAAAACCCCTGGGTTATGCCCCTAGTGACTTGCCTCCAGCTGGACTTTATGATGCTGATCAACACCAAGCGGGTCTGGTTATTTAGCCAGATTTCAATCCACCTCACTGTGTACTTATGTAACTCAATTTATCTGCTTAGATTTGCGGATATTGTGGGAAACAGTGCCAAATGCTTTACCAGTCAAGGTAACTTCATCCAAAGATGAGTTTGAGCAATATTCAAGAGGCCTTTCTTTTTTCCAGAAGAAATGTTCAGTACTCTTTAGAATTCTGTTTCTTGTATTGCCCAAACAATAGTCAAGGAACTTCCATCAATAGGTAATTGAGAAACTTTTGAACAAGATGTTCTTCTATCTGCAAAATTTTATCGGATTTTGAATATTAGTATTAAACTAGAAATGTATAAAYGGCACAACTTAAGGAAAAAATAGACCATTACTGTTCTATATATATGTGAACTTATCATCAATTCAGGGTGTTTACAATCCCATCTATATTAAAAAAGAGTACAAGTACGTTTCTTTCTCTTCCTTTTTATCCAGATATAGGTACCTTTCCAAAGGTCCAGCTCTCTAAATTTCAGCCATGACCACCAAATTCTCTTTCCAGATTAAGAATATACATGGGATGAGATTCCTGTGTAGACAGAAGGAGCTAACACTGATTCCTACTGACGCTGCACACAGTGCGTAATTCATGCAGAATTCACAGTTGCAGGATGTTGTGAACTCTAAAAGTATGTTTGAGTTCAAGTAAGGGCAAGTAGATGAATTAATGTAAGAAAAAGGGAAGTAGATAGAAAGAGTGGGCAAAATGGAATACCTTGCTCAGGAAAGCAAGAAACCTCTGACTTCTACAAATTGAAAAGTTTTATGATGTACAGGGTCAGTCTGTACGTCTTCTATTGGTTACAATATTTCTCTAAAAATCTGCTACCATGTCCAGTAATATCCCTAATACTTTGCATTTTAATCTTACCAGCATCATGATTTATTGTTCTTATGCTTAATAGAAGAAAAAAAAAAAGCAATAGGAGAGCTTCAATAGTCTTGTTGAGTTCAGTCGGACAACTCAAATACTATGAGTTAAGAATGCTCATAAATTGAGCATGGGTTATGAGCCTTTCTCATGTTTCAAGCACAAGTATTTATATGTTCAAAAGCTAATATAAGTAAAAAATTGTGTAACATCCAAATTCTACATCATAGATAGACAGTACTTACTTTTATTTTTTTTACAGGGAAGTACTTCATTTGACTTTAAATGAATATGGTTGTAACTGCAGCTCAAATCAGAAATTGGTTATATCACCTCTGTTGAAAGTAAAAGGGTTTTCCAAGGACTAGTTCCACAGATGGCTGAACTCTGAGTGGTTTATACTGCTATGTTGTAGGAATTTTGAAAACAATCATTATTTCTTGTTACCATTCTGTGACAACATTTTACACTGCCTTCAAAATAAAGACTCTGGTTGCCAGGAGGTGATTTGATTTCATTTTCCAATTCATGTCCAAATAATATTCCAACAGAATAGTCTGTTTTGTAAAAAAATCTTCCTTTTGTTACTGTAAAGTGCAAGATTATATGTTAATTAAGGTCATATATTCTGTTATTTAAAGAGAAAATTAAGAATGGTCAATGTCTTATGTTCTGTCAGCCATTAAATGATACCTGAAATCAGCCCACATGTATATGGATTGATAAAAGTAGTTAAATCATTAAGCTGCAAGCAATACAAGGTTGCTTATAATGAGATTGACAAACCAATTAAAAATAAAATGAGTGTGAAAAGACAAGGAAAAAAGTACTATATTCTTTCCTAGCTTACCGGTGAAGTGCTAGTAAAGGCAATAAATATGTACGTTGTTCACAGTTAAGCCTACTTATGTTATTTCAAATTGTTAAAATGGCAATATTTTTAATATTCCCTACTGATGGTAGTACTTATGCAGAAGGAATAGTAGTTGTCTATTCGAACTTCAAGCCACAGAATTATTAGCGAGAAATAATTAGGCAGGTTATGCCTTTTTTGTCTCAATGAATTCTTTATGCTTTGATGTAAGTTACTTTCATCATCATTAATATCATTGCAAATTTTCATTATTCATAAACGATGAAATAATAAGAAGGCTTCATTACAACACCAATGCAAAATTACTCACTTCAGTTAGCAATACATGAAGGAATGATTCTTGGAGAATTCAAACTTCATGATAGATTTTTCTATACAGAATATCAAAACAAAGTAGCATCTRTAGTGCTGTCTTTCTATTATTTGTACTTCATTCAAAAAATGACAAACTGCAGGAGTATTTTTTGTAAAAAAACCAGATTTATATTTATATGTAATTCAGTGTGCTTTTTAATGTTCAGTTTCAGCAAAAAATTTAGCTCAGCGTATATGATAAGTAAAGCTTAAGGAATACTTTTTCTGCCAATCAGCATGGTCATTAGAAGCTGATGGTTCGTGACAAAGGTTAATAAAAAAGTAAGTCTTTCAAATGCTCCAGCAACAGCTGAGCTTTCTAACTCAATATGAGGACTTCCTCATCTAAATATACGTATGAATAAACATGACATAAACTAGACTTATCTTGTAAATGAAACATAACTGATCAAGGACGGTGTCTGGGCCATATAAGTCTGTTTTCCTCCTGGAATCAGGTGTTCACTACAGTTACTCTTTGTCCTAATAGGTGGGAAAATCAAATTATAGTAGAGTAAATGGTGGTACACAGTCCACTTACTTGAACTTACATTATTTACCATTCTTTAATTCTCTTCAACATTTTCCGGTGTAAAGTAAGTTTTAGGTTGAAAGTGAATGTATGTGGGCTCCTGCCTCTTAGATTTAATTTTTATTGTATTCTAGGATGTTGTTTACTGCTCTACAAGTGTAACTTACATGGTTTTCCTTGATCTAGTAGGTCACCTATATTTTTCCATAAGAATCAAAACATGAGAAAGCAATTCAGAAGCATTGTGAAATGGAACATTACATGGGATTTTGCTTTTAAGTATTTTTAGTTTGGTCTCAACAAGAGACACTAACTGCATTTCTTATTATACAGATACTAAATTAAAAAACAAAAAAGAACTTGAGAAAGAGCCCTCAATGGACAAAATATAAGAACATCTGTTTTTCATGTGAATTCTTCATCTACTAAATTAGGAACAGATTTTTCTTCTGTTCTCACTTCATGGTACCTTCAATTTTGAATGTTAATCTACAGGAGAAGTATAGGCAGTCCTCAATCTGTTCTTGATGATCTTTTCAGCCTGAACAGGGAGGTACAAGCATAACCTTGAATCCTCCTTTTTTCCCAAACTCAGGAGAAAGCGATTTAACCAGACCTTGCACTTCATGCTCTCGTTGATACTGGGGAATGAAAGTAATTGATGTATGCACTTCTTTTTTTCAAAGTGGAGAGCAAATGGTTCCTTTCTCTGAAAGAGTGGTTATTAAATGTCCATGAAAGAAAGATTCAAGGTAAATTGTCCTAAATAATTTAAGTGCCTAACCTTTCAGGAGAGGTAGGATTTCAAGGAAACTTTCTTGACTGCCTCTACTCCACCTAATATCTAGTATGTAATTTGGACAAGAAACTCTCCTTATACACTGAATAAGATACATAGGCAGCAGCACTTCGATTTCAGATTTTGGTTTTGAGGTGTAGAAAATGAAGCACCAATTCATTTGTCTTGGTGGCATCAACTTTTTGTTTTGGATGGTCAGTTATAACTTTTTAGCCAAATTTATTTG
Source organism: Parotia lawesii (assembly GCA_003713295.1). NCBI lineage: Eukaryota > Metazoa > Chordata > Aves > Passeriformes > Paradisaeidae > Parotia > Parotia lawesii. Next base: position 1,365,500 of record RAHM01000012.1, read on the forward strand.
AATACATTAAAGAAAACAAAGTCTACAGCTGCAGTTAGCATTTTTATCAAATCACTGAATGAAATTGGGTGAGGAAAAAAAAGAAAAAATGATGTTTTAAGTTAAGATTTTTCAGTTCCAGCTGTATAATCATTTGGCACAGTAAATTATGTAAATAATTTCCCCTGAAACAGGCATACTGGTTTTCAATTTAAATGACATAAAGCAAAACAGGTTTAGATTATTCAAAATCCTGCCCTTTTTTATTTATTTGGAATAAATTATGTTAGTTTAAAAAAAAAATACAGTAGTCTATGTCTCAGCATTTTTCTTTTGCTTTTGAATGTTTCTAGTTTCTAGAAGTTGAGTAAGCAAAGCCAGAATTATTTATGTTTGTGAGTCTCATGTAGTTATTCCGTTACAGTAAATTGATCTAGTTCTTGAGAGGAAAAATGTTCAAAAAATCAAAAMCAAACTAAATTAAAGCAAACAAAAAACACCTTTCTGTTGGATCATTTTCATGGAGTAATTCTAGGAAATTCTAACCCTTTTTCTTTAGTTGACTTTATTGTGCTTGTCCTGTAGTTCACGTTTTCAAAAGAAAAGAAAATATTTTCTTCCCCATTTTCTTGGTCTGCTAGGAGAATAGCCAAAGCATTTTTTCAAGTCTAGCAGTGTAACTTATACAGTCTTGGCATAATGCTTTGATTCTTTGATTTTTTGTCAGCTGTTTTCTGCATTGTTTAATGCCACTAGGAAAGAAGAGGAAACTTTAATCACCCACTGAGATAGATTTCTATCCAGCTGGATCTCAGATTGACCAGAGACATTGCGTATCAAAGACAAGGCAAAAAAAAATTTGTCCTGGAACTGTCAAAAATCCTCACATTTACAATCGATCCTTGAGGGAGAAGCCTTTTTCTCTCTCTTTTTAAAATGTTTTCCTCTGGCCTTTCTTGTTAATATACGTTCTCTGATCATAGTTGACTTTGAAAACTGATTTGTAAAAAAAAGGAAAACATTCCTTTTTGAGTAGGCTAGGAGCAGTTTGCTGTAACCCAGTTAACACTTTTACCATTGAAGAAACTGCTAAGAGAAAAATATAAGTTTTTAATTTGCATATTCTGCTCCCAGATTACAAATTTACATTTAGAAGATCATTTAGGAAGGAAGCTCATGTAGTGGGGTAATACTAATACCAGCTGATACCGAACAAATAGAAACTTCTTGTTGGGTGTATGCTATATGATGTGATGGAGATACAAAAGTAAAATAGATCACAGCCTTGTCTTGACTTAGCACTGATGAGGCCAAACATGAAGCACAGTGGCCTGTTTTGGGCTTCCGACTATAAGAAAAGTATGGAACTACTGGAGACAGTCCATTGAAAAGCCACAAAGCTTACCAAGGGACTGAAGAAACCTCCTCAGTGAGCAAAGGATAAGAGTGCTGGGATGTTTCAGCATGGAGAAGAGAAGGATCAGGAGGAATGCCATCAATGCGTACAAATACCTGAGGATAGAGGCAGGGTCTTTGCAGTGGTCCCCAGTAACAGGACCAGAGACAATGGGCACAAACTCAAAACCGGGAGTTTCCATATGAACATCAGAAAACGCATTTTCACTGAGAGGTGACTGAGCACTGGAGCAGATGGCCCAGAGAGGTTCTGGAGTCTCCATCCTTGGAGATATTCAAAAGCTGTCTGGACATGGTCCTAGGCAATCAGCTCTAAGTATGTGCTTCTGTACTTTGATATTTACCTCTCTTATACCACCACTAGCACTTTGACAGTTATACAGTCCAGGAGCTGACACAGCTGAAACACAGCCCACCAGAAAACAAAAGAAAAAAAGAAAAAAAGAAAGAACAAAGGCATTTATTTTCTGCTATATCTGATTCAGCTATCTTGCAGCCACAGAAATATTAGTGCCCAAAGAAAGAGACCAGGCACTAAAGGAGAAGTGGAAAGGACCACTTCTTGGCAACATGGGTGCTAACCAGCCATGAGGCAGCACACCTAGTCTTATTGTAGCCACAGTGGGACCTAACAGGCAGCCCTATCCTTTACCACTCAGCTCTTCCTGTTGTAAGAAAGTGTGCTGTACAATGAGCACATAATAAGCCAGGAGCAGAGAATAAAACCATCTATCACCATATGAAAGACAGTTTTATTACATTCCCAGACCCAAAAGTACTGTAGAGTCAGATGTAGAGACATCCCAATACAAAGAGTCAGCTTCACTTTAGCAAGGCTTATTAGTTCTGCCTCATTCTCAGCTTTGCAGGGCTCAGACGGCTTCTTGCAGAGCAACTCAACTGTTTCTCCTGAGCTCCAGAGTCAGAAGGGCTCATTACCTGGGACACTGGAAAAATACACGGAGAAAGCTCTTGCCTGGCACTGTGACTGACCTAGTAAGCTTGCTCAGGACTTGGTGCTCTGGAGACCTAGGCCAAGAGCAGCAGACATTGAACCAGAGCTAATAAGCTGTGCAACTTTGAAACTGCTGCTGCATTTGGATCTGTTTCTGACATCCTCCTTCATGCTTATTTGAGGAGCACAGTGGAGTGGTATCAGTGGCTATTAGACCTGAGCTTCTGTGGAAGTAACAAACTTATAAGGCATAATATATATATATAATGTATTGCAGCTCTGTAGCAGGGCATCTAACTCCCCTAAGAGGTTATCTATTGTTTGTAAACTGGTCAGATAACTCAAACAAGACAAGCTGTCCCACAGTGAGTTTTTAGGCACCGTGGGGTTAACACTGGTCTGGCATGTCCCAGCTGCCAACAAACATCTTACTCTTGAATGAAATTTGACCAGGTAAGCTGGATTTCTGACTGACAGTCATTCACTTTACAACTGTAAAAGTCACACCAAACTTCCACAAAGCAGAAGTCTTCTATATATTTTCCCGGAAAAGTGTGGAGTTTCTCCCATGAGTGGGAATGCCTATTTCACAGTTACTTCCCAAGGGATTAAGTGAAGGAATCTGTGTACAGAATTGACATTTAGGTGGTAAATTACATGTGATTCCTAATCAATATTATTTCTTTTGCTAGCTTTAGTCTAGGTACCTTGATACAGTGCACTATTTAATGCAATATTGTAATCTGCTAGCAGTTCTCTTAGTTTTATACTGTGTAGTAAGCAATTCTGATTCAGATCTTTCATCTGTTATTTTTGTCTCCTCATTTGTCTTAATAAATAATTCATCTTTTATGAATGTATGTGATTTGCCATCATTAAAACCTGTGGAGCAAAGTTGCAAAACTTAAACCATTGATAGAGTGAGGCTAAGATAAGATCCAGCCTCCCTTAGACTTCTCCCTCTGAGAAGAGTTTTAGAAAGCAGGGGGATCTTCTTGTCATCTCATGACTCAGTGGCAGGGCTTCTATAATGAATTTTGTCCAAAGCTCCCACTCCACCCGTGACAAGGCCCTTTATAAAACAGGCTAAGCACCCATTTCTGGCATCCCCAAATGCATACACATATAGTCAAACATGCCTCGAGCTTGTTTGTTTGGTTTGTACTCACAGCTTCTGTGCCTTTCCATCACACTCAACAGCGCTTGCGACCGCAACAGCTCGGTGCAGGCCTGCTTGAGCTGATTCCTTGTCAGGAAGGTTAGGATGGGGAGGCATTATGGGCTCGTGTGCCATAGTACACACAATTCCCAGTAATTACCATTTCCACTGCTTTTCTTTCCCTTTTCCATACCTGCCCAGGAGTGTTTCTTTCCATGTTTCCCACATTACCCTTAGCTTGCTCCCACAGCAGGAAAAAGAGGCAGAGGGAAAACCAGTCAAAAGCAGTAAGAAGTTTCAAGAGAAGGAGTTAGGAAAAAAATGTAACAAAAGAAGAAGTTAAATTGACAAATAATTGTATGCAGAGTGAGAAACCCTGAAGCTGGCRTCTGACACAAGCATGAATAAGCTAAAAAGACCTTACTGGATGAATCTGAGAGAAGCTAATCCCATATAATTCTAGTATTTCCACTAATGCAAAAAGTCCTGATAAGGTGATAATGTAATTAACAGCTATTATTAATTTAATGCTTTTTTTTTTTTTTTTGTCTAAATACTTTTCATTAGAAGTTACTTACTTACTCCACATAATCCTCTTTTCTTGGTTCTCAGAGATCTGGGTTTTTTTACTTAGGTTTCCCCTAATCTTTCTGATTTCTTTTTAACTGTCCTTGGTTTTATTTTAGAAATACCCAGCTGTGGCCATTTTAACTTCTTTTTTATTTTTTTATTCTATGTTTCCCTATACCAATTTATTTTTCTATTCTTTCTCTCCAATAACTTTTTCTGTTGACCTGTCACATCCTTTGTCCTAGCCTTTCCTCAATCTCTATCTTAGAACCTATTTTCCCCTGCTCCTTTTCGTGCTCGGAAAGATTCAGGAATGAACTAGAATGCCTAGAGAAAAGGATTTAGCAGTATAGATGAAAGAATAAGGTGTGAAAACTGACACAGACCTCTAAAGTTAGACAGTTTCCCCTAAAACTAGGAGACAAAAATATATCTTAGCATTCACTGTGCTGCATAAAAAAAAAAAAAAAAAGGTAAAAAAATCCTATGCCTCTATATAATAGGAACATAAAAAGTTCTTATTTGTGTGTAGATCCTTAGGAACTGAGAGGAGCAACCTCCCTAAACTAGCCAGTAGGAGAGTATGAATAAAAAGAAGTTATGTGAAAATGTCTATTGCTGGGGTTTTTTTCCACTGCTCCTGAGACAGAGGGACATCTAGACTCCTCACAGTATGTAAATATTGTATCTGAAGCTGTATTTTCTTCTCTTCTGCACTGATGATATGTCACCACAGAAGTGAGCTGACGTGCGCTATCATGTAGCCAGGGTAAGTAAAAAAGTTATCTGAGTTTCAACAGTGTAATTCAGGGAGGCGTGACTTAAAGTAAATATACATAACCCAGATCATCTGGAAAATGAGCCAAGCATATAAATGAAGGTAAATGGGAGTGACCTTCCCGTTCAAACATCTCACAAGCATTTTTGAGGGGCTAGCAGCCCTGCCAAAAACATTCCCACTCCTGTCTATGAGTTTTTAAGTCAGACCACACCTGAGTCAGTCTACCAAATACATAGAAAAGGCTACAAGGAAAATGTTTATTCTCTGTTTGTGGGTTTGTAGGAAAAAGAAATCTGGTGTTTGAGAATTCATTGATCTTGCAGACAAAAGCAGAGAAAAATTCTGTGGCCATATGTCAGTAATGGACTCTCTTGTCTTTGACAGGAGTTGTTTCTATCTTAAACTTTGGAGTTGGTTCCATCAGCAGGGTGGAAGTCGTTGGCAGGGGGTGCATTCACAGAGCTATTTACTGAGAAAGGATATGAACAACTAATGCAAAAGGAAGACTAAGTACATCACCATGCAGTAGATTACACATCATGAGATCTGACTTCTAGGGTGACAGAAAATATCACTGGATGGGAACACACATGGATCAAGAACTCAGTGCACTCCTGAAGAACCATTACATTCCAGGAAGATGCTTTTCTTAGGAAATAACTTGTAGATAACATCAAATAATGCATCCCCAGTAGGATATATCGTCTGCCTTTAGGTTATTGTAAACTTCTGATAACAGGTATCAAACAAAGAAGCAAGCCTACCTTAAAATTGCTAAATAGAAATTCCTTGTCATGTATAAATATTTGATTAAACTGAGTTTTTTATATAATTTTCCATTTTCAAAGACAATGCAGTAAAGCAACTAAATTTACGAAGAATCAAGAGTAAGTTCAGATAACAAGAATCATCATTTAGCATTGTACTAACTACAAAAAAATATATAAGGAAGTAGGAATATATGTGTAACAAAAATTATAGTACATGGTCTAGATACCTGAATAATTTAAAAATAAGTTCAGGAAAAGAAATACCTCTGGTAATTAATTTACACTGTTATGGTCAAGTTAGATAAAGTTATCAACCAGGCTAAAACAGTACCAGTGAGACTTACAAGGTGCTTAAGATGATGTAAAATAATGTCAGGGTCAATGGCATCTGGAGAAGATGTTAAATTGAGTAAAATGAGCCATGAAAGGACATTGTTAACAGCCTGAAGATGAAGAACATTACAAATGTTTTCAAGGGCAATGTTGACAGAGCATTCCCATTTTAAATTAGCACTATTGTCAGGAGATAGTAGGCATGGAAGTGAATCTCTGTGTTGTGATTTTTTTTTCTTTGAGCACCTCTGCAGGAAGAATAATCAGTTCTCCTTACTGATAAGTCTTGAAATTATTAATACTTATATACTTAAATTATTACTACTTATAATACTTAAATTTCAAAAATGAATGTGCCTGTAACTATAATCTATGAGGTATTACCCCCACTAATAGGAAAATAAAAATTAACACATTACAAAATAAAGATAGATACAATAGAGAGAAAAAAAATGTAACATCACATAGTAGAAATACAGGAAAACCTTTCTCCATTCTTGAAATAGCTTAAAATAAATATTATTGAATGCTGTTTCACCAGAGGAAAAAAAAAGATTTGCATTAGAAATGTAAAAGACGTCATAGAGAATAAATGGTATAGTGCTGCTAACAGCTTTTTGCGAATGATAAAAAAATTTATATGTGTTACAATCTATGTTCTCATAGAGAAGGAAATATTAAAATCTGGTGTGTAGGTTTGACTTGTCACTGTTTACAGCAACATGAATGATGTTTTCACAAAAACCACAAAAACTACCAATACTCTTACACAGTAGTTGGCAAGAGTTTCCTTGATTTCAATAGATTTAGACACTAAAAATCATTAGTGACTTTGAAAATCCTAACCATTATCCTTATTTGGACAATTGAAAATAAATATCTAGAAAAAACATCATCCAGAACTCAATCTACACACACAGATCGGAAAACCCTAGTCTTTTCTTAGTTACATATTCTCACTTAAAGTGTTTTGAAGAAAATGCGGGGTTGAATTTATTCTGAAACAGAGCATATTAAAGTTCCTTGAAAGAATTATTTAATCTTGGTGTCATAGTAGCCAAATMATAGTCAAAGCACCAGAAAAGTTAGAAAATGTTGTATGAGACCGTTGATAGTAGTAGAAAAAAAGTTGATATTTTAAGGATTCATACACAATAATCTGAAAAGAATAGTCAATACAGTGTGTTGTGGGTTGATCTCAACTCGCTAACAGATGTCCACCCAAATGCTCTCTCACTCTCCCTCCTCAACAGGACAGGGGGAGAAAATTAAACAGGTTAAATTAAATTGGTAAGTTATTGTTCTGTCTTAATCTTGAGCTTGATGCTCAAGCATCAAGATTAAGACAGGAGAATTACTTACCAATTATTAAAACAGGAAAAGCAGGAAAATTAATTAATTGTTAATTAAATTAGATTTGGATCATGAGAAACCAAGACAAATTAAGACAACAGTTTTCCCCCATCCACTCCCTCCTTCCCAAGCTCGACTTCACACTTTCGTTCCTGACTGTTCTACCATCACCCCACAAACAATGCAGGGGGCTGGAGAATTTGGGGGAGGTATGGTCATTTTTTATCTACCTTTCTTCCTCTGCATGCTTTTTCCATGCTCCAGCGTGGGCTCTCCACAGACCACTGTTCTTTCAGGGTATATCCATCTGGTCTAGTCTGGGGTTATCCACAAGCTGCAGTGTGAATATCTGCTCCACTGTGCTCCTCTCCTTGGGTTGCAGAGGCATACCCACTCCACAGGAGTCAGAGAAATACCTGCTTCTCCATTTGTTTATGGGTATGGCTATGATCACAATATTTGGACTCTTTTTTCTATTGTTATTTCACATCCATGTGCCAATTTGAGGCTTTTTTTTCATAGCCTACTTATTTGGTATAACGATAATGTGCATGTAAGCCCAAAGCAAGAAGCACTGACATTGAAATGAAGAAAACAAAATTATAAATTATAAATTACGTATCTGTTATATATATCTGTTAACAGATATGAGGGGAAGACCCTGAGCAAGCAAGGACCTTCAGTTCCTTCTCCTGTGGTATCTACAAACAATGGAAATAAAAACAATAATCTTTGAAATTTTGTGTAGATAACTATTTGTTGTAATAATAGATTTMTATTATACACTTTCCACACATAAGTGCTCTATATAACTCATACCCTGGGACACAATAAGTATGCTTTTGCCAGATAAATAGCAGTGTTAGCTTTCATTAATGATGACAGGGTTCACAGGACACTCATGCATTGCTTAGACAGTAACAGTGTTTAATGTAGCTATCATTGAATTCTCAGTCTTGCAAACTTTTATTCAAGTACCTAATTTTAGTAGTGAAAAGAATGTTTTTATATTAAACTGGCTGCAAGATGAGGCCTGCCATACCAATTTTGACRTACAATAAATAAAAAMCAGTACAGAATACATATGGTAAATTGCTGGACTTTCTCTGAATCCTTAACAAGTAACTGTGAGATTAGAACAAGTGTATGTATTTTCTCCAGTGGCATTGCTCTTTGTGAGAAAACTTAATAATATTTTTGCTCAGTAAATATTTAATAATTATAATTTTATTATTTTATTATCTCTCTTTCTTTAATGTCAGAATCATTTTAGCAGTTGTCAAGCTTTTTGTTCTGTTTAAYTAAACTACATCTCAGCTGATATCCTCAGTTTCTTGTGGAAACCCAGTAGGCTAAGAAAAACATCTAATGCTGGGTTTGTAATAGAAATATTGACAAACAATTAAATACAAAGATGCTGTTGGGAATCTCTCTTTTTCTTTTAGATTTTCTCAGTACTAATTTGTCCTTTGTCAAGGAGTTTTGCAATAGGAAAAAATCTGAAATGTGTTAATTTTGATTTCAATAGAGAATTTTATATCAAGACTGTAAAGGAAGCAAATTAAACCAAAAGATAAAATCACATCATGGCAATTGGTTTTCTGTTCTTTCTACTTTCATATCATTCCATGTTATAGAAAAGACCAAAGCAATATTATAAACTGAAACCAACTAAGAACTCTGCAGATGTTCAGACTCTGGACTAAGTATGTCTCAATAGTCTCTGGTTATTTTGTTACACAAATTGAGATCTGAAATACCTTTGGAGGCAGAAACTTGTTACCCAAACCTTCACTGAATCATGAAGAGCCAGTAAAGATCTAATACTAGAACAGAATGATTAGAAGTCAGAAAGGCCTGAACAATTTTGCTATTTCCTACTGGTCATAGTCTCTTTGATTGTCCCTTTTTTTGATAGTTTTTGAGCATAATTTTGAACACTTGTTCATAAAGAAATGATTTGCCTTACTTTGTGCTGTGGTTACACTTGTGGTCTGCCAGCCCAATAKTCCATCACCACTCCAGGTCTGCCTCACCCTTTCCTATTCACTACAATTTTTTCCAGTGGAAGCTCAAGCTGGAGTTCCTGACTATGTGCATGATAAATGCACAAAGCAAAACATTTTCCTGTGTACCTGTGTGGAAACATCAGGAGACCACAAGACAAAGCAAAAAATAGTTAAATAGTATGAATAGTGTGCAAGCATTGTACCAAGATTTTAATTAATTCTACTGCATGTATAAAAGTAAACCTTGAAAACCGTGCTAGTRAGCAATTTGAAGGCATCATCCTTATTACTAGAAAAGAGGTTTTTATGATTTTTTACTGAGTCAATAGAATTTCACTGACCTGAGGGACCATCATCTCATTCGTCTGAAGAATACTTTGTAAAAAAAAATTATTTACCAAATGAGTTTTTCTTCCTGCATAACAGTGACAACAGAATTATCATTTTACACCCATGGGAGCTGTATTACAGCTTGTCCGTGCATGAATCATCTTAAAGCTAGTATTTTTTTTTAAATCCAAATATTTAAAGACAAGTTAAACTCCTCTATTTTGATTTATCTATTTGTAATGTAATGGGTACAAAGAAATCCTGGGAAGAAAAAGAGCTCCCATGCTTCCCAATATCAACAATTAAAAGAAAAAAATTGAAATGTCAGAAATTGAGCACTTCTTRTATTCTTACTATTTGATATTTTCAATCTTATAAGTGTAATGTATCTCGATAACAAAATTAAAACATTTCTGAAAAGCAAAAATTAGGGACACGAGTTATCAGAATATTTTAATTTTTTTTTTTTGTTTTGACATAGTTTGGCATGTGCAGTATAAATTTCACCTGATTCATATGTATTACTGGCCATTGTTGGCATTACTCTTGAATTAATCTTGGTTCTGTCCTTAAAATACATTAGAAATTAAAGATTTCCTGTGATTCTTTAATGAAGGTTTGATTTTAATTATATTCACTTACTATGTAAATTAGGTCTAAATTACTCAGTTTATTAATAACATATCTGGATATGCAAAATAAATGTCATTTAAATTTCATTAAACATACTTGCAGTTTTGAGCTTTTCCAGAAATGCTTATTTAATTATGTCATAAATTAACAGATTGCTTTACTTGGTAAAACAATGCTTCTTGTTAGCTGATTTAAACATTTACAAATGTGGTACAGATGTGGACACTTTTCTTCTCTCACAACTAATAGGAGGAAAAAATCTATGAAGTTAATTTTCATTTCAAAATGCAAATTAGGCTACACTGATTTCCCCATTGAATTGCAATCTGTAATCATATTAAATTTATACTGTGTTCCTTCATGCTTTTCTGAACAACATTTTCTGATGAAAACTTGTTTCTAGTGCKTGAATTAACATTTTCTAACAATGTTTCTAATTATTTTGATTTTTAAGAAACAAATATGTAAGATTTAATTTTTTCAGACCTTCAGAATGTTTGAGTTGCATTTCAAGAACTGAAAATAAGGACAAATTATATGTCAACGATGCAGTACATACAGTTCAAAATGAAAGGCTAACAAATGTAATCTTCTGTTTGCTTATTGCAACAAAGGAAAGATGAAAGAACAGCAAGTCTTCCTATTTTTATTGCAGTTTCTTTTTAAAAATCTGAACTCAGTTGATAAATATAACTTCTGGTTATATTCCCATTTTCAAAAACCAGAAAAGATGCTCAGAGAGGTAAAAAAAATTGTTTAATGCTTCAAGGGCAACTAGTGGCAGAACTGGCAATAAAATACTCAAGTTCTTTAATTGTTAGGTCATACAAATGTTCTGCTAAAAAAGGAAAACTTCCCTCTGGTATACGCAGAGAAAGCTGCACTTTACATATTTGAATCTGTTCCAGAAATAAACCTCAATATTTTGTATATTTTTCTTTAAGCTTTCTTCTGTCTGTAATGGGGAAGGTCTTAATCCAGCAAAGATTTTCACAAGGCTCTACACAGCATGAAGTACTGCAGGGAAGACTTTGGAGCAACTCACAAAGAATAAAACTCAGCATATGTAAATCTTTTATAAACAAAGCTATAGTTTCAGTACCCCAACTTTATGTGCACTGCAAATTACTCCTTTGTTGCTTTTTATAAATGTATTTTCAGAAAGCAGCTATGTTACAGTGAAATGGTAATTAATATTTAATTAATTTCATTTAATTAGAAATTGAAATGAGGTGTCTGTTATACATATCTGCCTTAAATCAAATGAGTTCATCATGATAAGTACTATTACACTACATGACTAATGAAGGCAGAATTAGAAGACAGAATGAAATTCTGCTGAAATTTTATTTTCACTTCCATGGCAAATGGAAGAAGCCTTACAAAGCCTTTATATCTCCATTACTAATATTACTGCAGAACTGATAAGAATTATTCAGCTACTATTATGGAGCAGGGAAGTGGCAGATAAAACAGCTTTTCTCCTATCTCACAAAATATGTTCCAGTCCTCAAATCCTCCCATTTCTGAAAACTCTCCTGTTCCCTGATAYATATATGTGATTCTGCATAGATAAAGGAAAGCTCAGTCAGGGCATGTCTGCCTAAAGCTCTCTGAGTGTCAAACAGCTATTCAGACTGCCTGCTTTTCCAGCTTAGTTGACCCTGTTAATTCCCCCATTTTAGCTAAAAGTTAATTATGTCACCCAGGCATGATCAGACCTACTTGTTCTGAGGAGATGGACCCCTGCCTCTTGAAGAGAACAGCACTTAAACTCTGGGCAGACACTTATTTTGTGGACTGCGTTTTGGAAAAATAGTGTCATGGTAAAAGTCTGCAATGTGGGAAAACCTATGGTTTTCCCCTAAGTTTGAGAGTGAAGATACATATCAGAAAGGTGACCTGGAAGTGCCAACAGCACTCCCCTGAATGCAATTTACGTTAGGTAAACACTGAATTAAAGAAAAACATTTCCAGGAGCCATGATTTGTCTGTGTACTAGTTTTGTCTTTTTTTCCTTTTTTTTTCCCTACTCCATGATACTTGGTTGCAGCAAGGCTTTGATTCAGAGTCAGATAAAAAACCAGAACAGAACACAATTTTGCAGTTTCCAGGAGGAATGCTTCAAAACACTAGATCGTTGTGTGGAAGGTGGGCAGTCCTGCCTTTATGCTGTTTTATTACACCTCTCTCTTTGGTGTCCCTCCTCAGAACAGGATTCATTTCCTACATGCTTACACGACCATTCAGACCTATCTATGTTTCCAGCAGTCAATGCAGATCGAATGACTAAGGAACAATTACTCTCTGCTTTTAGATGTACCTTCTTCCTTCCTTGGACTTTACAGGGAATTTAAGTGGGATTTTTTAAAGCAGATTGAATCAACACCATTTAGGAATATGTCTAACATTTTAGTTAGACACTAAACTTTAGTTAGTGATCATGAGCAATGATTACTTTCACTAGTCATGTAGAACTGGATTCCAAGATTCCTTCAAGTTACAGCAATATAGATCTTCTTATTCTGTGTTTACAGCAAAAGATATCTGGGTTTAACTCAGATTTTAAATAGAATCTCATAGTAATTACAGCAGCAAAACTTGCTGCTGCATTTAAGTGCTTAAGTACTGCTTTATTTAAGCAAACTAAAGAGTAATTGGGAGATCTATATACAGATAGAAGAGAGTCAGAATATTGGAATAGGCTTTTTTTTAATCTTTAGTTTTCACATTATTCAATGAAGTAAAACTAAACTTCAAAGGGTTGCCCAATTAATTAACGTTTAAAATTAGTGTCATTTTAGAATTATTTTTCCTAATATTTAATTTTGCCTTTTCCTCTACAGTTTTGACTATTGTTTTAGCTATTGGTTGCAACTCACTGAAAATCCCTGGTGGAAAACTCCTATGTGAAAGTAATCTAAATGTCAATAACCTGTATTTCTATCTGCATATCTCTTTCTTGTGGTTGATATTGTTATGAATTTTAGCTGCCAGGAGACAACATGCTCAGAAATAGTTACTGTCATTTTTACACTGGAGATTTACATTAATAAGCCTTTGCTTAACATCTTTCATTTTCGTTCTTGTCTGTTCTATTGTCGTTAGGGAGATGTCAGACAAAAAAACTCCAACAAAACAAAACAAATGTATCCATCTTAGAAATGTGAAATTACCTCATTTAAAAATTCTGTACAAGAATTTCAAAGGAAATCAGGATCATTTATTTAGGTTTTAACAGCTTAACAATTTCATATTTAACAATCAAATTGGACAAAGCTTCTAAGAAATAAAAGGAGCCTTGACTTAATATTCGTACAGCTTCAGGTTCTATACCTAAAACTACATTTCAAGCCACCAGTTGGAAAATGTGTTGCAGCACAGCGCATTATTAAGGAATCTTTCAGGTCCTAATACTGTTAATTTGTCACAGATGTTACTTTTAAAATATATCATGTCAGAGTTGATTTTTTAAATTATTATTATTATTATTATTACTACTATTATTATTATTATTATTACTATTTTCAAAAATGTGCAGCTGTTGTTCCTGTGAATTTTTCATCAGTTACTTTCTGGTTTACTTTGTGTAGGGTATGCTGTTTTACTTATTTCTTAAAGGTAAGCTCTGAAATATGTTCCATTTACAGGAGATGCTGGTCACAGCCTGCTGCGATCCAGGAGAGCTCAAAGGCCTTTGCTTAGGACCATTGTTTATAGTGTCACAACATGATTGGCCCTAGTCATCTGTAAATTTCCACCCTGGACATAATCTAAGATGGTAATTGCTGGAATTTTTCAAAAGTCTGGTGACAACAATACTGTTCCAGTCTGGCTATGACTCAGTAAAGCAATGTTCCAAGGCTAGCAGGGGATGACTGATTCTCTCTCATCCCCTTCCTTGGTTAAGCAGCAGAAKTTCCTGGTACAGACAGTGTTTCTGATAAGCTCAAGGGGAAGAGCGTCACCTGGGAGTCATTTATCAAGGCCAAGGCTAACAAGAATTCCAGACACTATAGAGCAGTCTGAGTTGGGGAAGGTGGGGATGCACCACCACAGTGCCTTAAACTACATTTTTTGGACAGAATACAAACATAATTATATWACACTGGGAACTGATAATCAGAATCAACACAACTAAAATGCCCTTTGTAAAATAAAGGACAGTTACTATTTTCACTTCTGAAATTAATCTTCCTCAGTGTTAGACCCTAATGGCACGTGCCCTTAATCACTGACACAGAACCTCTCCACAGACTTATCACTTGCAAGTGTTAGATGAGAGCAGGATGAGAATAAATTTCCTTAAAAGGATGGCATAGCCATCGTGTATTCTGGATATGAGCGTATCAGTTCTGCAATGACAAAGTTGTGATCTAATAATGGCATTAGAAGGAATCAGGAAAGAAAACTCATTTATAAAATATTGTTCAAAATGGGTAACCCCAAAGGGGAGCCTTGTAGGACATAGATCTTTGGCTTTGTCACTTCATTCATAACAGTCACAAAATAAGTGCAGGAGAAATCCGTGTGCCTGTGAATTACCAGCTTATGTAATTGCTCTCATACACGTTCCAAAAACTATGGTATAAGGGACAGTGACAGAGTCTGAATCAGGAGCTGAATGCAGTCGACTCCAATTGTTCTACAGGAGTGAGATATAAAATGATCCTTAACTGACCCCTCAAAAGAATATAAATAATTTAAAATGTATATTTAGGTGGAGGGGATGGGAGGTTGTTTATTTGCTTGTTGTTTGTTTTTAAATCAAATTCTGCCCTAGTTACTGCTTTAGCACTTTGAGTACGTTTGTTGCGAGTAGTTTGGTCCAAAGATCAAGACATTRTTTTTCATTTACACACAGATTCACAGCTAATTGGAAGTGGTCACTCATTAATTCTCCAGCACAGATGCAAGTTTTACAAACACACCAGGAATACCATTGTCCAATATTACTGGGTATCCAAGCTACATCCTTCATATTCTTTCAAACATTTCTTTCCACTCCTTAGTGTTTTTGTCTTCATTCTAACACAAGAGTTCAGTTATCTCATGGAACTGGTCCTGGAATATAGAATCATTTGTTTTCAAATGGCCTTCTCCTGTTCAGTGATCTGTGTGAAACTAACCAGTGGCTGAAATTCAATTCCTGCAGCACAATTGCTCCACAAAAAGTGAAACTATCATCAATTTCATCAGAGGGATTAGGCAAACCCTTAGAGACGGTGTTAGCACTGAGATATCTTTCTGTCAAGCAACTTGCAATATTATGTCCTCTTTGTGTTACTCTGCAAATACATGGAGCCCTAAAGCCATGAATATTGCCAACTTGTCAAACTACAAAAGCACTACAATAGCTTTCTAATTATTATATATCTGATATTAATTATCAGATAGCCCCTAATCAACATTTCCATGCAAGGAACTGAGAGAGAACATAGAATGCCACACAGCACACTTCTATGGTTTTCTTACTAGAATTACTTTTAGTACTATTTCTTGGGACACCAACTGTTCCAAAGACATAACCCAGGTCCCGTCTTCAGTGCCAGTTATGTCCTCAGGAGCAGTGCAACTGCTGCATCCCTTGTTGGCACTTCAATAGGATGTTTCAGTAGGCTGTTCCTCCGGCAGGTGGTTTCCAGCTTCCACCATGACACTGGGCCCTGCTACTGGAGTGGTCCAGACATCTAATCAGAGGGATTTTCTGATATCACTGTCCAAAGATCTTCTTCACACATTTGGCTGCCTGGCTACCTGCTTCTATGGAAGGGTCTGAAGTCTTCTATAGCTCCATACCRTATCCATCAGCTGCGTGTGGATTCCTTGGATACCTTAGATATTTAAAATACCATTCAAAACAACCATTTTTAAGTAGATAGCCTCTTATCTTATCTGACTCTTYATTTTCATTTGAAGATTTTTAAAAAGTGGGTTTCATTTGGTACTTTCTTTTCTTATGTCTCAGCTTTTATGTTAAAGTGAGTTTTTTGCTGTGAGGTTCAGCTTGGTTTTGTTTCTAAAAATGAAACAAAATCTCTTGAAATTTTAGATGAAAAGGTATGGATACTGTGCTGGTATTATAATGTCAAAATTCCAGCAATAATCCTTGTCTTTACGTTTTCTTTTCTGCTTAGTTTTTAATTGGTCTGCACAACTCCTGAAGGCTTGTATTACCTAATCTAGAAATATATTAACAGTTCAAAGTATATTTGCTTTCAGTCATGAAGTATGTATCTTGAAGGCAGTTTATCTTACATTGGCTTAAAGATTGCAGATTTTTTTTTTTGATAGGTTGCAGAGCATAAAACATGCAATGAAAAATTACTGCAACMTGACTTTTGAACTATTCTGTCAAAACACTTTATCTCTCAGCTACTGGGACTAGTTTTGCTGCAGTGAATTAGTGCCTCTTTTCTCTCTCCTCCATCTTAAAGTCTCTTGATGTGAAAGGGTGAATGTTGCCACTCTAGTTATCACCAAAGAAAGGATAGAAAGCCTAATATACAATGTGAGATACATCACAGTGACAAGTGCTATTTCACCATCATTAAAAGGAAATAATTTTCAGTTGTTGAAGTGTAGGACAGAACAATTCTGTAACTGGATAGCAAAAGATAGCCTGAGAGTGCAAGCATTTGACTTGTGTTCTTGCCAGTTTCTGACCTCAGTAGTTGTGTTTGATAGACACAAAATTGTCTAGATATCTTTTATTACTTATCCATCTAACATGAATTCAGAAGGGGTAGGTGTGTTATTATTTTTTTCATGATTCACAAGGCAGACATTATTTTTCATGCTTCTGTGAATCTAAATGAAAGTCAGATATCAGAAGCTACATTATCCATGGCCTATTTATTTTAAATTATTTTCTCAGTTATGTTACCGCAAACTAATACTGTTACACWATTGAATGTAAAGTATTTTGGGTTTTGTAGCATGATTACAAAAAAGTACATGAGTTAATAAGGTTGGAAAAATACAGCAAGAGTGTTAGAAGGCCTTCTGAGAAAGCTATCCGCATTCTGTGATTCCAATTTTTAAGAATGTTGAAGAACCCAGGAAGAGTGTAATAAGTTCTCTCTGTGAGAAGTCTTGGAGATCCAAATCTATAATAACTTTCTTTGTAAAATTCTCATTGAAGTCGATGTAGTTTTGAACCCTTATCAAGCAAGACTAAGCTTCATTGCCTCTTTATGTTYTCTATTCTATAATAATTTCCTTTTTTCCTTACTTAACAGAAGTACTGAAAGTACTGAATTTAGACATTATAAAGGAAAGACAAGTTAAAATGTTTGGTTCCCRCAGAGGTTTGGGAAATGTAAATATCATTACATCTGAGTATCAGGATCCTTACTTAGATGTCTAGAAATACTAGAGGAGTTATTCAGAACACTTCCTACAAACTGAAGCATTATGACTACTGTGGGACAAGAGCTTTAGGGACCATGCTTTTACAYCACTTGGTAACAAAGACTGCTGTGCTAGGATTTCCACCTGTCAGGGAATAAAAGCTTTCCCAGTGTCAGCAAAGCAGATATTTCAAACACAGCTGTTTTCATTTACAAGGAAATATTTCAAACCTTTGATGTGATCAAAATGATGGGAATGCTACTCAACCCCAGTATGATTGTTTTCTCAAACAGAAGGCAGTGTTCTAGAAATTTGCTGCCTCCAGTGCTGTTACACTATTATGTGACATCAACAGGACATGTGCTGATGATAACTTGTGCAGTAACCTCAAAAGACCACATATTGAGACTTTTTGTGGAAGGTCTGTAACTAAAATGCTCCATGAATTGATTAATATTGCTTTCTACCACCCTATAAATTGATTAGGCTATAGTATTTGTTTCTTGCTTACTGTGGTGCACTAAGCAACTTTCTTCTATTGAGGATTAGTTATCTTTTTTTCTCCATCTTCTGGGAGGAGGGATTTTTTTTACTGATTTTTTAAAGCTTCATAGGAAGGGTAAGCTTACACCTGTAAAACAAAAAGGACGCAGACATGGACTTTAGCAGTGATACGTAATTGTCCRTACTCTTGATTATTAGCACAGGCCATGTCATACTTTTAGCCCATGCAGACTAGCATATTCTAGATTAAGACAGAGTCAGGTTTGGGGTTATCCGTTAGAGCTAATCCTAACAGACCTTTGAATTCCCTCCCTTATTTGGGAAGGGAAAGAAGATGTGACCATGATGTTTGTATGTGAATTGAATGGATATGGGTTTACCATGCCATTTGGCCCCATAATCAAAGATCACTTCCTAGACCATATAACTAGAATGAATTTAAATTTTGAGTACCACATTACACATTATAAAATATCATTTCTATTCATCTTAAAAGCAAAGAGAGTTGTGGCATAATCTCTGAGAAATTTCTATTCAAAATCAGTTATAATGAATGACAATGAGTAGAAAGAACTAAACTGCACCAGTGTTATTATTCCTGAAAATAAGCTATTAAATAATTTTGTCTCTTTGTTCTCTTAGGAATTTGTTTGCAAACAGATGCTGATTTCTGCGAAAGTATTCACAATACATTTACTGAAGAGATGAAATGCACAATGCACTTAATGCACACAATACATTTACTGCAGGTGAAAAAAAGTACAATTTATGTAATGATTAGTATGGCATATATTAGCACGTATGACTGCTGATTTGTATTAAAAATAGTCAAGTACACACTACAATGAAAAGAATATCTGGATTACAGAGGAGTGTCTTTGTAGCAATGGTTTACTGCTTTTATGTAGTTTAACAATATGCTGATACAAATGCAAATGCACTGGTGTGTGTTATGGGGTGTGATATGAAAGCCGTGTCCTTCTGCCCTCCAGTTAAACCTGTGATCCTGTTTCCAATTTATAATGATGAATTTGAGGTATCACTACTTTCAGCATCTAGGGGGGGATCTAAAATTTCATTGCAGAAGAAATAAAAAGAAATTTTCTGATATATCCTTTTGTGATAATCTCTTTATGCTCTAATTGTCATTAAACTTGAAGTTAAAAAGGGCTGGGTTGAACTGAAAAAAGGGAATTGGTTATGAAAGAATGACAGTTTCTCATTTTTACTTCATAGAAGTGATATTTGATGCCATATTCTCTAAGGAGATATGCTTGTACAGCTTCAGTTAAAATATTGCTGACCATTTAAAAAATACTTTCTGAGTCAGCTTTCTTAATTTCAATCCACTAATTGGCATGAATCAATAGAAAGATATGAGCTTTTTCACAGTGCAACTTAGTCAAAGCACATTCTTAGTAAATCTATTTATGTCATATTGCCTCATTATGAAAACATTGCAAAAAATGGGATAAACCCTGATAAACTTTGGGTTACTTACTATCAAATTCTGTATGATTTGATAGCAAGATTGTATTTTTCATGAATTTTATGGATACATTTAGAAAGCAGAGTAAAAGTAAAATGCCTATTACTCACATAATAATAGAGGAACACTTATTCCAGTTCTAAACAGAATGCTGTTTCACAAACCATTGCTTACCTAGCAAAATAAAATTACCCCTCTATTACTTTCTCAATATTTCAAAAATTTTCTAGGATGGTTTTATTAAGTAGGAAAGTTTACAGCAAGGAATACCTCCAGTCAGTATATATAGGAAGAGAATCAGTGTTTTCAGGGCCTGGATTTCCACAACTCATTTGCATTTAAGCTGATGAGCAAATTCAGCAGGGATTTAGGACCAAGGGAATTAACTGTGACTGGTAATATGCATCTTCTTGCTTAACTTTTTGTTTACTTTTCTACAAGGTTTTTTAAGAAGCCTGAGTCTGCACTAATCCTTCAGTACCTACTTTTGCCAATCCTTGACAGGGAAAGGATAAATATGAACGTAATAATTGGTGTCACTGGCACCCCCCAAGGATAACGATCTGTTGCTCCTCTTCTACACCATAGGGAAAATTGCTGAAAAACTTGAGTCCATACTAAGGAATTTAAATGCTTTATAACCTTCATCAGTTTTCCTGGTTCAGGCACCAAGTTGTTCTGGCTATTTTTCTAGTTTGATAAGATTTGTAAATTAAGGTATTTTTAATAAGACTACAATAAATTTGAGAAGGATTGGAGATTTTGGCTGAAAAATCAAAAAATAAAATATCATTTAGCAAGTCTTTCCAAACTGTGAGCTATTACATTATCTGTATCCAGGAAGAATTTTTATCTTTCTTACATATACCATTTTCAAAGAAAATTCTTCACTTTGTTTTCCTACATAACATTTTCTTCATATGTAAAAAAGTATACAGAAAAAGAAAGCACTTTTTTTTCTTGAATGCAAAAATGAACATGTCTTTTCATTAGTTGTGAGAATTTTTTGCCAATAAAGAAAAAAATTTGCAAGTAGATATTACACAATAAAAGTGAGGCAGCAGATAAAATGAGGACTCTTCAAAAAGAGGTGATGGGACAGAACTCAATGAAGAAGGCTTGTGTTCCACAGAAAACAGGAGTAATAACTCCAGGTTTGAGATCTATTATATTTTACACTGAACCATGAATTAGAGAAACTACCACTCTGCTCAAGGAAAACCCACAGAGATCCAAGGAAGTGCCAAGGCTGAATAAAGCGTGAAGCACAAAACGTACATATTTCTATCCAGGTTAGGCAATCCGAGAAACAGACACAACCACAGAGATTGTATGAATGTTAATAAGTTATACATTAGGGAAAAAACTATGGATCCAGAATATTCATGCATGAGTCTGCAGGAGTAGGACATGAGAATTTCTGTAAGGATCTGAAGCCTTAACAAGTCTTTATAAAAACTACATTAAACAACAGAGTGCAGAATCAAAAGGAATTTAGAGAATTCCCAATTCAGTTATTTTCCTGCAGACAGTATGCCATATGACCAAGTCCATAACATAACCTGCTCCATTTTGCAAACTCTTAACTTTTCCAATTTTCTGTCCTTCCAGCACTGTGTTTGAAAGGCTTTTCTAAAATATTACTCCTTTCACTATTATAGATGTCTTTTTTATTGTCTCACTCTAACATTTGTTATTATTATATTTAGTTGACTGGGTTAATTCATATCCGAATCATTCAGAAATGAAACAGTGATAGACAAATGTCATAAAACCATCATCTATTTCACAGTTAATGTAACACATTTGAAGATGATGATGAGTTAATGTAACACATTGAGGAGACCAAGGAGGTGACAGGAAGTAGGGTGTCAACTGCTGCTTGGTCTTACATGTGGAGAAAGCCCAAGAACTTGACCTGGGCTACATAATGGTGGCTTGAGGCACCTTTGGTGGCTTAAGTTAAAAATCTCATTTATAAAAAAAATAGGTAAAACAAAAGATACAAGGAGGAAGTGGCCTCACACATGAACACCTGACACTGTATCAATGGCTCAGTATGAGGCAGATCCCTTGTACCTATGAGAAAAGCCACYAGGCAAGACTTGCACGAGCATTTATATAAGTATTCATAGACCCTCACCTGTGCCTCACAAGTTGCACGGCAACTCATAAGGTTGTTTACAGCTGCACTTAATCTAGCAGAATATTGAAAAAACCAATATTCATCCATTTGTGGATTCCACAAGTAGTCGACAGGTGTCCTTGTTAGAGTGACACTTCTACACCTTCTTTAAGAGAACTGAAAGAATGTTCATGGCTAATCACATATTTTATCCATAGATCTCTTGTCCAGAATAAATTTGTTAGTTGTTTCAGGAATTCACATTAATGTGCCTATGATGCTGCTCATACCCATCTTTTTTTTCTAGTCCAAGTAAAATATTAAGCAAAATGATTCAATACTTGCAATGACTTTAGGCCTTGGCTGTATACTACTAGGAACATTAAGATTATGGTGATGGGAGGGGAGAGCTGGTCCAAACAAAGTTCTGCCAATGGTATGAACCTATGATCTAATTCAAGGTTTCAATTTCCTTTTTATTTCTCCTGTGGATTTTTATATATTATTCCTTAATTTTTGGCATGTGTGCCTCCAACTAAATTTTATTGCTCTATTTAATTAACATTGGAGTTCGTCTTTGGAAAGTATTCAATCTTTACATTACTTTTACATAGTTGCCTCTTATAAACGTTCCCACATTTGTCAATAAACATGGAAACTGAATCCTCAGTATTTCTGCTGTGTTCTCAACAGCTTAACAAATCTTTTTATCTTTTTGCACAAGTCTCCCCATTATCTGTGCATTACAATTATGAAAAACGAACAGACAAAGAGGTGTCTGCACTTTCAGAAAGCAAAAACAAGACCATAAAAACCCAGAAACACTATTCATCAGTATCCTCTAATGAGGATTTAAGTTGCCATTTTTTAATGGGACAAGTGATGCATACTAAGCTGAAATGTGTGATAAACAGGTAGCAACTAACCCTTCTAATCTGAGAAAAATTCATTATACATTTTAAAGGACAATAAAAACTCTCTCATATAATCCATCAAAAGTTACTTCTAATTTATTCAGTAGGATGCCATGGTTAATAAAAACCAAATTATTTTTTAATATCATACAGCTTTGAGATGTGCCTAAAGCCCCAGCACAGATATTCACCTGATAATATAAAATTCATGGTTTATTCAACCACAGCAGGTGTTGTAAACCCTAGGTTGTCATTTATTTTTCAGCTCTAGAAAAAGATTTATAATCTGATTTTAAATGCAACAGTTATTTAGCCCTCAGATCTCTAGCAAAAACAATCACATCAATACTATTAGATCCAGAAAAACAGGGGGGGAAATGCTGTCACAATAATAAAGAAACAAAGTTAAAATAAATGGATTTTACTCCTTTTTTTCTTTTTAAACACCTCTTCTGAAATCTTCAGTAAAAAGATGAAGAAAAAAATTTAAAGTACATTGAGATATTACCAAAATTATTTCTTTTACTTATTCTTGCAAAGTACTGAGGAATATGTTTAATGAGGTATTTCTTTGTCTCTCTAAGAGAGATTTGCTCAGTGGAGCACAGTGATTTGGAGAGATTTGCTCAAAAGCACAATGAATTGGAATGCATATTGGCATTCATCACAAAAATATGAGGATTTCCATATTTAAAATATACTTTTTCTTTTTTCATTAGGAATTAAACTTCTATCACCTTCTCTGACGTCTTTGGAAAATTTTAAACACATTTTAAGGAGTAAAAAAAGGGTTCTCTAAAAACCATTTTAAGAGGACAGCCTTTCTTAAACCCAGCAGGAAAAATTGAATTGGAGGAAAAAAGGTACCTTTTCTGAAATAACAAATGTTTGAAGGTGACTAATGTTATAGGTYGTGATTTGGAACCAGCTATAGAGATAGCGTCCTATGAGAAATCATTACAGAACTTATGCATATCCATCACTGAGCACTGCACAATGCATATATTATTATTCTTTGGAATCTTGGCACTATCATATTAAAAGACCAGACGCACCAATTTAAAGGTATTAAACCCTCATATATTTATTGACCAATTTATTGCATTAAGACATTCTGATGAGTCTACGTACATGAAAATCATAACAGGCACCAATGATCTTTTTACAAGAGTCCTCCTCACACACTATCAAACAGGTGGAAACAACAGGACTCTTACACATTGGTCTTCATGTGGAAGCCCCCATCCTGGTGCATCAGGGCCAGTTTCCAACTCCCCAAAGTCCTGCTCTGTATGGCCTCCCATAGCCATGTCCCAGCCCAGCCTTAGCCCAATCCTGTACCCAAGGAGGTGACCAAAACTCAGGGATGGGACTGCCCCAGTGTGCCCTGGCTGCTTTGCTCCTCACTGCGGAGTGGGACAGGCCCTGGTTCCCGCCCTGACACCCCACAGGGACACTCCACTGTTCCCAATGCCCCAGAAAGCAACCAGCATACAAGGTACCTGACAGACTAATAATTACCTTGACAGGAGGTGATCTGTATTTTAGACTACAGATTTTAATTGGAGGATTCATAAACCTGCAAAACAGAATTAAATAAGTGCAGAGTCTTTATGTTTGTATTTAAAAATGGAAAATGCCTAGAAAGTCATCATATCAAAACTTTCCCAAAACATACTTTTTGCTGACATAGCTAGATATACTGCTATAACAAAGCTGCATGAACACTGACAGGAACTGTCAAATTTTGTTTGGGTTCAGGGGCAAAAAACATGCATAAAATAACAGTATTTTCACATGACCAACAAAAACATGCTTAAACATCCTTTCCATATCTAGTGCATGGTACAAATGTATACTTTTCGTCTATATCCCTAATCACTCACTCTAAGCCCAATCACTCACTCTAAGCCAAATCCATCCATGTGACTCACCTATTTCCTCAGGCTGACAGAAAATTAATGCACACCAAAACTTACTTTTCAGATATGCACAGTCACATTTCCCCATCTTCCCGTGCATTCCTAGAAGTGCTGTAATTTAATTAATACTCACTGTCTGAATATGTTTGGCTTCTGTGAAGCGGTAGCTCAATAAACAAAGAAGTTACTGGATTTTTATTCATTTCCAAGAGGCAGACGTTCAATAGGTTGAAAGAGTAATGCACAGCATTCATCATAATTTCTCGCCATAACTCCAAATTAGATGCTTGCATTTAAGCTTTTAAGAAGTTATTTAAGGCCTCTAGGTAAACTGACCACTTTCCGAAGTCACTAGAGGTTCTAATTATATTGCAGTACTATGAAATTCAGATCACTAACTTAAGAGCTTGGATACAGATATACAAAAAAAAGTCATAGAATGCACTCACGAGRAACTAGACTGTGACATTCCTTTACCAATTTGAAATAAGGTATATTTTCAGAAAGATATTGTACTATTTTATCAGCACTCTGGTGCTGACTCCCCAGGTCAGTCAACAAAGAAAGCTATGACCATTTTAGTTACAGTATTTTCTTCAGCCAGTTAATAAATATATATTAAACTCRCTGATTAAAACAAGTATGTAACACCATTGGATTCGTTCATTGACTTCAGCTACTTCACAAGCATTTGCCATAAAATTACTTTTTCATCCTTATTTGGATAAATTAAGCAGATTGTTTTACAGTCTGTGTATACGAAGCAGTTTTCTTTGTCTCTAGAACTTCTTATAGTTCTTTTCAGAATCTACATGTATTTTCAGTCATTTTCACAATGTGCAGCCAGTATACATTCACCAAGAGCAGAGGCAGTGATAATGACACCTTCCTAATGCTTTTTCTCCATTATCTATTTGCAAATTTATGTTATTTAGAGCACCTGAAGAAGACATATTTTCAAAGGTTTTATGGACAATGTTCACGATCCAAGAGACATCTTTCTGTTTTGCAAATATGATCACCATTCTTAGACCAAATCTTAGAAATTGTAAGCAACTTTCTGCAGTAAATCTCATCTTTAGAAGATGGGATTAGGTAAACATAATGCTTCCAGCTTTCTTCTGAACATCTGAATGAAGACCCCAAAGGAGTCGCATCTTTAGAAGATTAGATTAGGTAAACTTAATGCTTCCGGCTTCCCTCTGAACCTCTGAATGAAGCCACTGGAGGAGTCACAGGGAACAAGGATATCCTACAGTGGAAGCACAAGTATTCATCTAAGCATATAGCAGGAAGTAGTACATTTTTGCTGTATGAAATAGTTCAAATATTATATGTAATAAATCATGTTCCAAAGATCGCTTTGGCAAAGACATCAGTGTTGGGTTATCACATTTTGATTACAATCTGTGTGTAACACAAGATTGATATTCTGATACCCTCAAAATTTCAATTCACCACGTGTGGAAGCCTACAGCCTTTAGTAGATTTCAAGGAAYGCACAGTATCAGGACCTAAAATTTTAAAGTCAGCTGGAGCCATAATCAGTTGACGCTTCAGAGATGCAGCTACACCCCATGTCCCTAACATGTCAGAGAAGTCTTTGTTTGATAGTTTCCTATTCTTTGTTCTCCTGTACAGAATAACGAGAGAAGCAGCAATCAAATCAACCACACTCTGCTGTAAAAAATGTAAGATTTACTTTCTGATTGATTCTACTCTTATCATCCTCCCGAAACAACTGTGGCCTTAGACATTCTTCAAGTTTGAAATCAATATAAAAGCTTAGAGCACACAAGTACGTGTTCTTATCTCTTGCTTTCCAGGTTGATTATATGACAGTATTGCCAAGGCATCTCTCTTAGTGTCTTAATCAGCACATATGTACAGCTGATTTTAGTGCTATCTTTTGCCTTTTTTTTCCTTGGGAGAGCTGTTCTCATTCTTCTTTTTTCATATGTTTTTCTAAGTCATTCTGAATTGTCCTCTTTTGCATACATGATCTCTCTCATTTTCTGGTGAGTAATTTTATATACATTTTATGTCACTTTCCTTCCTGATTTTTTTTTTTTTAATTACCCAAAAACATTTCAAGGTCCTAATTCTTTTTTTTTTCTTTTCATTCCTTTGGAGCTAAATATTCACTAGTATTTTTGGAACAGGAGGATAATAAAAAAAAAAAATCAGAATTATCRTTTCCTGGAAGTGATTAGTCAAAGCAAAAGAAAAAAAAATTAAATATTAAGATAGCCTTTATATATCAATGATGTTTTTTTCCCCTGATACACCAGTGTATCTTTGCTGTATTGCATTAGAATTGATGAATCTCTATGTCATGATCTATGTTAATCAGGAKGTAACTGTTCTTTGGCTTCTCTAAATTCTCACTGTCTTTTCCTATTTTTAAATTTTTTATGTTATCAGTAGGCTTTCTTACCTTTTGTTGATCTTTTGTTCTGTATGAACACCACTATCAGACACAGGAGAAACTCTGGCATCTTCTCACAGAAGCCACTCCTGTAGCCACCCTTTTACCAAATCCTTGCCATGAAAATCCAGTATACTATGTAGGAAAAACACAAAGCTTAACTAGAATGTTAACTTAGGTCCATCATTTAAATGCCTGARTTCAGGTTGGCTAATATTTGGTCAACACAATAAATTGTACATGGAAATTGCACTGAGAATTGATGGTGGCAAAACCAAATAATATTGATATTTACTTTTAAATGGCATGAAAGAAAGCAYGTTGCATAGAACTTCACTTTTCAATCATTTTTATAAAAATATATATTGGAATCATGATTCCCATAACCTGAAAGAAACTACATTTAAYCATTAAGCTTATCATAAAAACTTTTTAAATCTTTCTGGGAAATTTAAAATTCTGACTCCTTGGATCGTCGTTCCACAATTTTCCATGCCATGGATTGACTCACCATCAACCTCTCTTCCAAGGTGAAGTAAATAGTTCCTTCTAAGGTGAAAACAAAACATAGTACAAAGAACAATATACTCCAGAGTTGATTCTCAAGAATGGGAATGGATGTGGGACAAGACTACAGCATCTGTATCCCTTCATCTCCCAGCATTCTACAGAATGTTGTATCTGAAAGGCCCGCACACATGCTTCATGCCACACTTTTGCAAATTCATTGCATGCCTTCAGTTCCATATTAATCAACTTAATTCTAATAGGCTGAAAGATTGTCTCACATTATTTCAAGCACTTTTAACAGATAAAAAACATCAAGACATTAAGAATTGTAACCTAAGGCYAGAAGGGTTCAAAGAAGCCCCAGGACTAAATACTGTGTACATAGATATGACAAGTCTCTGCTAGACTGTTTCAGCCTTGCAGGGTGGGTTACACTGAATCAGTCACTTCCTGGTAGTGAAATCAGAATGCCTCAAATCAGATCCAAACTYCTTCTTCCCTTAGGAAATCCAATTAAAGACACACTTGACAGCAAAGAAGCTGACCAAGTATTGCCTTCTGTTATTACTACATTGAATCGAGCAACACTGACTTTCACAAAAGTCAAAAAGTACTTAAAATGAGTAATGAGTGGGAGGGAGGATACGCATTCTTCCAGGTAAGATGCAAAAGAAAAAATTCTCTATATTAGTAAATTTAATTCCTTTAGGCTTTATGAATACACTTAAGCTCCACATTATAGATGTCTAAAATTGGGTACCCATATATAGTCAGCTAAATGTATCTTCAGGTTTCATTCACTATGTTGACTAGACACTTTAGTTACTTCCATTCATGTGGGCATTTAGTGCCTGTTCATACAGTCTGAGGAACCAAAGATGCAGAGATATGGCTGGCAGATGCATCAACAGAAAACATGGCTGTTCCAAATATAAGGTAAGAGAACAGTCAGGAGGATCTCCTGGGGCCCATCAAAGTGTCTTGGATGTCTATGTTTGGGCAAGTTAATTAAGTCCTTGACTTCCAATGACTACAAGACCTTAGACGTATAATTTTAATATAAATGCTTGTATACAATCCTCTTAATTTGGAGCCAAATTTGACTCTGGGCATCTCCACTCTGAAGTAATTTTGAAATCCTTCATGCTCGTCCTGTTTGCATRTACATAGGTGCCTAGACTAATTTCAGACATTTAACGTATCCAGAACATCCATACAACACTGGTAAATAGAGTGCCTGAACTAAGGCAGTACAAAGCCTTTTTGGGAAGCAGATAAGCAAGGATGAGTGAAATAGCATCACAAACATTACTGCATCCTTTGGCTGAATAAGATCTTACAAAAAGTGTCATAAGAACTCTGCTGCTAACACCTGTCAGGATTCACCTAAGTTTTGGGCAGTTAAGTTCAGTCAAGGAATATAATACTAGGTGACTGTCATAGATCTGTAACATTTTTTTATAGCAATGACACTTTGCTAATTTAATTCCAATTCACTTAATTGTAAGTTTTATGACTAAAACCCCTCTCGGTGTTCTATTCAATACAACTGTTTTTCATTTCCTTCCTGGAATTGTTAAAAAATTATTTTGCGTGCCTTATTTACTTAGCTGCAAGTATCACATTACTGTAGGTTGAATTTCACTAATACACTACATTATTTCTGTGTGATCTTTATGTACCTCTGAGGGATGCTGTAAAACATAATTAATGTGTTTGAATTATCTGGAAAATTTTAAACGGAAACCAGTGGAGACAACTAGAAAAGACACAATTGAGAAAAGTCAKTGAATCATAGAATATCCTGAGTTGGAAGGGACACACAAGGATCATTGAAGTCCAGCTTCTGGCCCGGCACAGGACACCCCAAGGGTCACATCATGTGCCTGAAAGCATTGTCCAAATGCTTCTCGAACTCAGACAGGCTGGTGCTGTGACCACTTCCCTGGGGAGCCTGTTCCAGTGTCCAAGCACCCTCTGGGTGAAGAATCTTTTTCTAATATCCAACCTAAACCTCCCCTGACACAATTTCAGGCCATTCTCTCGGGTCCTGTCACTGATCACCACAGAGAAGAGATCAGTGTCTGCCGCTCCGCTCTCCCTCATGAGGAAGCTGTAGACTGCCCTTTTCCAATCTGCACAAACCAACATCAGAGGAAATGGCCTTAAGGTGCATCAGAGGAGGTTCAGACTAGATACTGGGAAAAAAAAAATCCCTGAATGAGTGGTTAGGTATTGAAATAAGTTTTGCAGGGAGGTGGTGGAGTCGCCTACTCTGAAAGCATTCAGGAAGTGTCTGGATGTGGCACTTGAGGATATGGCATAGGGGTGACTATGGGGGTGCTGGGATGACTTTTGCACTAGATAATCTTGAAGGTCTCTCCCAACCTTGATAATTCTGTGATCAGGCATAAGACTAGCATAAGTACAGTAGATTGCCCTATTGTAGATAACTAGTCTTACCCTGAATAGCTGTAACAACTTTCCTAGCAGACACTTGTGAAATAAAAAAATATTATTTTCATTCTGTTAGAATTAAATGCAGAAAAAGCATTCTCAGTTAAAATGGAGGGTGTCAATAGTACAAGTTCCATCAGATTAAGCAGACTGGTTTTAAAAAAATAGTATAAATTCCATTTGCAACAAAGGTCTGTGGTACACCTCTTCTGAGTAAGTGTTATGCTCTTTCCCAGGTTCTTATATAATTTACAATAGTAACAAATAACAAAACTTTTCAGTACTGGCAAAGAATTATTTTTAAAACAAAAATCTAAATTATAAAATTTGGACTTAAGCAATATTTAATACAAATGGTGGAGTGGTGATAACATTACCAGGCTAAAATAAGATTTTGTGAAAATCAATGCAAGATAATGAGTGATGAGGGATTTAGGCATACAACTAGGAAGCCTTGACTCCTTGTGAGGCTTCAGAATATGTAATCCTGTAAGAATAAGAGTGAAGTGAGATGGCATTACTGTAAAAAATTAAATTATTCCCTGACTATTCAAATTACAGTAAGAAATCCTTTTTCTTGCAATCGCTTTTAGTCAGGGGAGATCTCATTGCTTTCTACAGCTACCTGACGGGAGGTTGTAGGCAGATGAAGGCTGGTCCCTTCTACCATGCCTGCAGTGAGAGGACTGGAGGAAACAGCCTTAAACTGAAACAGAGGAGACTCAGTTTAGATATTAGAAAAAATATTTTCACTGTTAGGGTGGTCAAGCATTGAAATAGGTTGTCCAGGAAGCTGGTGGAGTCACCATCCCTTGAGGTGTCCAAGAGATGTCTGGATCTGGCACTGGGTGATATCATTTAGTGATTTAGGGGTTGATGGGAGGACTTGATCTTAAAGGTCTCTTCCTATCTTGATGATTCTATGATTCTAAATGAAAGTAATAGAAGGAAAAAATGGGAAATCTCACAGAAAAAATGAAACTGTCTCATATAACTTGATCTAGTCCTTCTCTCTGTGCCCTCAGCCTTTACAGAAAGAAGAAAATATCTCATTGCTATAAAATCTCTGAAGGAAAATCAAAATTAAGCACAATAAATACTTGATTATGTAACTCCTTTAATTAAAAATTTCACTGATATTATGTCTTATATTTTAATTGTATATGTTTGCAAATTAATCGATTTAGAAGAAAACTTGTCCTACCATGGAGACATTAATATCATCAAGTATTTCCAAAATACTTCATATCACTGACTTAAAAACTTACTATTTTATTTTAGGCTCATTTATTATTTAAACAAAAAACAACCAAACAAAAAGAAACCAAAAAACCCCAAAACAAAACCAACAACCAGAAWACAAAACCTAGTCTTATTGATTTGAACTTACTGATGATCTCAGAAGGAAATTTACTTTTCCATAACCATCTTGGAAGCCATTCATGTAACTGACAAAGTTATTGCTAGAATGTTGCAGCTTGCTCTTAGACAACTTCTTTCACAGTCATCTTAAAAGCAGGTTTCCATGGCTTCCATTTCCTCAAAAAGGAAAGCAGTAAGTCAAATAGCATTCAAAGACCACTCTCTCTCAAAAATAATTGCTAACACAGAAAATTACTTTGAGTAGTTCTAAACTTCATACCGTCAATAAATCCACAAGTTTTCTCACATTTAAGTTTGTATTTATTGCTTTTTTTTCTCTGTAGGCTTACACAAAATGTCAAGAAAAATCAATGTGACAAAATCAACTTGAATGTAAAGATGAACAATTTCCATTGCTGTAAAAAAAGTCATGAATACATACATACTCGAGAGCAGATTTTGGCTCACTGGATGTAAAAAAAACTCCACCAACATTATGAATTTTCATGGACAATGAAAATGAAGCAGTAGCACCTCACTCCTTTCCATATTCCAGTCATTAAGGTGATATTCTAAATTAGAGTGCAGAACTGTGATGAAATTAGCATTTGACAATAAATACCTTAAACACTTCCCTAAGCATCCGTTGCTTCTCTGTGCTAGATATCTAAAGAACGCAAGCATTTTGCCTGAGACAGTGAAGTGATTCTATTATTCGTATGGCCAAGTTCTCAGAAGTCAAGAAGTGAAGTCTGTTTATTGTGTCACTGACTCCACATGAGAATGGTTGAAATGGAAGAGTGCATTGGCAGATGTTATTATACAGGATTGATGAGGGAATTCAGAGGAAAGAAAGGACTGTTCGATTGCATTTAGAAGGCAAAAAGCGCAGAACATTGCCTATGAAGCTGGCTAGAATGGTTCAGATGAAAAAGTTGTCTGTTATGTATTACTTCTGCTGAAAATAGATGAATTCTGCTATGGCGTGGATTTTTATTACTCCCAGAAACAACACAAATAACATGACTTTAAGATGTGCCTTAATTTCTGTACAACTCTGACATTTCATTTACCTGTTTGCAATATTTAAGTATGGATATGTTTACAGAGCTTTGATTTATTTTTCCACAACATTATTCTCCTGCTCTATAATTAACCTTTTGTTTAGCAATAGCAATTATAATTAAATTAGCATGCTGAACCATATAATATTCCATGCTAAGCCTACAGCTGTTGACTTCATTTTAATTTGAATATAGCCAAAGTACTGAAATAGATTTTCCTCTATATCATCTTATTAAAATAATTATAGGCATCTTTTAAAAAGTAAAATTTTAATGAACTTAAACTAACTTTTAATTTTAACATCTGACCTTGCCACTAATATATTACAGGTGCTATGGCTCACCAAGAAACATCAAATATTTAAGGAATTATATGGAATACAATTTTAGTTATATCCTACATACTGTTATGGTATTCAACTGATTCTGATTTTTAAAATCTGTTAAATACACTGTTTGGTTTTTGTCAAATCCCTTATAATTTCTTGTTGTTCTTTATTTTTCGCTTATAGCCTTCTTGACACTTACCTTTTCCACAGAACTGTCCATAAGTCTGTGATTAAAACTGTCCCATAATGGTCCAGCACATTTATCTGCTGAAAATTCTGTTCTGCTGCATTAGATAACAGTTCTTACTTCTTACAGAAGTCTTTATTTCAAATCTATTTCATTTTATACCATCTCAGCCATGATCCACAGCTTCTTCCCTCCAGAGTAATTTGCTTCTTCACACATTTTTTTTTTCCCATTCTACTCTTGTGAATGTAATATTTGATTTGAATTAGCCCGTTAATCCATTTGCAACTTTTTTAAAATATAAATTTATATTCGATCCACTGGTGAATACTATAATCCCTTCAAGCATTGGTCAGGCTGCCACATAGCAGGAAACAAAGAAATATGTGGGTTTCCTGCTAATTCCTAGATATGTATTCCCAAAATGGAACTTTCTTCTGATGTGCAATAATGTCAGCCTTTCAGTTCTCCAAGACTATCCCAGTCATCCCTCAGTTAGTTACTTTATTCTTCTTGCCATGATAAATTTCTTATATTTCAGCTTCTTGCTTAGTTGGACCTCCATTAAGAAAACCTTAGATGTCACCTACTGACACGAAATGCGTGATTCATCTGTCTAAATAGTAAGAGACACATTTTGGGAGGGTGATTCATCTCATGTTGGAAATCTGGAATAGTTTAGATGACTCACATTCTCTTTCTCCCATTCAATACAAAGGAACAATACATGTTACCCGAATAACTTGAAAGTATTCTGCTTTGGCTGCTTCCACAGTAGTATTTATCTGCTAGAAATGTCTCCACTGTGTGATAGATTGACCCCATGCCAGTGTAACTGATGTGTTATGACACTTTTAGTCAGAAATCCAAAACACAGCACCACACTGACTGCTCAAAAAAGAAAAAAGAAAACACCAACAAAAAAATAAAGAAAAAAAATTCTTGGCTTTTATCTCCAGTCAGAGTAGTTTGAATTGTAAAGAGAGTGAAGGGAAATGTTGTCCTATGACGTAAACTTCTGCATCTGTGAAGAAAGAAAGGAACAGCTYTTGTGTTACCTATTTCATGTTGTATGCCCACTAACATATGGACCATCCTTGCTTGTGCACTTGCTTCTAGTGGTAAAAACTGGTGTTAAACAGAGTAGCTAATGTTCTCATCTCCTCTACCCTTCGCTCCACCAAACATAAAGGCAGGAATAACCAGCTAGCTGTCATACTGAAAGCCAAGCAAGTCTTTATCGCTTCAAATAGAAACAGACATTATAGACTTCTTTTTAACTGGGCATGTTTTCCCTACAAACAGAGCTATAAACTAGGTACAATTTTATAATTGAGTTGTAAATCTTAGAAATTAAAAGAAGACATAACAGATGACTATAGATTAAACTTTATGTGYGTGTGTTTTCTCTCTCTCTACTCTTTATCATTCTATCAAGGTGCTTACTAAAGTACTTCTGCTCCAGAAAAAAATCCACAGTACTCCAAAATTATATTGTTTTCCACTTTTTTTTTTTTTCCAGCACAAATATAGCCTGCTTTGGGGGTAGTAGTGCTAATTGCATGAAACCAAACAGAGCTCTGTAATTCCCTTCTCTAGTTCTTCGAATCCTCAGTGGTCCTCATGACCAGCCTAAACAAAACAAAACAAAACAAAACAAAAAAAAGACAAATAAAAAACAAATAAACAAACAAATGCCTTTCCAGAAGGTTTTCCATCTCTCTGCAAAATTTTCCCGTCTACCTCCTTTGGCCATAAGTTGCCCTTCTTTTTTAAAAATCATTTAATTGTCTGTTACTACACGCCTTATTTGTAGACATTTAGTTGTCTAGTGTAGCATAGTTTGTCTAGATACATTCAGAATAAAAAAACATTAATTGGTTAAGAAAGGAAAAAGACCCTGCATGCAGTAGGGATGGAATTTACCTTCCTGATGCCCAACTATTCACCCATTCTAATCACTGGGAAGAGGTAGATATGTYGAAAGAATAATTCACCTGTCCTGTCAGCTTTTTGTGACCCCCTAAGGATGACAATTTCTCTCTTTTGAATGTAATGGTTGACTGGAATGACCAAATAACTTGTAGAAAGTTAATCAGAACAGAGAACTCTTGGGCTTAAGAATACACCTTCCAATATGCTCCATCTGTCCTCAGAATTCATAGCCTTTAGAACAGAACTGCAACTGATATCTCAATTCCTTCTTCTAAAAGGTGACTCATTTCTTCCAAACATTTCARGGGCAGAGAAATAAGATTTTAATTCAATTCCTTATTCTTTTCCCTTCATTTATTTATTTATACATTTATTTGTTTATTTATTTAACACAGAAGCATACCTATGTAGTGATCTTTGATTAAATACATAATTTCCCATAAAAACAAGAACTTGAACCTGGAAATCACATTCTAAATACCTAATGAAAAGTAAAATAATCTTGCCAATATGAATCCAAGTAGATTTATAACAGAATGTTATTATGTGATGATGTAACGGGGTGCTCTACTGGATAAAGKAGGTTCAACCAACCATACTCCAACCAGGAAAATGGACTTCAGGTTCTGGAATTGTAAGTCCAAGTATTTCTTTAGCTGTGGCACATTTTATTCCAAACAGACCAGTAGTCCAGAACAAAGCAYAAATCTGAATGTGAAAAAGACTGTGTTGGATGCTTCTGTAGYCATTCTTATTACCTGAGTCTCCACTTGGCTCTTTTCACTGTCTCATCAAAAGCCTGTTTTATTACCATCTGAGATCTGAGTTGGCAGACAAGGTATGCAAAGGAACAGGCTGTAGATATTACAGTAGGTGCATACCTATTATGCTGTACTAGATGTAAAATGGTTTTGGCACACTAAGATTCTCATATTAAAAATCTCTCTGTTTTGCACCAATAAATGATCAGTCACAGCTAACAGGCTTGACATGCAGGCATTAGCAGTTTTGGATTAGGAAAACRTTTAGAGATAGATACTTAAATCTCATGCAAGTCTTCCTGTGGACCTAGCCAGCAGACATTTTTTAATATTTAATTTGCTTTTGTCTGCATTGACTAGCAGTTTATCCATTTCCATCTAAAATATTCCTCAGAAGGTCTGATTCCTTTTGAAGGCAAGCACAATAACCATTCTGTCAAATGTTGACTGAGAGYCAAGCTGGTCAAGATCAGTTTCTGAACACTCTTTCTAAATAAAGAAATAACATTTAAAAAACTCAAGCCTCCACCTAGACATCCAAGAAATTACCAACATGATTATGAAGTCATGTTAACAGAAAAACTCTGGGAATTACAGCTCGCAAATAAAACACTTAAAGAAACTGGTCCAGTTCCTAGTTCAGCACCTTTTTCCACTTCAGACTAAAAATACAGCACCATATGCTCCCTAACTTGGTCTTTTCTTTCCTCACTTAAGATACTCTTTTCACCTGGAGTATAGGGAGGGACTCTTTGTCTTTGCAATCAAAGACAGTATTGGAAAGTCTCCCCTYTCTCACACAGATCATTACTTTCTAGACATCGCAGGATTTACACACATGTCACTGAAAATTATGAACATACACCTTCAAATACTTCATGCTACCGCTTTTGGTTAATCAATTCATTAATACACATTAGATGGCATCCTTAAGCCAAACTGATGAGTCCAAATATACCATTAATTWTTATTTAGAATTTTTACAATGGTCCTGTAGCTCCAGTGACTTGATGAAATGATTCTTGATTTACATTAGAATGACAAATTAAAGTCAGTCTAGGATACTAAGAGTTGTAAAGACCAAGAGGACAAAACCCTATTGTTGTCAAGTTCTTCAAAAATTAACTGAGCAACAATGGATAGATGAAATTTCCTTACTAACTGCTTTTAAGAATAATTATATAATATAGCTTATTAGAACTGCTGATTGTATAAATACTAGAGTTTAAAATAACACTTCATACTAACTATCTGCTGTAGAAGCTAAGAAGCATTAAGGAAAAGAAACTCAGCTTTTCATCTACTGTTAAGGAAACTTCCCTATATGACCATTCACAAGGCTCCCTGGCAGTCCCAATCCCAAGGCCAGGCTTCCACTGCTGAGACTGAAGCCCCTTCCCAGCAGGCGGCTCCAGTGACCTGACAGGAGCCCTGCTTGGCTCCCCGCTCACCCCACTCACACAGTCACTCCAGGTTTCCCATGGCAGGCTCAAAGGTCTCGTTCCATAAAGCCATTTATTCCCCACCCAATAACACAGAAACAAGCCAAGCTGGTTCCCTCGAGGAGGGACCCCTAACTAAGGAACCCCCCTGGYTTTTATCCCCTCAGTCTCCCCATGCTCCTGCCMCCTCTCCGTGTCCATCCACCTCGCTGGCATCACCRGYCTTCATCTCCTTTGTTATCCAAATGGTCAGCAATTCCCGGGTCCTGCTGTGTCTCCCAGTGTCCATTCACCTGGCTGGCACCACCCATCTTCACGCCCTTTGTTATTGCAAAYGTTGGCAGCTCCCGGCCTCCTGTCTCAGGCTCCCACTCGGAGCCCAACCTGCATCTCAATGTGCATCTCAATCTGCATCTTGCAAGCCCGAATACCCACACCAGGTGTATTCCTCAGCAGCATGTCAATCATCATGGTCCATTAATGTCAGTACAGATAACTCTGTATAGAGTGCCAGATTTATACCAGCTAAGAATTTTAATTTCCTTTTTCTGCCTTCCCTGGAGTGGGTTGGTGGTTTGGACAGATTTGAGGTCACTACCTACCTGCCTTGTTTACTTTCTGAAGATGAGCTGCACAGTACAATGAAATTATGCTGATAGAAAAGTGACATCAGACAGCCCTTGGGGAAATTTCTTTGTTGTGTCACCCAGATTTAATTAGGCAAAGCTAGAAGATGGGAAAAAAAAAGCTTAGCTGACATTGATTGCCATTAATGTATTTCTAAGACTATAATTCCCTGTGACTTGGTACTGAAAATAAAGGAAGTGGTATTATACTTGATTATAAAACAATGTTAAGAAAGCATTTTATTTTTTTAATGTAATCAACTGAATAATGAAAAATAAATTAATCACTTCCAAAGTGAAAATGTTTTTGCATCTCTCTCAGGCTCTTTTTGTTTTTCAGTATATGACATCATTTCTTTCTCTCCGTTTTTGGTTTCTTTTTATGCTTTAGATACATACAGTATCTACAGAAATAAGTGGCTAGTTTTCTTTTTCACTCATATGAAAAAAAGATKAAACTGAGAAATTTGTTCCACTTCAAAACATTTAAATTTTTGGTTTCATGTAACAACCTGATTAAATTCAACACTTAGCACTGAAACTCAGGGTAGATAACTTTTTAGTAATTATAGCTATACACAAAAAGGATAAAATACAATCCTTATACAGGGATGGTCTCTGAGCWGACTATTCTATTCAGGGAGAAGATTGTAAAAGTATAATGTGTCATTCTCTGGAAAGATGTCTAGTGTTCAGTAGTAATGAAAAATTCAGCTGAATTTTAAAATTTTATAGGAAAAATTACAGACAGCAAAGGAAACAAATGCTACTGCAAATTAATATTGCATGTCGATCTATAAAACTTTGTACAGCTCTTGTCCTTCCATTTCAAAATTGATGTAATTAAATAAATCTTCAGCGACGAGAAAAGTCATCATCAACACAGATCTGAACGAATGTGGAATTAAGAATATATAGACCGGTAAAGCAAAAAGCAGGGCCTGCACCTGGGGGAGAGAGAGAGAGAGGGAGAGAGAGAGAGAGAGGGAGAGAGATGATGTTGAAGTATTTGAAGTCATGAACGTCACAAAGGTGAACAATGAGTGTCTGTTCATTGTCTCCACTTTTCAGGAACTAGAGGTACCTTTCACCTGGCTTTTCTACATCATTGTCTCATACAGAACATAAGAAAAGAAAGAAAAAACATGGAGAGAAAGACCCAAGGAAAGTGGACTTAATTTATAACTTCTATACTCCAGTCAGCAGTAAATTTCACAATAGAGCCACTGGCCTAGTAAATAATGAATTTTTTAATGTGTGAAAACTACACTTCTTGAGTTCATTCAAATGCCTCTGAAAGTCTGACCTCTTTGTAGGAGYCTATGGAATCCAGATCAGAGATTTCAGAAAGTGCAGGGAATATGAAGATCTCATACATTAGAATTAAATTTTGGTAAGAACTGTTTGCATGATCTTTCTTCTCTACAATCTTTTCCTCCACTTCAAAAGGAAATCACACTGTTCCTTTTCTGTCAAACATTGTGAACATAACAAATTTTCACATCACATGATTTGACATAAGGTGCCAGAAAGCTAGGACATACTAGAGGAATATAGTATGGGAAAGACACTCTGAAAGAGTAAATCCTGGAAGAYAGATCACGGGATTTTAAGTGTTTTGCTTACAGAACTTATTTTTCCTTTTACTATTCCTTTATAAGCAGTACTAAGTGTCATGATTATGGTTCCCGACTCASTCTTCCATGCTCTTGAGCCAGATGCTGAAAGAATTCAGGTTACTTACATCATAATAACGTAACAGTTTCATTTTCCAATACTAAAATAGCATTTCAAGAATATGATATGTTTCATGTTATATGACTCGTATATGAGCTGTGAGGCCTTTTAAGAACTACTTTATTTCATTTAAGTATTTTCAATSTGGAAAAATTAATGAAATAAAACTTGCTCATTTAAGTCATTAAACTGAATAGTTTCTGCCATAAGCTATAGTAGTTGCTGGATGGATAATGCAGTAACAGCCATTCCCGTGGTTCCAAAACAGCAAGTTAAACATTTTGCAGAAGGGCTCTCTTACAGGAACTCTCTTATCACATACAAACACTTGTGGGTTTTACTTGTCAGAGTAAATTTTCTGCACTGTGTACCCCATGGACTTTACACATAAATAATCAAGTTTTTTAAAAGCCAAATGGACATTTAATATAATATTGTTAAACAACTTATCCATCTCATTTTTCAACACAACTTTTTTTAATTCGTATGAGGATCAATTCTTGTAGCTAAGCTAGATATTACTCTTTTACTTAGATATTCCCTTCATTATCTTACAACTTTTCGTAAAGACACTGAATTATTATGAACTGTACATAAAAGTGTATATAATAATTTACAAAGTATTGCGCATCAACTTTATTAAAAATGGAACCTGTATGCTTACAGGAGTTTGCCCTTTTTTGTCACTGCTATCTAGCAAATAATTTCTGTTGCTTTTAAAACCTATGTGAAGTTAGTAGCTTTGCCGTCAGACAATACTGGCTTGAGATTTGCTAAAGTAGRTGGCCATGTTGTAAGCTTTCCTTGCAAATTTTGCTGGTACTAGTCCATTCAGATTGGCAGCCCCAGGGGCTTGTCTGTGTGTTCAGATTCCAGGCTGTCTTCTCTATTTAAAAAGGAAAGCAAATCAGAGATTTAGACGTGTGTAGCAAAGAATCCTGTTGACTTGGTGTACTTTTTGAAGCTAAATATGTAATTGGGAGGAATGAGCCATGTGTCAGTTTAACTAATTTTGTTAATCAGTCCTCTAGGCTATGTTATGCAGTTTTGAGGAAGATAAGTTCTGCAAGTGTGTAAAGTTACTTGGTGACTGAATGAAGAAATGTCATTTTAATGCTCTTTCCCACATTTTTCTTAGGTTTAAACAGTTTAGGCTGATAACTTCAGTTTTGGGTAGTCCAAGGGTCTGTCTCTTCTGACAAATAAAATATGATAAAGCCTGGAATGCTGATCAGATCCACATAGCATTTACAAACTGCATTAGTCCCTTGCTCTGTTATGAGGTGCCCAAATGACTCCTCAGCCTCCAAGCAGGGCATATTCTGGAGTAAATTCATCCCACTCATTGTTTCAAAAAGGACAGCTTGCAGAAAACTGAACCAGTGTTGTTTCCCTCTACCCTCAGTAGCTCTTCAATGCTACTCCAAAACATTTTGTTGTTGTGAACAGCCTGTGTGCCTTAATGCCATTGCCAGATAGAAATGTTTAGTAATTGAATCCCTTCTTGAGTTCAAGAGTGGATTTCGACTCACTTAAATGTAGGTTACTATGTTTCTATTATAATCAGTGAAAATCTAATAAGTCCAATAGGTGGAATTTGGGCAGATTTATCATACTGTAGGATAGACTACTTTTATCTGAAATTTTGGTCTGAATATCCTTCTAGACTCATGTTTGTATTGTTCTGGGGATTATTTCTGTTTCCCAAACACGAGAGTCTAACACTGTACGAAATACTTGAAGCTTTTCAAATCACCTGCCTGATGCCAACTGACATAAGATGGGACCTGTAGGAAACCAATGCCTGCAGGTGGGCACAGGTCAGTGATGCCCACAGCTGGGCAGGGCAGGGCTGAACTGGAGGCCAGCCCTTCTCTAGCATCACTGGGACAGGAGGTGATGGCCCCAGGAGGGAGTGATTTGGAAAACTAGGAAACCATTATATGATCCTCATATCAACGTAAGAGATTCTCACATCTACTGATCAATGGAAAGTCAAAGAGATTTGCTGAAGTAAATTTACACATGCCTGGACTCAGATGATAAGATTTTAAGATGCATGTAGCCAAAACTTCCTACACATTTATTTTTCAAAAGCATTAAAATCACTAAAAACATTCAGAGGGACCAARAAGTGTATTTCAGACAAATGTACCAGGAAGCTGTTATATTAATCAGTATCTTACTCAATGACAGATCCACAGTGTTAGTAGTTTTGCATTAAGACATTATCCGAATTCTTAACATATCCTTGAGGTGCTGAACAAGTTATTCTGTTACAGCCAAAAAGTAATTTTTGTTCAAGTACCCACAGGCAATGCAGAGTTAAGCAATAAGCAGCGAATTGCAAGTGTTACTGAAATACCCACTGTGCAGATCTAAAGATAATTTATGGTTTAGAGAATATACTGAATTAATTTGAAAAGATGTAGAAGCAATTTCTGAAAAACACATGAAGGGATTCACTTAATTCTAGATTCAACACTTAAGTGCTAGCATATGGCTTAACAATTTGTGTGACATATGCGAGTGCTGACTGCCTGAGATAGTAATTTTTTATTCTTCATTCATTAATTTCAAACTGCTTGAGCTCCTCAGCAGAAGGGGGACAATAAAAATAGCTTTTTTATATATGTCAATAGTGAAAGGCAGTCCASAAATAACATTGGTGTGTTACTTGAAGAAGATGGCCACCTCACAAACAAGACAGACAAGACAGACAAGGCAGAGAAGTGTAATGCCTTCTTCATTTTGGTCTCCAAAACTTATGATGGACTAAGGGGATCTCAGTGCCCTGAGCTGGAGGACCAGAATGATAAACTCCCAGTGGACCCTGAAGTTGTGCAGGAACTGCTGCTCCAGCTGGATTCCTGTAAGTTAAGGGTCCTGATAGGATTCATCCAAGGGTATACCCAAAGAGCTGGCTGATGTCTTTGTGAGGCCTCTCTTTGATTTCTGAACAGTCTTGGGAATCTGAAGARGTCCCAGTTGACTGGAAGCTGGCTAACATTGTCCCGATTTTCAAGAATGGCAAGAAGGATGACACTGGAAAATATAGGCCTGTCAGTCTCACTTCAGTGGCTGGTAAAATTATGGAGACAATTATTCTGAGAGTCATTGAAAAATGCCTGAAGAACAACACAGTCATCCGTTACAGAGCATCTTCATGATGGGAAAATTCTGCTTGTTGAACTTAATTTACTTTCACAATAAGGTAACCCACCTAGCTGATCAAGGGAAGACACTTGATGTAATCTTTTTGGATTTAAGTAAAGTTTTGGATGCTATCTCTCACAGTATTCTTCTGGACAAAATGCCCAGCAAACAGCTGCATAAACGCATCATGTGCTGAGTGAGAAACTGGCTCACGAGTTGGACACAAGAGTTACAGTGAATGAGGTGACATCAGACTGGTGACCTGTCACTAGTGGAGTTCCACAACTCCAACATATTCATAAATGACTTGGATACAGGATTTGGAGGAACACTAAGTAATTTTGCTGATGGCGCTACATTGTGAAGAGTTGTCAACTCCCTTGAAGGCAAAAAAGTCCTGCAGAAAGATCAAGACAAATTAGACGACTGGGCAATCATCAACTGTATGAAGTTTAAGAAAGGAAACTGCCACATATTACACCTGGGACAGAGCATGGTCAGAGCACCAYTGGATGTATGTACAGACTGGGGAACTCGACTCTGGAGAACAGTGCCACAAAGAGCACCCTGGGGGTCCCGGGCATTGAGGTGAATGTGAGTCAGCAATGCCCTGGCATCCAGGAGGGCAAACTGTGTCCTAGGGTGCATCAGGCACAGCATCACCAGCCAGGCAACAGAGGGGACTGTCCYGCTCTGCTCTGAACTGGGATGGCCTCACCTCAAGTATTTTGTGCAGTTTGAGGCACCACAATATAAAAAAGACCTTAAGGTATTAGGCAACATCCAAAGGAAAGCCAAAAAAAAATGGTGAAGGGCCTCAAGGGAAAGCTGTATGAGGGGTGCCTGAGGTCRCTTGCTCTGTTCAGCCTGGAGAAGAGGAGACCAAGGGGGGATCTCATTGCAGTCTACAATTTCCTCATGAGGAGAAAAGGAGGGACAGACACCGATGTCTTCTCTGTGGTTACCAGTGACAGGACCCAAAAGAATGGCCTGAAATTGTGTCAGGGTAGGTTTAGGTTGGATATTAGAAAAAGATTGTTCACCCAGAGGGTGGTTGGACACTGGAACAGGCTCCCCATGGAAGTGGTCAACAGCACAAAGCCTGAGTTCAAGAAGCATTTGGACAGCACTCTCAAGCACATGGTATTGACTCTCAGGGATGGTTCTGTGCAGAGCCAAGAGTTGGACTTCAATGATTCTTGTGTTTCCCCTCTAATTTGGGATAATCTATGATTCTATGAGTTACAACTTAACATTTCTTTTACCTTTCAGTGTGTACATGGAGAAGTGTTTGTCACATCCCAAAAAAAGGTACCATTAAAAATTATAACTCTTTTCATGCCCAGCCTTATCATGGCAGTAGTGAGTTAGGTGCTAGCTAGATGAAAACAAAACTGAGAAACTTTACTTTATAAATTCAAACTTTGGAAGTATTGACTTCAATATGAACTATTAGAGAAGATGTCATTATTCTAGCTTATTTCTAGCTGCCGCACCCTGACTTTTATTTTGTAAAATATTAGTGTAAATTTTAAAATTGAACATTTTCTGTCCTTTTTTCTGGTTGGGTTCATTCAGTGTCTATTAACCTGTGGTGCATTTTTTCTACTAGTTCTGGTACACCTTAAGTGGATATGACTGTTTGTGAAATACTTTTTTTTCTTTTTATTCACTATTACTCCTTTATGTTATTTGAAGTCATTCTGACCTCTCAAAGACTCAGAAAGCAGAACTTGAAGAACTTATTATAAGTAATGTCTACTCGAGGAAAAAAAAGAACATGTCATTTTGGCAGAAGCACTGTGTATTTTTGAAGCGCTRTGTATTTCTGTTATTGTGTCACAGCAAGGGAACAGTCTCTTCTCAGGGATAGCAGGGGAAGGGAATGGTATTTTGCCTTAGAGCTTTCTCTTACGTTGATCTGTTAAAAATGCACAGGTTCATAAATATGTAAGAGTATATGTGCTTGCAGGAATGGGCCTTTGAAAAATACAGCTATAGTGCTTTCTTTAGGACTTATTCAATGAGTTAAAAATTATTTGAAAGAATTATTCTAACTGAACTCCAGTTTTTGTCCAGGTGAGGACAAGTGTGGGGGGTCTT
Organism: Parotia lawesii; assembly: GCA_003713295.1. Classification (NCBI taxonomy): domain Eukaryota; kingdom Metazoa; phylum Chordata; class Aves; order Passeriformes; family Paradisaeidae; genus Parotia; species Parotia lawesii. Next base: position 1,410,192 of record RAHM01000012.1, read on the forward strand.
AATATGACCTTATTAGACTCAATCAGAATGTGCTCTTTCATGTATTGACTCTTAATTTCAGTGAAATCCATCAAATATAACCTCTATTTTTTCCTAAAATTAATGTTAAATTATTAAATCTCATGKTTTTTGTAAAAAGGAAAAATAAACAAAGCAACAACTTAGTCTTCCAGACCTTGGGTGTGCTATGGATATTTCATATTGTCAGTATTTTTCCTTACCTTCCTCCTGTGTCTTTCATCAACTTGAGTACAGTCTCGTGACTTTATCGGGTTGCCAAGTGATAGATTTTTATACCCCAGAAAAATTCTTCTCGGAAACAGCATGAAGTTTAGCTGAGAGGAGAAGTTCAGAGTCTATTACCTTTTTGACAAAGCCTTCCTTGATCTGCTTAAACTCACTCCTCTAAGTCTCTGTCCTGAGGTTATGGTCTGCAAACTGAAAAAACCATTTCACTGAAATGATTTAACTCTCACTTCTGCCTGCCTGTAAATCCTTCTATGGCACTAGCATTGATCAGCATGTCAATAAGGATTTTTCCTATCATTTGCACTCTGGTTGCTAATAATGGTATGTGAAAAGACATTACAGAACTGAATGGAATTTCTTTCATATCTAGTCATATGAGATTTCTCATCACCTTGAGGCCCAAACATATGATGAGTGGAACCTTACAATGAAATCTTTCAGCTGGACAGTATAGAGTGTCACTTTCAGTAGCACTTTCAGTCAGCACATGTGAACAACTGTGAGTGGAATGGGTGGGGCGTGGTGTGGCATAGATACAAGATACTAGCACAGAAACAAAGAAATTCAAAATTCTTCCAGATCTAAAAACATCTAAACCTTTTTTTTTTTCCTTTTCCAATAAAAGTGTGGATAAATTTTACAGTGATATCTTGAATCTGACCTCTGGAATTGATTCTTGAAATCTGAGTGGAGCTTATCAGACATCTTGCTCTGACCTGGCTTCTCTTCCATAAGCTAATAGAGAAAAAATCAGTAAATTAGTCATTTGCCCAGCTTTTACAGGATTTTAAATATGTTTCTTTCAGCACTTTTTCATTTACATGTTTCCAGGTAAGAGTTTTTTCAGTGCTGACATTTTAGAGATRTGAGGGTCTCTCAAAAGGCAGACTGGAGTTGTAGATCTGAAACTCACTGTCACAAAAATAGTTTGGCAACTATCTCTGGTCTTGGCCAACATCTAAGACGACGTTTAAACTAATGTCTTGTATATCTGGTAACTATTTAATATAATCTATTTATAGATATCAGTATACAAATTATRCTAATAAGCATAAGCAGTGTTCTCTTCCACACCTTGGTAACACACAGTATTCACATAATATTAGAAATTTGGTCAATTACCAGGGCTATTAACAACAGTTTTTTTCTGTGATCAGATTGGGAGCTAGACCTACTTACAAAAGGCTAACYGACATTTACAGTGGAGTGATAATGTCACTCCTGAAAGATAAGAAGTGGCAGTGAATAATCTTTCAAGAAAGCTGCCAGAGCTTATATTTAGGCTTAGCCATGGAAATCTGTAGGAAGGAGTTTTTAATCTGTGTATACCATGCTACATGAATTTTCAAATCCAGATCTTATTTAGCAAAATAGTACATAAGACAAACAATTTTTTTTTTGGGAGGGTTTTTGGTGGTTTTGGGGTTATTTTTGCTATAATACAGATGAGGTAGCAGTTTTAAGGAGCTGATATAAGACACAGGTAGCTATGAACTTAATTCTAAACTCTTGGTGCACCAAGCGTAGAACAAAATATTGCTTAATTTCTACTCAGGTTTGTCTGATGCAAAGAGTAATTTCAGAATGAAAATAGCAAAAAAATTATACCTTCCATTCCTTAATGTAGAAAATAAAAATCTTAGAAAACAGGTTGCAAACCATCTTTCCAGTGCACAGTAACCCAGCAGTCAATGAATGTCACTCTGTTTCTCTTCTCTTAATCAGCATGGACCACTTTGTGTAGAGGCAATGTAGCACAGTGCTCTCAAACAGATGTTTGCCAGTGCCTGATCTTAAACACAGGTTTTTAAATGCATTTCTGGACACTGCAGAATATGCCTAAACATCAAGGTTTCCCAGGGAATTTGTAAACCAAGTGAGAATCAACCAGATTTTTTGATGTGTTCTTAAAGAAAAACAGTATTTCTGGGAATTTCTTTCTTTTCTTTTAAACTGTCAGTTTGGGCAATTTATTATAGTACATGATATTAAAGTGGACTAGTTGTCTGATACATAACACTGTCATTCTTTTTACAGATTTTTTTTTTTCTCTTGTAGCAATAAACCTTTTTACCAAACTGTAGTTTAACAAAACTGTGTTGSCTTTACCACCACAGAAATGTGAATGGATAGTGTTGAAAAAATCACAGAGCACAATAAATCTTTTGAATTCTGCCAGCACTCTCAACATTTCCCTTAAGTTTGGGGTTTTTTTCATTCAGAATGAAACTTCCTAGTCAGCAGCAAACAGCCAACACCTGGCTTAACACCAGATTGCTTAGTCTGGTTGTGAATTAAATCATGCTAACAGGTTCCTCCTTGTGCACCACAATAAAGATAGCTGACAGTATTTTCAGGTTCAGCACATTCTCTTTGATGTTTCTTCATGCCTCCATTAGGTTTCAGTGCTTTCAGAAATATCATCACCACTGCACAGTTAATGTATGTTGTAGTCTGCCACCATTCGTCTGCATCCAAAAAAATAATTTTCCAATCCATTTGCATTATATTCTACAATATTCATTACATTTTGTGTAGTCTTGCAGGAAAAACTTCTCAAATGTCTCATGTAGCTAGAACTGGAAATGCTCCATCTGCAACTGACTTTATGCCATTGAGAGAACCATAGCTATAAGTTTTCAGCTTTGTAATAGGTATAGCTTTGAAGACACCTCTAGGAATATTTATGGATAGATGTGCCACAATATGAACAAGAAAGAGCCCAAGTTCAAGGAAACACAAAAATTCTACTACAAGATATTTGTCAGAAATGATGTGATTTTTTCTTTTGCATTATCATTGCTTAATGTGTTATTGCACAGGTATGTGCATTCATAAARTTCCATAGGTTCTTTATTTAATTAAATTATTTTGGTGTACCTACTGGAACAGAAAGGCAATGACTTATGATTCTACACATTKTAAGTATTAAATGCTCTCCATGCAAATGGAGCAAAACTTATCCAATTGACTAAAGAGATATTCATAAATCATCATGTGCAGTGAAATGAGTTATTCCACTCTCTGTGGGAGGTAATCTTAGAATACTGCTGCACGTTAAAGCAAACCTCTTTCACATACAGGGCTTTGCAAAGCCCTGTATGTGACAGCAAAACCCCATTAAAGTTCTCTGTCTCAGGTAATTTCTTTTCACTAAGGAAGATCATCCAATCAATTGGTACATTTCTAAAAGGTTTGAAGAAAAAGAAATTAAGATTTCAAGGCAGATATAGTACTTCTACTAAGTAAGCAATTTCTAATGTCTARATTACAATGATGCCAGCTTCACAATAGTTTTAAAAACAAGTCTTTTGGATCTTTCAGAAACTAATCTTTGAATTTCTCTTCTGTGAAATCTGAAGAATGCTTTTCATGACAAGTTCCAASTCCTTGTAAGACACAGATGATTTGCAAAATATTCATATAGAATAGCTGAAATAAATTATCTGTCTACAGGATAGAAAAAATATAAAGCTTTAAAAAATTCTCACAAATGTTCCRTAAGAATCAGAAAAAACATGGAAAAAAAAGAAAAACATATTGATGATTTTTAATTTTACTTAAAGCAGATAATTAGTGGATGCTTTTTAAATGAAAAATACATGAAAAAATATTGTTRCAAACAGCTATAGCACTGATAAATGTAAAATCTACACAAAAAAAGAGTCATATCATAGATATCCGTGTCAGAATAGGAACACAAACATAGGTGCAAATTTTAGTTTTTTAAATTCTTGGTCAGAAAGTCCAATCTGGGATACGTTTCATCTCCAGTCTGAGACAGACACAGTCAGGTATTTAAAGGTTGTAGCTGAACCCYACACTTGGAGTCTTCACTCAAGCACATTTGTAGTAGGTAGTGTTGGTTTGGTTTTTTTTTTTTTTTTAGACTGTAGGTATAGAATTTTGATTTGTTCATTTCTAAGTAGCTTTTCATAGACTATGGCTACAGATCCGTGTTCAGGAACATGATATGTTTTGTATCACAGAAACCAGTGCTACTGCCTCTAGAAGTCTCCAGCTCAAATTCAGAGTGTCTGCTAAGGTACAGGTAAAATTGTGCAATGAGCACATATAGAAGCTTACAGATATGCCCTGGTTTTGCAAATTTATGTAAATTTTTGTAAATCTATTCTCTCAGTGAAGTTAAAGGTGAGACTGGAGGGAAACAACCTCATCTGCTTMCTTAATCATCTGGAAAAAATGTTCCAAAGGTTTTTCACCAATGTACAGAATTTGCTGCCACTTTACAACGTATTTTTAAGCCAACAAAATAATTTAAGGAGATAACACTAATAGAGACTGAACCAGGATACTTATTGAATTGCTACTCATGCACACCTACAACTTCTTTGCACTACTGAAACAGAAGATTTCATCCAGCTTTGCTGTATTACACCTTAATATACCCTCTCACCTTCCTAAAACATTATTAAAAGTGCCTGCCAGCAGATCCATCTCTTTCAGACTGGAGCATACTCATCCTGAACAAGCCAGCTGATTGATTATGGTCATCTGCCACTGGCTGAGAGAAGTTACCTCTCAAGTCATTATGTCGTATTTACAGTGCGGTTTGAATTTTATTTTTGCATTTCTTATTAGCCATAAATTGATTTTTCAGGTTCAAAAAAAAAAAAAAAAGGTTAGAGCATGGGTTAAGAAACAGCTTCTGTTTATCTATATAGAATATATGGAAGGAAACATATGCATGGTGCAATAGCAGTTGCAGTATTCTTGTTTAGGTATTCATCAAATTCAAGGAACATCAATCTTCTAACCTAAAAGACTTCATAGAAAAGTGGAACATACAAACTTCAAATTAATCAATGAGGGGTCTGGGAGCCTGTAACTGACTCCAGCTGACATGTTCTTGTAGGGGAAATGCACAGAAACTCCACTGTCATCCTACATATCCCCTGCAGCTCTGCCTACAGTGTGCACTGATAAACACAGAGTGTTGCACAGATTACGGATACAGCTATGAGACCATTCACAATACAATTCTAAAACTATATCCACACATTCATTAGGGAGAAAAAATGTATATTTGTTGGCAATCAGAATGAGACCTAAAGGTCTTCAGTTCCTCAAGGAACCCTACAAGAAAGATGGAGAGGGATTCTTTACAAGGGCATGTCGTAGGACAAGAGGGAAGGTCTTTAAACTGAGAGTGATTAGGTTTAGGTTAGATATTAGGAAAAAAATTCTTTACTTTAGGGTGATGAGGCACTGGAACAGGTTGCTCAGAGAAGTTGTAGATGTCCCATAATAACAACATAACCTATTTAATCATTTCCGTTCCCAGCATATACTTTGAAATCAACAGAAAAATCTACCCAGGTAATCTAGAGAGGAACTTTTCAGACCCTCAATTCAAAACCTGGTTGACTTTGTCAAAAATTTTCTCACTCTCTTTTTTTTTTCAAATTATAATTTGGTTTTGAAATATGAAAAATTTTTAGAGGTTGGGTTTTTTTTCCCCTTGGTAGCTTTAAAAAATTATCAAAGGGCATTTTTTCCGCCTTGTAGCATTGGACCAAAAATTCTCTTTACTAGGATTAGTCTAATAGAGTTGATCCTATGAAACTGTTTGAAGCTTTGAATAAACATTTAATTTTTCAGCAATTTTTCAAAAAATTTTTCAATTYCTAATAATCAAATACCATCTAATACTCAAAACTTTAGGGCTCTGTATTAAACTGTGTGCTGGGGAAATGATCTCCAAATAACAATATATTATTATGTGGTTGATGGTGGGGTTTTTTCCTATTATTATTCTGTAAATAAAATATGGTCTTATAATTAGACAGATGAGATAAATATACTATTCAAAATCTAGGAATGAGGAAATAAGGTGTAAAATTATGATCCTTCTAAACTAGTTATTATCTACAACCAATGTGAGCTTGACATGAACAAATCTCTGTTAGATGTATAGTATCTTAAATGATATTTAATTCAATTAACTTTTGTCCTCCAGTGCACTTCCTATTACACTGTAGAAATATCATTCTCCTAGATATGCTACTTACTGTTCAAGATTTGGGTAACTCAAACAGTGAATTCTCAAAAGAAAATTATATAATCCTTTTATGTCCATTAACTTTCTAGCATTTGTTTAATCTCTCCAATCAGCACTACTTCTACTAAAGAAGTAAAATGATGGTTAAGAGTGGAGCACACACAGACATGACCAAGGGCATAAAAGAAAGACAGAAAGCACTTTGGCATTTAAGTTTTCCATTGTGATTTGATATTTGGCTCAGAAAATCTGGGCCACTATTTCTTCATCACATACACTTTTATTTCCATGTTAACTAGTTGTTCTGAACAACTTTGCTACTGATAAATGCTAATTTCATAGTGATGGCTCCATAATGTACTTCTAGCAGTACACACAAATTTAAACTCCCTGCTCTCTCCTGAATAGCTCCTGATTTTTTATTTTTTTTCCATGAAAATGCATTGCCAGTCTAGTTCATTCTTCTTAACCCATAAATAAGAGTGCAGTTCTGCAAGTTCAGCATGCATTACTGAATTTTAGCCTGAGCCAAATGCTCCACAAATATTATCTAGATAATTTTCATATTCTTTATGGTTTTCAGTATGAAAGAACAATAGAGGCTGCCTCTGCCTTTCTCTTTGAACATGCTTTTAGCCTGTCATATTATTGTTCATGCTTATAAATTAATTTTGGAACTTAAATGTTTTGTTAGGTTTAGACCCTCAACTAGAATTCAAAAAAAAAGTTATAATGTGATCATAGTGTAATTTAAACCCTCAAACCCCTAGCTAAAGCTTCAGGCACCGAATTCTGTATTAAAAGCTGCCCTGACCCATCCAGTCTTTTTTCCTCTGCAGACCTACAGTCTTCACATATATCTCTTTCATAAGAGTTGTTGTTCACCACAAATTGAGTCTACTTCTAGATTTCCCTGAGAAGCTCAGTCTGGAAGGGATTCTGTTGAATCCATCCTGCTGTACACAGTGTTTAAAATGTTTTACCACTTCAAAGGACTGATGCTTTAGTCTCCCATTTCCTAGGAGTTTGCCACAGCTGTCAGGCATTCGAGCTTAGTGGGATGCCTGACTGACAGCACTGCACAGATGGGGCACCTGACACCAGCTGACCCAAGGGATATCCCATGGCATCATGTTCAGCATATAAAGGCAGATGAAGAAGGAAGGGGGAAGTAATGACATTTGTCTTCCAAAGCAGCTTTTACATGTGATGGATCCCTGCTTTCTTGGGGCTGCCTGAACATCTGACTGCCCATGAGAAATGGTAGTTTTCTTACTTTGCTTTGCTTGTGTGCATGGTTTTTGCTTTACCTATTAAATTGCCTATCTCTCAAATCATGATTTTTCTCTTTTACTCTTCCAATTGTCTTCCCCATCCCACCACAGGCAGTGTGAGTGGCTGTGTCAGRCTTAGTTGCCAGCTGAGGTTAAACCAGGACATTCCTTTTGTGCACAAGTGATTATTTATTTAGCTAAAAGGTGACTGTAATGAAGTACAAGACTGCTACTTTCTCTGAGAGTACGGGCTATGCACCTGTGTGGAAAACTGCATCTGGATTTCTGCCCCCTCTCCCAAGACTTGTTGATAGAGTCTGCGAAGTGTTTAGGAATGGTGAATTCATAAGGTCCTTCTTGCTAAACAGCTGGGAGAGGGGCAACAGAGGCCTTAGAGGCTCCAGAAAAGATGGAGCCCTCTGTGATGACAGTTTATTGGATGTTTCAGAATGCACACCTGCTCTGTTACAGCTTGAGATAAATGTTTTTAAAATAAAAAAATCAATTATTTATGTTTGATATTAAATGATATCAGAAAGGAAGATAAGGTGTTTGGCAGGAAAAATTACCCTTCACAGTGCCAGAAACTGCAGTGATATCTTATAGGCACCAGAAAGGAAAATCAGAAAGGGACAACACAAGATGCCTCTGTTTTGCAGTAAGAGCTGGGATCTTGCTGAATGTTTTTTTCTGCTTCAGAGAGTTGTCATACAGCAAATGTTCTTTTAGGTGCCCAGCAGACCAGCAGACATTGGCACATGAATATTAGTAAAYTAAGCTGAACAAGGAACCATTCTCTGTCCCTGAGGCAAAGCAGCATGGCACAGCGTAGCACTTGGCTACATGTCTTTTTCGGGCCTTATGTAGTACATTTCTGGCAAGGAGACCTGGTCGTTATTTTTATCTATTTTTATCAGTTCAAAATCTCTGAAGAAAAATCTACAGCTGACTCTGAGATTACTTGACACATACACTGATGGTCTGCAGTGTATCAAAAAATATGTGGAGGAGTTTGAGGATTCAAAGCCTGCTGGGATAGTGCTAGGGAACTAAACAGAGGAAAGAGACCCAAATATGGAGCAGTGCTGTCCATAATGCCTTTTGGGAGTGTTTCTTGGCATCTTCTCTCGTCAGTTTCTGTTCAGACAAAATTTGAGTCAACACTCTGACACAGCCAAAACTGTACCAGTGATGACACTAAGAATTCAGTAGCCAAAACAATCACAGGCTGGTGCAGAAGACTATCCCTTGGGCATATTTTTTTGTGGTGGTGTTCCTTCTGTTTGTTCATGTTTCGTTTTGGTTTTTCTTAACACAGACATAGTCAGCAAAGGTTTAGTTGAAATCACAACAAAAAACTGATGACAGCTGTCCTATTTCAACTGGGAGGGCAAATAGAGTTCTTATGCCCAAGCGAATACAATTCTTGCTGATCTAGTAAAGTTTTCAAGCCAAGCCAGAGACTCAGTACTACTCACCAGACATAGCCAAAAGAAGAGATTGGATACATAGAGGCAGCTACTGCAAGGATCAGTGTGCTGGCCTTCTCTCACAGTGTGTGAGTCCATAGTTGTTTCAACATAAAGAGGTCCCACAGGTCTAAGATATTCTCTTCCCTTCTCTCTCTTCATGGTACCCTCAACCTTGCACTCTTTTTTGTGCGCTCTGTGTGTGATAAGTTTGGTCTGGATCACAGACTCAATCCTACTCTCTATAGTTGCGATAAATTTAGCCATATAAATCCTTGCAGCAGTGAAACAAAAGTATGGTGCAAAAGTTTTTGAGGGAGATTTTAAACTCCATCAGGATTTAGGGTATCTGTGGGGATTAAATGGATATGCCCCCCACTACAAACCAAATAAACAGAGGTGAATGTATCTTTTTTCCAGGTTCAATGTGAAATGTTTGAAAAGACAATAGACCATCTGAGTTTTTAGGACTGGTACAACAAATTCAAATAAAGCTCTTCAAATACAGCTCTAATATATGTTGATTCATCACATGCTAAGCTGACAGCTGTAGTAGAAATGACCTTTGATTTTAGCTCTCCTCTTAGGTATTTTGGAAAATGGGAGATCTGTAGATAAACAGTACTTGTTTTCTACCTCCCTTACAAGTTCATCCTTGTATTTTAAATCTTAATGTACAGCTTCTGAGGATTCTAAAAGCATTCATTATAGCTAATCAGGTCTTTATCCATTGCCAAATGCTTTCCTTCTGCAGTAACTGTCCTTGAAATTTGAAAAATTAAGTCTTTGCAGCAGCCTAGTTTAAAGTAGTATGCAACATTTTTTCCTTTTCATTTAGCATTCCCAGAAGACTTCTCATTATTAACTTCTTGCCTTAAACTTCTTAGAATGTCTTCCTCTAACATCTCTCTGCTTTATCTCAGCTTGTTTTTCAACATAAGGGAGTAGCACATATTTCAATAATKGTTTGGCCCTATTAAGTAAGACAGCTTCCTATTCAGCTGGGCAACAACACACTTCTTTTGATTTATTCTTTACATTTCCCTTATTCTCTCTCATAAGTTATAAGAGTTGTTTTCTTTTATATATATATATATTTATGTACAGTTCCTCTAGACTGGGTGTTCTTTGTATTCTTTTCCTTCTCTGACAAGGAACCATCCATTTCATTTTCATTTTCACTTACTTCATTAAGCACAACTACTGTTGGCATATAAAGCACTAGCTTACAGCAACAATTAATTACAATCAGTCAAGCTGCTTTGCCAAAGGACAGGAATTGCTCAGTTAAACCAGAGGAAAAGACAACGAGGGCAACTAGTACTGCATAAGCAGGTCATCTGTTCTATTGCTTGAGACCACTTGTATTAAATCAGACTTTTAGCATTTTGGAACAAGATGTTTTAGGGTCTAGAGAGCAAGGCATATGAGGAGCAGCTCAGGCATCTCGTGCTATTTAGCCTGGAGAAAAGGCGGGTGTGAGGGAAACTTTGCCACTCTCTACAGCTACCTGAACAGAGGCTGTAGCAAGATGGGAGTTGACCCAAGCAACAAATGACAGGACAAAAGAGGAAACGGCCTCAAGCTGAATCAGGAGAGGTTTAGGTTTTTTACTGAAAGCATGGTTAGGCATTGGAACAGGCTGGCCAGGGAGTTGGTGGAGTCACCATTCCCGGAAAAGTTCCGAGAAATGACCGGATTTGGTATATAGTGCTATGGTTTAGTTGATATGGGGGTGTTTGAACAAAGTTTTGACTTGATGACCCTGGAAGTCTTCTCCAAAAGTAAAGATTCTATAAATCTATTTGGCCTTCCACCTTTTCTGCTATTTCTGCCTCAAAGAAGATGAAACTATTACACTTCCCAGCAACCCCACTATCCTTACCAATAGCTAAGTTCTTAGAAGTATATCAAGTGTCTCAAAAGTCAAAAAAAGTCACTTCCATTTTAAAAATGCTGATGTGAGCTGTGTTTCTTCACAGAAGCCATATATACTCTCAAAACATCCCTACACCTCATCTTCTTCATTCTTTACCATCCCAGGCTCCTCATAAAGATGCTGAACCCTGATCTGGTCACGTTAGTTCTATCCATCTTTCCTGTCTATTGATAGAAGTGACTTCTTAACACTGCACAAATAAATTCCTCCCTCCCCCCCACCAAAACAGCAGTGAATTTGTGAATTTCAAAACTGCTCTGCTATTTAGTAATAAGAGTGTGAAAACTTTCTCTTTATCTAGGACTATTCTTTTGTTGTTTCTTGCTTCTTGTGAACTGCCACTGTTTTGCTCCATTGATCTCCAAGGTTTAGATTTAGGAGCAATTTCTTTCCTGATCCAGATGACACCTAAATGCAATGTAGTGAAGCACAATATAGAGAGCTAAACCCAGGATCTGGAAGGCAGGGATTTGACCTGTATCTGACTCAGGCCCATTCATGTTTCTTATTTCCACACATTTCATCGAAAGTCGAAATTCAACTTCATGGATTGGTGGACCTGCTTGAGCAGGAGGGTTGAAATAAACCARTTCCTGAGGTCCCTTCCAACTTCAGCTACTCTATGGTTCTGTGATATACCTGTTTTTTGACTACAGGTTTCTGTGGTTTGACTATATTAAAAAGAAAAAAAAATTGTCTTAAAGAAAAGAAAAATCAGTGGAAGAAAGTGCTCTAGATGAAACCGGATGACAAGAAACTGGGGGGTGTGTACCTCCAAAGCAACAATATTGCTTTAATAAATTTCTCAAGTAGAGATGGATTATAACCTGCCTTCCTCTCTGTTGACAAACAACTGGTGAGACAGAATTTTTAGCTTTTGAGCGAGGTTACTGGCCAGCACACGAACTGCCTATTACAAGCGGCCTCTGTATCGGAAAGCTTTCTTAAAGTGACTGGATTCTTCCAAAATCTATTTCTAAGCTTTATGGGAATTTGAGCTCTTAATTATCCGGTCCAGTCAATACCAGTGGGATGTCCCAGAAAGCTTCCAAAATGTGTTGTTCAACTGTGGAACACTCTAAGAAAACAGCAGTAGAAGGCATTTAAACTAATGCTAGTGTGCAAGAGGATGAGAGTTCAGAGCTTTAATCAATATAATATGGCTAATGTGGTTTTTTAAAAGCATTTATAAGAGAGGTTGTTCCTCCAGCTGCTTCCTTTTCTATCTTTACAACCAAATTTTGCCTAAACTGGAAATGAGTAATAATTTAGATTCATAGTTAGCAAAACATAACCTGGGATATGTGTAAATGCTGATAATTTCTGTGTCATTCCTACAAGTCTGTAAAATAGAACAATAAAAGATGTGGAACTTTAAATACTTTAGTAATGGGTCTTTTCTTTTTTGACTCCAATAAAATAGTTTCCATTTAAAAAAACAGAATTGTGATTTTACTTTTTTAAGACTATTTTAATGATGCTGTTTCTTCTATACATAGAGATAGACARGTTTTTTTTCTTTCTTTTTTTAACCAGATTGCTTTGTTTCAGCATTTCTTCAGAGTACAAGGAAGATACATTGTATTCTGTTCAGGAAAAATACATTCAGTCTTTTCAGATAAGTGGCTTATATGTGGAAAAAAAGAGCAGGATTAAAGAAAGAAAACAAGGACAAGGAAAGGGAATGCATACTAAGTGGCCTTCCATCACGCAAGAGATAGAAGAAATCTCCAAAGCCTGCACTTCAGAGGAGTAATAAAGCAAACAAGAGAAAAGTGCACAATAGTAGAGTACATAAATGTCATGAGTAGATAGAAATAAAGAGAAATTAATGAAATGTTCTTTTAGAAGAGACTGAATTATAAGTGCTATTCATATTTGTATTTATCTCTGAAGAGAGCTTACTGGAAAGGCAAAGTAACAGTGGGGAACGCAGAGGGTAATATAAGAACTCAGTCTTATAATAACTGTTCAGGTGGTTAAGCGAAAAGTCTGTATAGGAAAAAAAACGTGAGGTTGGCCTACTCTAGTGGTGGCAAAATTCTGAAAACAGTCAAAACTACTCTAAAACTCAATCAGAGATATTATGAACCACCACCAGAAAGTTACAGAGAAGACTTCTGAAGTATTGTGAAATGTTTCAAAGTATTTAGACTCATTTTTGAACACACGTCTATGCTGACTATATGCTATCGCAAAGATATAAAACAAGATTATAATCTATAGAGACATACAAAATGCCTGCTTCTACCTTCAGACATATCACATTTCTAGGAGTCCCCTTTAAAAAATAGTTGCCATTTGTGGGTAACAGGGATGTGACATCTTAGAGAAGATACAGACTATTGGTTCCTAGATTACATTCATTTGTTGACTAATTTGGTCTCAGGCCTCAAGCACGCAAAATAAGGAAGGAGYGTGACTAATTACTTACCCTCTCCCCATACACCTGACACCATTTGAAGAAGACAGACTTGGGTATGTCCATGCTTATGTCCTCCACTTATTAATGCCTATTGGTTTGTCCCATATCATCCTGTCAATGCTAAGAAAGTCACACAAGTTTTCAACTGAAAATGTCTCCAACAACCTCAGAGTTATAAGAAGGGGCATTTCATGCACGTGAGGACATACTGACTATCTACAGTGATAAGCAGTAAAAGAGCAAGGTATGATCCTAAGCGAAGTGACATCAGCTGATTTGTACCCATATTGCTTAGATTTAGATGCCTGTAGGCAAATTTTATCTTGGAGAGACCCAGCCCAGCTCAAATCCAGGGAGCAAGCTGACACTTAGGCAGTGAAGGCAGCCATGGCTCCAGTCCCTGACCACTCTTTATCTAGTAACACACACATACTCTGTCAAGGGCAAACCATTTGCCTTATAACATTTCATGTAACTGAAGGACACTTGTAAACAACCTCTTTAATGGTTCAGCTGTGCTGTATCACAGTGTCGTTCTCTTGTCTTAAAATCATAGTTCCACAACAGCTCTTTTTCCTAGGAATTAACCCTGTGCTTTTCCTTCATTTCAACGTACAACAGTTTACAAGTCCATTGTTTTCAAACTTGTATCACTTCAAAGAATTTGTAACTAGCATAAAAGGAGAYAAGAAGATTTCTATTTGAAGATACTGAAACAATAAGTTGATTCAAACTAGAAGATGGAGAGCTAACTGAATCCCTACACTACACCCATCAGAGCTGGGTAGTAAGTATGGTATAGAATTGGTGGCTTTGAAAAATTCAAGTGTCAATGTGCAGCTGAAATACAAAATTCTGGCCTATCTGAAAGAAGGACGGAAAGTGTAGAAACAGGCTTTATTTTATGAGCTTCATCTGGAACTTAAAATGGACACAAAAGTTCTAACATTGGACAGCACTAAAGTAACCTTCAAGCAGAGCATCCTTATCTGAAGAAATAAAGTGGGCTACACTGTAAATAGAGTGTCAGGCTTAATAAGYCAATCTGATCAATATTTAAAGAGAYAGTTTTATTTATTTATTTATTTATTAATAGAAAAAGGCTTTTTAAATTTTGTCTGTAATTCATCAGTATCATTGACACAGCTATAATTCAAGCTCAGCTATTTTACCCAACAAAACATTTTCTCTGAACTAACATATATTTCTCCATGCAGTGCAAAGGACAGTTGCCTCCATTATTTTCAGTTCCAGTTCTCTATATTACATGATTAATGATCTAAAGTGTTGACCAAGACTCAGAATCTTGCTTTATAAATTCAACTTGAATGTTTTAACATAATGCTGTTTATATTCCAAGCACTAATAACAAAAATAAAAAAAGATGAATTATTGACCATTTTTAAAACAATAAAAGCCTAGAGAATTATTTCTTTTTTGTGAGATATAACTGAATCTGTAGCCACATTTATCATTTCATTGTAAGCAAAGCTTCAATTTTGTTTACAACAATCATCCCATGATCTTCAAATAGATTATTCTTTTATATAAAAGTATCCATAAGTTTAAGTATTTTTGGGATTGAGGACTGAGTCTGTGGTTTTTTAACAATGACTTTTCTTCTCTTTTTGTTTTACTCTTTGTTTTGTTCTGGCTACTAATCTGGTGTTYGAACAGGTATCTTTTCTGATCTGTTTTCTATTTCCTCACAACAAATATACGTGTATATAAAAGCAAAGTTCTAACTTGACAAGAAAGTTGAATTTCACAATGTCTTAAAAATAACATGGATTTTACTACCTGTCCATATAAAATATGAAAGAAAAGCAATTCAATTACATCTCCATCCCAAATGAAAGTTGGGGGAGGGGAAAAGAATGTCATACACATTATTAAAGAGATTTCATCACTGCAGATTTAATGAAAGATGCACCACACTGAACCCTAGCATTTCATTACTTACAAGAAGCTCCATATGCTTACATGAGGAAAATCAAGAGACTTAGACAGCCAATAATGCTGCAGATTTAAAAAGTCTAGAGAAACAAAATTACTTTTGTTCACTCCAGACATATATACATAACAATGGCTTTTATCAATATTGTATTAATCTGTGCTTAAAAAGAATTCATTTCCCAAAGTGATAAGAACAGTGATGGTTTTCTATCAAGAGTGAAAACATAATAAAATAAGAGAGAAAACACATATTGCCAAAAAAAACCCAACAACAGCATTTTTTTGGCTGCAAAGCAGCTTTCTCGAACAGAAAATTCAGTTAAGAATATCTGTGGGATAGGGGCTGAATTTTTTATATCTGTTGTGATTAATCTCTTTTTCCTACTTTTATACAAATGATTGTGTAGAACACACAGGTAGACACCATCTGTATTGTCCTGTATAAATGTTCTGTACACAGAATACTTGGTAAAATTCTTCTAATTTTAAAGAAAAGAAGCTGAGAGACTTGAAATTCCTCTTGTGCTCTATGCTTTAGCTGGATTCTTCTGTAGTAGATGAGAAGTCCATAGGAAGTCCAGAGGGACAAGTTTGTAGGATGTTAGAAAAACCTGTTGAAAATTTTAGGTCATGCCATGGAAACAGTGTACAACTAAAATATTGATTCTTAACAGAAACRAAGTGCATTTATCAGGGGAAAGTAAATAAATACTCAATGACACGAATAAGGCTATCATTAATAATGCTAATGGAGAGATACTTTATCTCTTTGTCCCTACAGATAAAGTATTGCAGTGTTTTAACACCAGCAGGGAATTAAAATTCAAATAAGCCATTCCCCTTCCCCTGCCCCCTCCAGCGAGAGAGCGACAGAGGCAGAAACTGTGGGTTGAGATAACMATTTACTGGAATGCAGTGGAATCAGGMTCAGTAACAGCAACAGTATTAATAACAAAAGTATAAAAAGAGAGGGTGCTTTACACAAAAAAGGTGTTCACCRCCTTGACTCAGTTGCCAGAGACAATGAAAAACAGTGATGCACAGACCCCTGGAAAGCTGGATCAACTGTATTGCACAGCACTGCCTGCTTCTGGACCGCTCTGCTGCTCTGGTTCCATTGAGATGCAGAAATCAAATACRCGGGGTAGTTCCTGCAGTCGCCACTATGGCATTTCATACCCAGAGAAATAGATCCTCTCAAAACATTTATTCTATAACTTGAGAAGGATACAGTATAAGAAAATTAAATCCAGAGGATAGGAAGCTGACTTCCTTTTGAATAAACTGAAGAGATTGGCAAAGAGTTTTAGCACTTCTAAATCTTATCTTGTCATCAATTAATCAATAATATCAGGATTGTTTGTTCTCAATAAAGCTTTTTTAAGCACACTAGATCACTGAAAGTCTTAACCTACGGGGCTCATTGGGTACAACTTGTGTCCAGACAAATGTATAAGATTGCATTCTTCTTCAGCAACCTTGTTAAATTGCTAATTGTATGGAAAATTTGGGTCCTTAAACATTGACACCTGAGGTGAAACAGGTAATCAATACAAAGACATGATTTACACCTACCAGTAAAGTTTTCCTATTTACCTCCTATTTCATACATTAGACTGGCAACTTTTCTGCTTCTCTGTACTTACGAATTAAAAGTCACTTTAATTTAGTATGACCTTATTCCTTGGCTAAAGGTTTATGCCTGTAAATTTTATCCCTTTTTTCAGACCCCTGATTTATTTCTTATACTTGATCAAAAAACTGTCTTCACAATCTGAAGAAAACTGCGGAATTTTTTCAGGACATTCCTTCCTTATTTGGGAACTTGGTAAGCAACCATACTACATTAAACTGATTCTCTCAAAATTACATGATGGTTTACAGATAGTAAATCAATTGTAAATTCTTAAATAATGCTAAAGCTTCTTCCTAAACTAGCAAGAGAAGCCAACATAGCAGTTTCCACATCCAGACAATCCACTACATTACTGTTTCTGTATTTTATTCAGTGAATTCATGGCTTGTTCCTCATTTTTTTTTGTCTCTCGTCTAGGTTTAGATTGAATATTAGGAAGAAATTCCTTACTGTGAGGCACTGGAAGAGATTTCCCAGAGAAGTTGTAGATGGCCCATTCCTGGAAGTGTTCAAGGTGATGTTGGATGGAAATCTGATCTGGTCTGGTGGAAGGTGTCCATGCCCACAGCAGGGAAGCTGGAAGTAGATGGTCTTTTAGGTCCCTTCCAACCCAGACCATTCTATGATCCTATAGCAATCTCTTTTTATAACACTTCCACCAAAGGTTTGGGAAGGGTGCAGCTGAATATGTTCTTTACTGGCTCTGGATTTGAACTTTAACTTTTATACGAAGATATCCATTCTATCACTTTTTTTTTTTTTCTCATTTATATCAAAAAGTTCTTTGAGGCATAAGCAGTTTCTCTAAAAAAAAAAAAAGCCCAGTAAGAATCACAACATCTGCCAGGGCTTATACATGCTGTTATACACCATTTAGTTAGCACTAATTGTAACCAGTCCATGAGGCACAGTCGTTGATTGATGAAATTAATGGTCAGTTGCTGGCTGATACTAGCTGAAGCAGTAGGATTCATATATGTCTATCCAACTACAAAACTAATGAATCACAAGTCACAGCTGCATTGCTACTACATGCTTAACAAAAATCTATTGTTAACAGGGCAACCGGGGAATGTAAGGGATGGCTGCTTTTTACTACCCACCTCTTTTTGAAGAACAGCCAGGGCACTTGAAGGGCAGAAAATTGGCCTGTTTCCTCCTCACGACAAATCTTTTTTATCAGTAGTACTTGAAGATAGCCTGCTGTTGTGGTTTAATCCCAGCTGGCAACAAAGCATCATGGASTCACTCACTCACTCCTCCAGTAACGGGGCTCGGGAAAGGATCAGAAGAGTAAAAGGGAAAAAAACTCGTGGGCTGAGATAAAGACAGTTTAATAGGGAAAGCAAAACTCATGCATGCAAGCAAAGCAAAACAGGAAATTCATTCACCATTTCCCTCGGCAGGCAGGTGTTTAGCCATCTCCAGGAAAGCTGGGCTCCATCATGTGTAACAGTTACTTGAGAAGACAAATGCTGTCACTCTGAATGTCCCCTTCTTCCCYAGGCTTTATATTCTGAACATGATGCCATAAAGTTTGGGACATCCCTTTAGTCAGATGCAGTTAGATGTCCCAGCTGTGTTCCCCCCAACTCTTTGGTGGGATGTAAGAGAAAGACAAAAGGCCTTGACATTGTGTAAGCACTGCTCAGCAGTAACCAAAACATCCCTGTGTTATCAACATTGTTTTCAGCACAAATCCAAAACACAGCTCCATACTAGTTACTGTGAAGGAAATTTACCCCAGACAATATTAGCACACCTACTGAGCTGATTTCCTGCATCCTCTCTTTTCTGGTCTCTGTCTGCGCAGAGGACTGGCCGTGATTTTGCTGGGGGCAGCTCTCCACTTCTGCAGGGATGGCCTATGGCAGTGCACTTAACTAAAACACTTACTTTTGCTTCAGTATTATTAATGTTCACCTCTTTTTCTTATGAAACAAAAAACATCAAGGCATGCCTATAGAGATTCTGAACACTTGTCTAGAAGGCTTCACTGGCATATTTTCAAAGGTAAGTGAATCTTCACCACTAACATTCTTATGAAGAAGCGTCAGTACAAATCTTTTTTGCATAAGGCAACTCCCACTTCCTGGAAAGGTCATGCAGGATCACAGCATGACTTAGTCAAGTTTAATAAAGAGTTACCAGCATCGTCTGTTTAATTTTTGCAGGTATTTTTGGAATTTCTCTGCGGAAGTTAAACTTTTCAGGAAAGAAGTGTCATTAAATAAAAAAAAAAAAGTTTTAAATACATTTTAGGTTTTGTTTTCAAACTCCAGTGAACACAATTAAGAGAGTAAATAATTCTGCCCAGCTATATGCCTCCTGAGGATGAACAATTGGTGAAACTGATTATTCAGTGAATTTCACATTTTTTTTACCTGCAAAAAGATTCCTGGTCTTTCCAGAGCCAGTCCTGATGGATTGAGCAAGAAGCATGTACACTGTAATTTTTCACTACATTAGAATAAAGTGAACTTTTTCTAAATGTCACCGTTTAAATTTCATAGGGCATGAAATCTACTTTTGAAATGAAAATTAAAGCCCTTTTCCCGAATAAAAAGTCCAATCGTATAGTCAAAAACGCTTCATATTTCCTGACATTATTAACTTTGGAGGGCTGCCTGTAAGATGATAAAACTATCTGACATATTAAAACTGAATTTCCTTATATAATTATGTTACAGAATATTTAAAATATATGAGGTTCTAAGAATAATATTAACGTGCTTTTAGCACTATTTTCATTTACTAAWAATAAATCTAAATGCCCTTCATTTTAACATGCTAATGGTAACACAAATACGAACATATTACTTCTAAAGACAACTATTTTTGGACTAAAAATGGTGCTTAATGTCAAAAAAGATAACACTGGAGTAATCTCAAGGAAGCTCAACATTAAATATGCTCACTTGCCATTGAAGTTATAATACATCTGTATTTGCTGTTTGAAAAGGAGAACAAAGATTTTTATCACATTCTAATCAGTTGTAATAGCTCTCACACTTTATAACAATCTATGATTAATTTATTCATTACTGTGACACCTAAAGCCAAAGGTTTTTACAGTGATTTAAGAAGAGACATATAAACAGAACTGAAGATTTTCATATGTCCTCAGCTTGGAGCTTCTAAAACCCAAACTAGGGGGAAAAAAAAAAGAGAAATCCATAAAATACTTACAAAAAATCCCTGTWATATCTCTTTGGAGGCTACTAGGTCTTAATAAAAATAATTTTAAAAAATTTTGCCTTTTCTTTAGTTTGGCTTTTGAACATTAGACTTGGTGTTATTTTCATTTCAACAGTCTGTGGTATGAGCAGAACAGTAAGATAGACAGATGTATAAAAGTAAAGTTTACTTTTTATGTCAGTATAGCATTCTCTCCTGATGCAGAACAAMTACTGAAGACCTTGATCCTGTGTTATTTAATATCTTACTTTACCGTAAAGCAGCCATATATTCAAGGATAAAACATCTTGAGAACATAAGCGTGAAAAATCAACTGTGTTCACAGCTTCTTTATAGCAGAAAAGTATAAAAAGTTATCAGCTTTTCTTACAGGTACCACTAAAATGTGCTTTCAGATGTTTAATTGGAAAGGAAAAATAAGCCTGATGGTTTTAGACATGAGGCTGAAATTTTGAAAACCCAGTTTTAATTTCTGAATTCGGAACTCCTCTCTACTCACGTACTTGTTAATTTTATCATCTGATCTACAATGAATTGTACCACTGTCTCAAGAATTGGCCCGGGATCAGTTCCCTCACATTCCAGTTGAGAGATCTGGGATTTCCCTGACCCTTTAAACTTGCAAATCTTCTGTTTACCTTTTTTTGCAGATAATGTATCTTCCACAGGTTTGTACAGGATAAAGCTGCTCTCAAATCAATCTGCTGGAACCACGTGCAGCTCAAAAAAGCTTCTGCCAGCCAAAGAGGTTTTTATCTCAGTTGTTCTCTCTTGCCTTGGGTGTAATGAGATCCATCCCCATTAGATGTTGCAAGCCCCCTGTAAAAACTTGTTCAGTTTCATTTTCCTCTGAGGCTGAGGGCAGATGACACCATGCCAGCACCAATGCCAGCACCGTGATACATCACAAGAGGAAGTGCACAGCAGCACAGGGAGCAYAGACCACACATGGGATTCCCCTGGCTACCCCCAAAGCCGCAGAGGTGGGTATGCTGTGACATGGGCAGAGCATGAAAAGCAGTGAGCTGGTTGGTCCTACTACCCCTTTTCTCCTATGATTTCATGCATGAGGTGATTTGTGAGACTTTATTCTGTAASTGTCTGCTTTGACCCTCCTTTGCGTTATGAAATTGAAAGACAGAAGTTTGGTGCTGAAAAAACAAGTTCAGTTACAGCACYGGTGAGTCCTCATACTTCCATGCACCTGTGCTGTAGAACTCAGTGTTGCCAAGTTCTGGCTGTCCCAAAGTTCACAGGAACGGGCCGGTGGCAGCACAGGCTGAGAATGAAAAGGAAGAAAAAATAGAAAGCATCMATGCCCTTGAACCTTGATCAGGGTCATTTTGGGCTGTTTTGACATAGAACCTTTAAATGTCCTCCTTGAGTTAGTACTGTCATGATAACTTAAGTAATTTATACTGTTCTTTTTTTGTATAATACTCTTAAATTTCAAGTGTCTTATATGTAGGCATGCACAGGCACACAYACCTACTACGAAATGGTTTTTTGAGATACCCACTAGATCAAAAGCACTTGAGTCACTGCCTCTTGCAGGCACCCAATTGCAGTTGCCAGCTATAAAACAGCAGTAGTGAGAACTCTCTGTGAGAGTTCTTTATTTCATTCCAATTAAAAAGAAATAACCACAGCATAAAATCATTTTATCAGCTGTTTAAACTGTACTATATTTGACATGATTTGGGCAAGGACTGTTCACATGATCCCTTGAACCATCTGAAGCTTCTGTTGTCTTTAGGTATCAAAATCTAGAAGCACTCAAGGACAGGTTTAAGCATAATTAACTTCAGACTTGAAAAAGTTGCGTTCACATCTAAAGCCAGAGGCTTCTTTACTTGGAGGAGACACACTCCTAGACAATTCACGGGACCTATCTTAAAGGCTTGCTAGGAATGAATCACCCTTAGGAGGTACATAACTCTCTTACTTGGCTGACAAGGGAGTCTAAGCTGACTAGATCAGATTTCAACATCTGACTTTCAGATGTTTAACTGAAAACAGATGAAGCCAAACCCATTTTTCTGTGGGTTTAATTGTCACTATGAATTGTTACAATAGAAACACCTCAGTTTCCTGCCGTTAACAATCTTAAAGACATGGGTTATCATCCATTAAAGAAAAACATTTTGTCCAATATCTTTCAAGATTTCTTATGTGAATCTGAGATTTGAAGCCTGCTGTATATGCAGGCACCAGACATCCTTTTCAACTGCCAGATAAGGTAATAAAAGACAGCAAGGAATAGGGAAGGCCATTATATCTACCTGAATGCTGCAAACCTGCAGGAAATGTAAAGTTGTCGCAACTGCTATACATGCAAAAATGCATGTGGCATGCCACAGCATATCTGTAAAGAACAGTAGCCAAAAAATGTTTTGAAGATGTCAGATCAAGGAAAGTACATTCATTCCTATTTTATTCGAAGCATTTTTAGATTACAGCGCTGTCTCACTGTCATGAACATAAAGCTGAGACTTTCTCTGGTTTTATATATCACTTCATGCAGATTTTCTAAAAGTGCTTATGAAACAAATGTTTTCAGAGACTAGCCCTATCACAGAAGCTCCAACTGAGCTTTCATGCAGGCTAAAAGCAAGTACTCATTTGAGCAGCACTGACTTTTATCACAGTTATTATCTGTTGTCTTTTCTGTTGCAATCAATAAGGTGAATATCTATGCAAATGAAACATTTTCAGTGCTGAGCTGGGACGTGTATCCTGCAGGAGGCCACTGTACAAGCCTTGCCCACCCGATACAGACTGCAGCATTTTGCTTTTGAAACATGAGGTGTCTCTCAACCTGTAACATTCACAGAGCGTGCTGAACAAGGAAGTGAAATTAAGGCAACCCATACTTCACCAGAGTCCAGAAAATTTTAATTCTGTCTCAAGAATAATAGATTATTTCTAACCTGATGTAAAAATAATCACTAAAACCTGCAATTGTTTGTTTTCAGGGGCATGGTGGAAACGAAAAGGGAAAAAAACAGAGACAAACATTGTAAAAGAAGCAAATAAACAGATCAAACTTGAAGTTTCTTTAAACCTTCTGAGAGGACATTCCATGAAACTGAGAAAGGAAATACTTCTTGATTTACTTTTTGTAGGATGTGGTTCCATTTCCTCTCTTATATCGTGAGGAGTCAGAAAGACAACTTATCTTCTATGATCAGTCTGTGATGAGGAGTCTTGCTTTCATTAGGCATGATTTATGTCTAAAATCCTAAGTTATTGCTGTTTCATACTGTGCTTCTGAATATGTTGCTTTAAAGATATTAGTATTCAATGTTAAATCACTTTTCCCCTAATCTTTGAGAGCACAAAAGGTCCAACAAAAGTCACTAACTTGCCAAATAACCACCCTGAGTTAGATCCTCCACAGGCTCACTCAGTTCCAATGAATTCATATTGTATCTCTTGAATACATGATAAGAACTTTTCAAGGTGGGGGGGGGGGGKTTTGCCAGTATTTTTTGGGTTTTTTCTATCCTCTGATTGATAGTTTAACTGCGGAAAACTGTTAGATTGTACCAATGAATTTTCATAGCTAGTCAAACTAAAGTCAAATCACTGAATTAATGTATTTTAAAGTGAGTAAATTAGAAAACACATTAACAATTATCCTCTACATTCTAGAACAACACCAAGAAGACAGAACTGAAGCTCTACCAAAACCAGAATGGTTTGCATTTTTGAAATCACGGCGTTAGTCAACTAAAATAAGAATTAATCTTGTACTACCTAAAAGTATTCCTCTCCTAATCAAATTAGGCCAACAGCTTCTTATGTTTTACATCTGTTTATACTGAAAGAGAGGCATAATCTATTGCTGTGTGTTTTTGTAAAACCTGGCAAAATGAGGCTGTGAGCTCAGCTGGGGACTCCAAATGTTCTTGAAATATTTTTCAACATATCATTGATCATAATAATTGATAACAATAATAACAGTGAATAATTGATGCCAGTGGGACCTCTATACATGTAAGAACTCAGTAAAGCATTACAAAACATTCTTATAATTTATAATTACAATTCTAACAAGGATAATTATAACTAATAATAATAATATTAAAAACAACTAATTGTAATAGTAACCAAAATGGTATCTCTTGATGCCACACTTACAGAAGCTCTATAAATATGTTTTCTGAAACCTAAAATAAAACTCCTTTTAAACTTCAAGGAGTTGGACTTGATGCCTAAGAAGATTTGTGTGTGCTAAAGTCTTCAACAGMTGCTTAAAATTAAATACCAAGAGTTTAAGGGTCTCCTTAACGCTAATATTGTGATTTACGTGACAACTGAGGGAAATAAGTTGTCACCAAAAGACCCCTATAAAACATCATTACAGAATTCCAAACTGAGGAATACTCTGCAGGTATCTATATGTATCTCTTCTGACTTGTATTTTACAACCAATTTCGTCTTGTGCCAAATGAAAGCAGAGGCAGCTTCTCTCCTGTACTGGGATTTCCTTCCTTCTTGAATAAAGCCCATAATTTAGAACAACCATATTGAAAATCTAGCTTTATATAAGTGCCAAAAGCCCAGAAAGACTTTCAGTTCCTCGAGACAGTTATGCTTCTGACAAGTTGTGAATGTCCCAGCCTTGAAAGGGTTTAAAGCCAGGCTGAATGGAGCCCTGGCAACTTGGTCTAGKGGAAGGTGTCCTTGCCCACAGCAGGGTGTTTGGAACGAGATGATCTTTAAGGTCCCTTCCAAAAAAAACCAGTCCATAATACTATGATTTTTGCTTCTGTGGTAGTGATGATGAGTTTGGTGCCAATGCATCAGTTAAGAGCATGATCCTAAAAATATTAGTAGCTTTCCTTCTTTCCCTTCTTGGACTTTTCTCATGTATTTCTTATTATTATATTTCTTATTATTTCTCTTATTTAGGTAGGGCAAATTTGGGTCTTAGTGAATATAGTTTATTGAACTAAAGCTTTAGAATGCCTACTTTTAAATAAATAGGTATTTAGAATTAAAAATGTATATACAGGCAAATAAATCCAAAAAGTTTTTTAAACACTGTCCCCCTAAATCCTTTGTAAATCTAAAGTGTGATTTTGATAATCAAGGCCTGATTTCTGAAGACAGTGAAAAAAATCAGAAAGTCAGGCCAGTCAGTGGTAACTGGTGACAAAAGAGACATAGCCTCTTTCTAGCCCAGATTCTGCATTCCTGTTTCCTTTCCTGCCACTAACTCTTTAACTCAAACCATACAGAATGATCCCAGAGCAATACCAGGGCTGGAGCTTTGTCTCATCTTTGCCAGAAGAAAGGTCTGACTTCAAGACCACAGCCTTTCTTGCATTCYCTTTCAGTGGATCTTTGCCCATATTTTTTTTCTGTCACTGGAATAGCTTCCACCAGGGCAGGAAAAAAAATATCCCCACCTCATCCTTGCAGTACCTTACATTTTCTATGACTGCTTGAAAAATGTGAGAAGCCAACCAGTCTCTGCACCACAATTTGAATAAAGGACCAGAATATTAATATGTATTTAAATAAGAAAAAATACAGTCCAAGGACTAGATCAAATTCTTTCTCTTTGGGGACAACATTAATGCATTTGTATTTGATTTGGTTGACTGTCAGAAATTTTATGCCTGTGAGGCAACCAAAATCAGCAGACTTTTTGAAAAATGGTCCATATTTTGATTCATCAATCTAATGACTGAGGACTACATTCTGTTAGCTTAGTAAAAAACTGGATTATGTTTGAGGTTTAATGAAAGATAGAATTCATAATTCAGAAAGAAATAAGGGGTATCTTCTACCCTTTCTTATGACAAATCTAAGATCAGCATCCTACAAGTCTCATAAATGATGCTGAGATGGAAATCTAGACAAAAGTTACTATTTATTATTTTAATTTCTTCTTAAGGCCATTTTATGGTTTATAAGAAAGGATCCAGCTACCTCATTATTTTTCATGGCAATGTTTACCCTGTGAAGACCCCAGCATCCCAGTAAGTAGTCAGCAAAGCCATAAATAAACAGAGATGCGAGACAACAGCTCAGCCTAAGTGTCTCATGAAGGAAGATTTAGCATTATTATAGACATCTTTTTCATTGTGTGGTTTTTGGTGGTTTGRGTTTTTTTTTTTCCCATTCTATGGATGAATGAAAAGCCAGAATTTCTGAATTCAAAATGGAACTCTTATTTTTCTTTATACAAATTCACTTCTTGTTTCTTATTTTATACATTGACGTAGGCTTCGAGAACTTTTCTTTTGTTTTTATAGTACTGCACGTAACGGAAATATTGGGACTGTGATTCTTAGATTATATGATGATACAAACAATTAACTGTAAGAAAAACAGAAAATAAAAATTCTGATTCAGTTATTCTATTTTTCTTATGAGGGGTAAACAAGAGTTTTGCATCTTTGTTCATTAGCTGAAGAAAAACAATTAGACTGAGATTCCAGACTCTGAACGGCAGTCTAATGGAGGAATAAGGCACACAAATGATCACAGAATTTGCTATTCCTCTCTACTTCATATTGCAAAACATTGGTAGTTGGATACAAGGATATTTGACTAACATTAACTATTATCARGGATCAGATCAAATGGAATCATCTGTAATGTCAGTAGGAAGAAGGTGTGGTGAAGAGTAAAATTTATAAAGGAAAGGATAATCTGCTCTTTATTTTTAATGTAATTAAAGTAAAATCCAGAACAAGTTAGGATAGCATCCAACATCACTACTTAAACAGATTTCATTCTCTATGGCAAGGGTTCTCATCTATTCCATCCACAGTGGCAATTGTTATACAAATTTGTCAGGTGGTTACCTGCAGAAGAATTTATCGTGCACACATGTTCCAGTAAATAGCTTAATGCCCAGAAACAGCAACCATGAAAACATGTATCACCCTTGCCTAATCTGTCAATACAACCGTCTGATTAGCAAGGACAGAAGGAACAATGAAAGAAGGAGAAAAAAAAAAGAGAGAGAAAATGGGATGCATTTCAAGATAATATACTTGCTTCTTACAGCAGAACTTTGAATAATTCTTTGAAGAATACTGGCACAGTAAGACTGCAACAATTTATGAAATATAAATTGTATAGAGAACAGTATAGGATTTCCTTCGAATTCCCATTGTACTTCTACTGATTTCATTGCAAGCCTATTAAATAAGCATCCACCATTTCTGCATTCACACACACSAGCTAAAATGTCTATAAATATGCTCTCATGAGACAATGGTGCTTCACCCTTTTGCAAAACACCCAAAAGTACGTAAAATACAGCTAACAAAAACTAAAAGCCCTGCTACAGGAACTAAAGAATCATCAGATCGCTCTAATTGCAAGCCATATTTCTCAGAGGGTGCCCTCTCTAACCCACATCACTGTGCGCCTGTGCTTTGCTTTAATTGCCTGAAATAAAACCCTCTCTCACACACACTTGTCTCCTTGGGAGAAGCTGACAGCACAAATATGCAGTGGATGTTAATTATTCAATGCACTTACCATAAGACACTCAGGTATTATGACGATAAGCACAGTGTAAGAACACATATAAAAAATAATAGAACAACCCACACTGCAAGAGTCTGACAACGCTGGAATAAATTAAAAGCTGGAGCAGYAAGCAAGCATTAATAACTCCACTAGAAAAATGTTCTTTAAGAGATTTTGAAAACCTATGTCCCTGCTTCTTTTCTATCATTCATATTAGCACTAACCCATATTGCTTTTCAGACTGATTGACTTTCCCTTGGTCTTTCAGAGTAATTAAGCATTATGTGCCTCTCTGAGGTCATCTGTGGCTCAACAAGACGCACACAGTGTCTGCCTCCAACAGCTGTGCCATGAAGTGAAATACCTGCGTAATACTTTAATTTGTTCCTTAAAATCCTACAGCTGTAAATCTATTCTAATCAAAAGAGGCTCTGTATTGTTGCATAAAGGCAYTAGAAGAAATTAAAACAGCTTCAGACAACATACTGCTTATGAGGTCTAGCATAGTGCTTGTTATATATATGAAAACAACTGTTCTTTTACAGAAACATTTTTGCTCAAACTCGCTCTTAACTCCAGGAAAATCAAAACATGAGAAATGAACATGTTTGACTTCAAGGTTAATGCAGCAGAAATMATTTCATTCCAATCCATTCTCTTTCTAATCCGTGATTTAATTATTATTATGAATATTTAAGGCATTGTGAGAGTTCAGTGGTACTTAAAAAAMCCCAAATATTAGGAAGGAATAGCATTATTAACATGCAGGTGCTCCTAAACATTAATACAGATTGTTAGAAAATAGAATAATCCTCTAGTTTAGATATTTACAAAATTACAAAGAAATATGTAGTCTACATCTGCCACCTACTGCAAGAAAAAAATATTGCTGGTCTTCTACTTGAACCAAAATAGAAAGATTAGATTGTCTTTAGATTTAAAAAAAACAGACTAATAAATAAACTAAATTTTAAAAATTAAGACCAAAGATTAAAAAAAAGAATTACCAATAAAAAATGGATGAAATCATAGATGTACTATAAAAATATACAAATCTATAGAACGGAAAACATATTTTTTATTTGCTGTAATTTTAAAAGTGGGGTTTCAAACAGCATGAAGAAAATGAGCCTATAATTTTAGAGTGTTTGGCACCATTGGGAGATTGCATATGAGTAACAATTATAAGCATCATAGCGAAGGTATGAACTGTTGGACTTTCTTCAGTGCTTGCATACTTCTCTTAATATATAAATATAATTGCAGCTTTAAAATCTCATTAATGTATCCAGAAATAGTGTAAATAAAGTAACTCTAAGCTGTGGTGTGATTTTGTTGTTGAGCAGTCTCTATAGATACGTCCACATTCAAACACCGATTTCCCTATCACCTATACCATTTTTCAACTTTCTCCGTGGACCTGTGCTGAATTAGTCCAACTGTGTATATGCATGTCTATAGGCTTTGAGGCCATGGATCTTTTTCTGACTGTCCTATTTAGCAGCAGAGACCAAATTTGCATGAACTGACTGCAGYGGTGCACAGTCATCAGCTTCTTTTGCCTAATCAGGCCAGTAATAACACCACCTGGGAAAAGAGGTGGTGTCAAAGAGATACTAGCGCTGCATTCGTGGAGCTTTTTTTAGGGCACAGGCAAAAATTTAGTGTTTTCTTGGGCAGATTTGGGCACATTCGTATTGTACACCAATCAATGGACCCAGATCCTGAACAGGGAAGAAGCTTCTTCAGTTGTTCACTGATTCACAGAATGTTCTGAGTTGGAAGGGATCATCAAATCCAASAGTTAAGTCAGCTCCTTCTTATGATTTCTCACCATCAGCTTTGGGGAAATCCAAAATGGCTTCCTTAGGCTTCAAAGATCATTTTTTGGAATCCCGTATGAAGAAGAGTATTAAAACAAAAWCAAGTCAACTTGGAATAAGACTGTGACAAGCCCTCACAGAGGCATTGTTACTTCAGTGCTTCTCCTCTGCAGCATTCGAAGGTAGACATCTTATCTCACAACAGAGACTTGAGTGCTACCCTTTAACAGACTAACGCCTGAAGAAGACCATCTGCTAACTGAATAAACCTTAAGCCACATTACAGATGTGAGAATTCTGGGGTTTTTTTAATCACAAAATACCCTTCTAATCTATTTCTACCTGGGAAGATAATATTTTTCATTTTCAAGGTATCAATCTAATTTATTCGACATTTCTTATGCACACAATAAGTATAATTTTTATATCATTCTTTGTGTACAAGGATGTCTCATGAATTAGACCTCTACCTTGAAAAAAACAATGAAATAGAGAAAGATGAACTTTTGCAGAATGTGTTTCATTAGAAATATGTCAACTGTTTCAGGAATATATATAGAATATATATTTTTTTGCACAAGCATTTAAGTTCATGGGTTTTTTTCTTTTTTTTAAAATATTGCTAGAAGTGCTTTTAAACTGTGAACAAACAATGTACCACTTGGGGGGATTACATCAAGCAAAATTTAGTCTGTTCTTTTTCTCTTCTGCTCTCAGTTGACTCTCAGTTCTCACCCTCCAAGTCCAATTATCATGCTGGTCTCTTTCACTAAAGTACTAGAATGGGCRAAATTACTTTCATTATTTACTTATGTTTTCCTGGGAAGGAAAAAGACACAGGGGATTTTGTTTTTCGCTAACACTGYTGGCAACAAGACAGGCCAATGTGATAGGCTGTTTTCAGATGGGTGTTTCATCCTTCAAGACACTTGTTTCCCACTCTTGGATCAGGGAGATGCTGCCATTCATTCCTGGCTCAGATAACCATCTTCTTCTCTTTCATGGAGACTGGGGAATAGTAGTAGAGTAGAGGATGATGTACATCACACATCACCTGCGCTCAAAATGTAGTCTCAGGCCAGGCAGCTCATTTTGGTCCCACTTGCTGCTTCTTCTTGGGTACTCTCTGTAAAACTCAAGCCCTCTTGTGTACTACTGCACTCAGTTCTGCTGAAAAAAAAAAAGATATGAAGGGAAAAAAAAAGAGAGCATACTAATGGAAAAAGGCCTATCTTTTGCTGAAAGATCCAGTATGAACAGAGTGTCTGAATTAATTCTTTTTGACAAGAATCCCTCCCAAACATGACAGGAAGTTACATTACCCGAATAATGAGGATTCCAGCTGAGGTAAGTCGGGGAAACGCATGGACTAGTTTATGCAAATACAATGCCTCATTTAACATCTAGAATATACAGACAAGTTCAAGAAGGCTCAGTGTTAATAAAAGCACATTAGAAGATTTTGAGAATATTCAAAATCCAATCACATTTTGCAATAGACATACCTGTCCTAGAAATACAGTATAGTCTCTAGGGGATTTACTGTATATTTCTGAACAGCAGAGCAAGTACAGCATGGTTTATAGAGATTTGCTACTATAAAAATGCAGAAGGCAGTGACCTGTATAACTGCAAATAAGGCTGCTATCCAAGCTTTGCATTAAGAGGAATTTCTTTCTCTCACTCTACCCCCCTCCCTCTGTGGAAGTGGATTTGAATTGCAGATAGCATCTGTCATCTTAATGCCACACTGTTAACCACCTGTGTGGTTCAGGTACTAGACACTAACTTCAACAGAAAACTACTCCTAGTCCAGCAGAAGACATGTCATCTAAGAAATAACCTTCATTTTTCTTATTTTTTCCTTATTAGGTTTTCCTTATTAGGAGAATTTCTATCTATGCCTTTTCTATCTGCTCTTTCCATTTTAGAAGAGCCCTTCCCTAAACACTGTGTGACACCAGCTGGCATTGGAACTTCAGTACTTGTGGAGAGGATTGCTCTGAAATCACGGCTGAATGCAGTCGAAATTCCCAGGGTCATGGCGGGGGAGTGCCTTGTTCTGTTCACATTTCAAGTGGAGCGTGCACATGGGAGAAACTACATATGCCCAAACTTTTTTATCTCTTCCTACGCACAGAAACTGAAAAGACATTTGTCAATTTAAAGTAAGTCTCTCTTACTTTAAGTAACTGAAAACACTATGCATCTCTTTTGTTCCTCAAAAAATAATTCCCAAAAAATAAGTTAAGATTATAAGACTAGATAAAGTGAATATTTTTTTTCATTTACCGCTATGAAGGATTCTTATAGCACGTCTTGGTCTGGATGCCACCTACCATTTGTTTTTTTTTATTTTTTCAGTCCACATAGTGAGCACACAAACACCCTTTGTCTCATACAGTTGCAGTATCTCTCTCAGGCAAACAAGGTAGCTTGCAGTAGCTTGCTCAGCCTACTGCAAAGTTTCTTAATAATTGAAGTTAAGCACAAAAAGCAGGAACAAATGGATTATTCCCCATTAAAAGCTGTGTGGTAGAGAGGAAAGTTGCTTCTATTTTTCATCTTCCAAATATTGATCCAAGGTTTGCCATCTCTATTTCGGAAACAGAACTCAAATTTATGTGCTTTGTGTATGTATAAACCTTACTACTATTTTTGCCACTGAGATCTATTCTTGTTCAAAAAAAGGGCTAAATTTGGCCCAGCAATTTGCTGCAAATTATAGCGGATGACTTTTAGGATAGCTGGTGACCTTCTAGACGTCTCTGTCTTTGGGGCCTTTCTTCAAAATTGAACATAAAGCAAGTCAGTAGTGCAAGACAAAAATACAAATAAACTATATTAAAAATAGATATATTTCTGAAGACTCAGTCCCAGACTGGCTTGTGGTTTAAATATGTCACTTAAATTAACCTATAACTGAGGAAACCATGAGAAAAGGAGCAACATGCTGCGTGTCTTGGTGTCAAAAAGACAGGACTGTGTCAAAAAGACAGGGCTATGTCATAAAAGGACTCTTTGCTAACAAATTATCAGGTCTCGGGGTTACCACTGGAGACTGCAGCAAAGCCAGAGATCCTTTGAAAATAAAAATGTCAATTGTTACAATCACAAAGAATGGACTAATTCCCTCCACACTCTTTTCTCTAATCCCTGGTCAGTGAAACTTATTGCTTCTAGTTACAAGGGCAGTATAGCAGAATCATTCACCTGATGTTGCACTATGAGGCTATAAGAAAAAAAAAAGGTCAATAGCTGGATTCTTCTATCTATTTTCAATATCTATTGTTAAAACAAGCTGCATAGCTACTTTCTCAGGATTCTCTAGAATCCCTATGTGTATTTTATCAGATTTCAGACTAAATTGATTAT
This sequence comes from Parotia lawesii, assembly GCA_003713295.1. Lineage (NCBI taxonomy): Eukaryota > Metazoa > Chordata > Aves > Passeriformes > Paradisaeidae > Parotia > Parotia lawesii. Next base: position 1,443,058 of record RAHM01000012.1, read on the forward strand.
CCCAAACAAAGCACAAATATGAATCGTGGTTTCCTACTGAAAAATAAATAAACAAATAAATAAATAAAGCTGCTTTGTGCCACTCCTGTGGAGAGAAATAATTATTGAGTCAGTGAATCCTGTCTCCTTTGGTATGCCCCCTTCCACAGGGACTGCATGGATGGCACACACCTACTGCAATTATTTCTAGACTGCAAGAGCACCCCCTTTTCTGTTGAGGATGGCACTACAGGGAGTACTCAACTGATTATACACCCGTATTTTAGAACATGAAGACTCCTAAGGAGAAAGCAATACTTCAAAATCTTCTAAACTCATCATCTGTGCTTTGCTAGCTGTGTTACAAAAGGTCTGCCTAGCTTTTAACTGAGAAAATTACCTAGAAAATTCACAGCATAGGGAAACAAAATGCATTTTACATAGTGTAGGACAGTTGCTCCTGAATTCCTGTGTATTTCATAGCACTCTCATCCATAAAATATGGTCTTCAGGTGCTACCTACTGGGAACCAAGGCCGTGCGAAAAGTGATTCTGCACTCATCAGCCAGCAGAGGGAGCAAGATGAGTAAGGGACAGTCAAATAGAGACTAGAAAATTTGTCTGCATTTTTGTTTTTTAGAGACAGCACTGAAGAAGTTATTAAAATCAGTTTTGAAAAGTAATTAGTTCCTTCTAATAGTCTTGTCTTCTCTGTGCACGGTTCTGACAAGAGTACAGCTTCATGTCAGGAGTTCTGCTCTGGCATGTGCTTTGTTCAATGAAAATGTAGACTAGAGGTGATGGATTCCACAGTAGATCCATAAATCTGCCACATAAATGAGCCCACTTCGTAATGGTGTGTTAAAAAGAGATAGCTGGTCCTGCACAGTCCCTTACATGTATTAAATCCTAGGTGTTTCTACTTCAAAGAAAAGGATTACAGCATGAAACATTACTAGTAGTAGAAAAAATGAGAAGAAAGATGATGTCCCTTGACAGGAAATGCTGTGTAACCCTTCTGCCTCAGAATGAGTATTTCTAAAAGCCTAAAATTTGTCATTACTGATTAAAAGTCAATGACACAACACCAACAAAGACTGTGGCCACTGAGCACAGGTGCAAAACTCAACACAAAAGAAGGTTTTATTGTTATCATTATTGTTTTATTTTATGTGCAAATGCTTACACATAGAGCAAATCAGCAAGGGGGGGAAACACATGCAGCCTACAGCAATGTCTAGCTATCTCAAAGGAAGTAATATTCATTATACAGCTCTGCAACAATCTAGCCTCCCCCTGCCCTAAAATCTGTCTGTCCCTTGTGTGCACGATGCTCTGTTGTACCAGCACAAAGGACACGGTTTGTCTCACCTAACCTGGGATGCCAACGGCATGAGCTGTTCACTGCAGATGCTGTGAAAATCCAGAGAGACAAATAGGCAATTCTAGAGCACAATCCTTGCCATTTATTTCAGACCTGCAAATTAGGATAAGATGAGCTGCACCCTAGAAAGGGGCCCGGGGTGATTAGAGCACATGTAGAAGTCTGCATTTGGGAAATGAACCCCACCCACGCTGTCTGCTGCGGAGGGCCCACTGTCCCCACACACTAGGCAGGCAAAGAGCAGAAGCTGAAGCACTGGCAAACTAGCACAATGCTCTTATGGCTCACTGCTCTACTCATTAGGAAAGATGGTTTTGGGGGAATTTTTTGTCCGTACTGCCTATCTTATTTTTAATTAAAGTATGCTAAATTCAATGAGCAAGTTCGTCCCAAAACCAAAAGTAAAGAAATAAAAAAAAAAACTAATACGCCAGTATGATCTCCAAAAATGACTTACACTCTAAAGCTGTCTTCATGCTTCATCAAAGAGCCTCTGACTAGAATTTTGCTCCAAACTGGCTCATTTCCTGATACAGCTGTGCAGAAAGATTACAAATCTGGTCACAATTTGTACTGTCATTACCCCTCTGCAACCAGCACATTAAGGTTTCAATTTACCTGCTATTGTGAGACTCAGAACATTTCAGCCACTATTTTAGCAAACTACCTTAATCACGAAAGTGATGGAGTGATAACAAATGAAAAAGTCTGGGATTTGGGGATTCTAATAGTCATTTTGAACTCAGACTGAATCACAGGAATGTTAGAGTGGGTGAAGGAATGATATCTGTTCCTGTGATTGCAAAATATAAGAGCTGTATTCTATTTTCAAGGGTCTTTTTAAGGATCCGAAGCTATATTTGATGTTAATGTTGAGCTAATAGTTTCATTGGTTTTGTTGGTTAAATTTACCTGAGACTTCCAGACATTCCCATCTTCAAGCAGAGATTCTCTGAAGGGAATAGAATAGCAAGCAGCATCTTGTGTCATTTGCTGACTGCCTTTTTTTTTTTTTTCTATTGGCTTTAGAAGTTTATTTAATTTCAGACGGTTTATTCCTGCCTAATAAACTGTTCCAATAGCAGTGGCCTATAGCTGTAGGACTGTTTTTTTATGATAACATCAAGAAAGGAATAAGGAAAACAACATAAGGAAAACAACACTCATCTAAGAGCAAGCACTAACACCGATGCACTCTATATAATCTCTAGCCATAAAGTCATTCACAGTATTTTTAACTACACAGAAAATATGTCTCTTTGCATACAGTATTTCACTTTTAATGCTCCTATGTTCATGACTTTGAGTATGCAGAGGATAGAGGAGTTTTGGTCTAGTTCTGAGAAAAGAGATCCTGCCAGAGTTCTTGCTGATACGGGCATATCCCATATGGCAATCAAATTATTGTCTCAGGCTGCATGAATCTAATGCTGCATTTCAGTAGTACTCTAAAGCTGCACAGTTGCATAAAAGAGGTTAATTATATATAAAGTCTCTGCAAAAGCAGCTCATATTCTAAGATTTTATTCATTAGGGAATTTTAACAGGTAGTTAACTTCAGGCACACCTTCTTTAATTTCATGGGGACTATTTGAGCATTTGAAGCAATGTACCTCCTTCAGTACCCTGGTGAACTGGGACCTAAATGAATAAAAGGCCATTATGCAACTGAATATACCAAGGTTATTATATGTTCTTATAGAACTGGCTTTGAAGAAGGCAAATATTCTGCTCTCCCTAAGATCAGTTTAGTGGGTGTTGCATCCAGAGTTTAAGTGGACTTTTATAGCTCTTCTAAAAATTCTGGAATTGGAGTTTTGCTCTAAGGATAGCAAAATATATCCATTGAATTTTCATGAGGAAAATTAAATTTGCAACAATCTATATTCTTAAACAGGCATCTAAGGAGATTTCAGTTTTAATGTACTGCACAGTCGTATCTGTATGCATATCAGTCAGATTTAACTTTACCAGAAACAGTTACTTATTTAAATTAGGGCAGTTGCAATTTAGGCACACATCTACAGACAAATGCCACTAGGGCTTTCCTCAGACAAAAGCTCAATACCAAGCAAGTTCCTCTGACATAGCACACTAGTACAGTCCAGGAGCTCACATATAATCTCTGTAAATTTTTTTTGAATAGTACAATCCCACTGTTAACATGAATTATTTTGGTGCTGTTTAAGTATCAGAAAATCCTCACTGTAAGCATCAAAGAGTTAACTTAGGTATTCATGGCTTCAAAAACCTGTAATCTTACTGTTTGAACTCCTTACCCAGGTCCTGCAGACACATGTCAAGCTACCCATCACAGTCAGTCCTCATTGCTGTTACCTAAAAGGATTCCCTGATGCACAACAGTCCTGTGCTGCAGTAGGAATTGCAGGATACTGAAAACAGACTCTTTTATAACAACAGGAGCTTCATTTATAGTGCACACATACTGCAAGAGCAGTCCTGGTTCTCCTACCAGCATGCCTGAGCTTAATTACACCTGCTGTAGTCCTGAATCACCAGGCAAAGGCCTGGAGTAGTACTTCAGTGCCTCGCTGAATTCAAAGAATAGCTGAGGTGGAGCCTGCAGACAACTACTGTGCTCCAGGAACAATGCAACAGTCGTTTCATGGGGCGAACTGAGGGATTTCAAGGGAGCTGCCACAGAGACTACACATTGTTGAGAAGCGAGAGAAACTGTTTTGTGTACTGCTCTTCTCTCTAACACTTACGCTTAAGCTTTTCAAAATGAAATGAAACATGAAGTCTCCTGGATTAAATTTTAATATCGGGGGGTTATTTGTTTTTTCAGCTGCTGGGTTGAGGTTTTTTTCAATGTATACATCCATCATTTTTCTACCTGGTAAATAAGTCTCTTTCCAGTTTTCCTTCTTTCTGCAGTTTCCAATGTTTTCTTCATTTTTTATGTGTTCATTTTTGCTGTGTGGCACAAGTGAAAATTGGGGTCAGCATCCTGGTTTTCCTTCCAGAGTTATTTCTATAGTCTGAAACTTCTGCTTCTTTGGCAGTCCACCTTTCTCATAATGCAAGGTGGAAAGTCTCTGGCTCCTGGGCAACTTCTGACTCTCAAGACATTTAAGACACAAGGCTTGCTATTGTCACAAGTGACACGTCTTGCTTGAGAAGGCCAGTACCCTTCATGAGCCAAGGATCCTCATCTGGCCTGGCCTTAGGGAGGAGAGCATTCCTTTCTTCGTGTAGTCATTGCCATCTCCGGTGTCCCTGCAGCTGCATTCAGCATCTAGAATGTTTTTTAGGGCTCTCAACCAGGTTAAAATAATTATTTTCCAACTAATTTTTGGAAAAGCTCCAAAATCCTACTTTACTGTGTCCTTGTTTTTAACTGCCTCAACCATATTTCAGCATAGGTATTATTTCTGCTAGGTCAGATAAACAATTCATTTTGTCCGCAGCTTCACTTACATACCCTGCTAAACTTCTCAGCTCTTTGCCCTGGTAAAACCCTAGTTCTGCATAAAATTTAACTGTATCTGTTGACTGAAATCTGTATTCCACTGAATAAAATAACTGTTGAAAATGCACTGGAATAGAAATACAGACCATAGTGAAAGTCACTGACAAGTTACACACAATTTCTGTTTTCATATGATGTTTTAGACAAACTGTAAGGTACTCCAGCCTGTACATGACACATCTCCAAGACAYAAAAAAAAAGGAGAGACCATATTAAATCATTTTTCAAGTGTTTTGCTGGGACAGAAGACTAATAAAAGTTATTTATTCTACAGAAAAAACAAAGAAAGTGCTGGGGGAACTCCATACAAGGATTTAAAAATCTAGGGATAAGGAACTTTGTGGTTAGCTTACCCTAACTTGAAACAGCTTCAAAGAATAAACATGTCCTTATGAATAATATAATATTCAACCATGTTTGACCCTACCACAAAAGCTTATGTCAGGATTTCCCTTCGGATAAAAAGTAAACACATCACATTTTCAAGTTACCTTCCCCAGAAACTCAAACAGAAGCTATGTTATAACCTCACTGGGAAAGCAAGGCATCAATCTGTGCATCTGAAATACCGCGAAACAAAAACACTCAAGGCAAGAAGCTTGAGCAGTGGTRCTTCCTTCACCTGAACTTCTTAACTCTTAGCTACAGAGGTCAGGTTTAAGCTGGCCAAGTAGCATCCCCTGGGGCAGTGCCTAGGCAAAGTTCAGGAGACATCGCACGCCGTCTGCCRTTCCTAATATGTAGCCTGAACTAGACTGCATCAGGCTTGGCTCCCTTCACACATTGTATCTCAACAGGACTTGCAGAGCCTGAAGTGTCCCTGCTGACCCTTGTGTCACATCCCAGACCTTGTGAAAGGTATTCTCAGACTTGTGGTATGAAAATACCAACCCAGTGAACTGGGTTGTTTCAAACACTCTGAACTGAAAAACAAAAAGAAAAAAAACCCAAACAGAACTCCCGCAAAATTATAACTATTTTCTAGGAACAAAAAAGCATGGCATGAAGCCCAAAAGCGATCTAGAGCCAAGTGAAGTTTGATTTCAGCCAAGATGTAACACTTGGCCTCAAGGCCAGAGGAAGGTCCCTTACCATGTTTTATTTAGCAGTAGAGAAGCAGTCATTGCATCCTCCTATCTGATAATCTTCACAACATTTGCCAGTAGCAGATGTTAAGGTGAAATGTATATGAAAAGGTTCCACAGGTACATCTTTCCAAATTCCAGAAATCCTCTGGTTTAGGATTTCCAGGTTCAGATGTTGTCTCCAGAACACTGTGCTTGATAGATGATTTTGTTCAGTACTATTATTTGGACTAACACACACTTTCTATTTCCAGAATACCTTGTCACAGATGAGCCCTACAACTTAATGTTCTGTCTCTGTAGAGAAAAAAACCCCAAACTTCCTGCCATTTTAAAATCTACTGTGCAATTATTTCATTGGGTGACACCTTGAATTTCTTTTCAGTAAAGAGACTTTTTCTACAAAGATCCTTCTCTCTGAAACTCTTCCATATCTCAACCCATGCTGACTTATGTTTCTTATCTTCCCTAATTCTGTTGTGGACCTTTCTTGTCCTACTTAAATCCTGTGGACTTTACAGCATACATTAATCAAAATGTGGGTGATTGTATGTTGTTTTAAAGATAAATATATAAAATAACGTATATGTATTGTATGTAGTGGATACACCATAGCACGATGATGTCCTTTCCCAATAGGTCTAACATTTCCTAATGCTGCTCTGCATTTTGATCTATTGAGCATTGAGTTGATGTTGTCAGAGAGCTATCACAAGGTCTCCAGGACTTCTGCTAGRGAGTCATGGATAAATTACAGCTCAGTTGTGTACATATAGAAGTCACATCAACAGACTATCACCTTTTTTTTCTGTCCATATTTAATAACCTGTAAAGCACATACTCAAGAAGCTAATCATTCATTTTAAAAGAATATTAAGGTACAAGAATTTATACACTTATCTGAAAAACATTGATTTTTCTCGTGTTGCCAACTTCATTGAACAAATCTACAAGAATAAAACACAAACTTTAGTTCATTAAATAGTTAAACTTCTAACTCTTTCAAATCCGTGATCCTATGTTGTGCTGATGCCTTAAGGCTGGTTCTGCACTACTTGCAAACTATAAATCAAGATCAGAATAACTCAGATAATATGACTGATCAACTCAATATACTCGCTTCTACTTACACAAAATAATAGTGGTCACGGAGAAGCACAATTCTCTACCACTAATAGCACAGCTGCAGCTGCACCTATTTATTWCACTGTATTACTCATAACAAAACAGTAACATTTTCTGCCTCCTTTGCACTCATGCAAATGACTTCATAAGCAACAAGATAATGATGAAGCACTCTTTTTTCAACTCGCTCTGGTTTAATAGCCCCTGAGGCTGCACAAGACGGGATTTTTGTCTCACATAAATTACTTTTACGTGGAAAAGACAGCACTATATTAAAAATAAATAAATAAATATTTAAAGAGATTGTGTGAAGCAAAGATTTTAATCTTAAACAGGTAGGAGCAAAGAAGGAACTTATCTGTCATGTAATTAGCCTCCCCTGGCTACCACTTGAATTTCTTGAACTAAACATTGCTGCAAAATACTACTTCAACAGCAAAGAAATAACAAAAATTCAGTGTGGCAACCGTTTCCCAAACAGAGGATCAAAGAAGTCTCTACGGACCTATACAGTGCATTCCTGACAGAAAACAGTAACATAACTTGTATTTAAAGCAATTGAAGAGAGGGAGCATCCAACTTTTACTCAAAACAGATTCATAATATATTTAATCATTCATTAAATCTTTTCCTTATCAAACTCTATAATTTCCTACTCTGAAACTATAATTCAAACATAAAATAAAAGGAAAGTTTTAGTAAATTGCAATTCAAATGTAATTTTATTTCTCTTCTACTGAATTACGCTCCATCAAGCAATAACTGTCTTTACCATATCTTTACTTAATAACTAATTTTTCATATTATTCAAGTGCTTTCAGGGCTTTGGTATTGTATTTCTGGGGTTTGATTTTGTTCATTTCTAATATAACCATTTTACGGAGTCTCTGAAGAATAAGTCAGAAAGCAGTTGGCACAATAAAATAAAAATGGCACCATAATGGTAAAGAGCTGATTTTTGGAGAGGGCCACTCAGTGAGATTTGAAAGTTATAATTATCCCTATAGGGCAATTAAATTTGAAACTTCTGAAGTTAGTTATACACTTTATAAGGCATTCCAAAGACGAGAAGAAAGACTGTTTGGAGCTTTAAGAAAATGTCGGTGGCATTTAAATGAAAGGCTACCCACACCTTTTCATAAATTTGTTTCAGCACGTTATCCTTGTGTAAACAGGACTACTAATTTCTTCTTAAGAGTAGGTAAGTACTGAATAGGATTTTAAAAAAAAAATCAGAGAAACAGCATTCTATGATTTTCTAGTTGATTTTATTTGATCTCAAGATATAAAGGATCTAGGCAAAAAGAGTTGGTTTTAGTTCAGTCTTTCCCCACTCTTTCTTGTAGTATACAAATGAGCTATTGTCAACTGGGACCACTACTTGCTCTTGCATACAATGCGTAGCTTCATCACGTATTTCTTAAAATATAAAAGGTTAAAAAAAGGATCAAAGAATACTGAAATTCCAGTGCTGAGGTCAACCCAGACATGCCGAATAAAAGCTAGTTTTTATTTTAGCTCACAACCTGAGGAAAAGCCCACTGCTTGTCCTTGATGAAGAGAAGTCGCTGCCTACCTGAGTACACCATTCGCAGTCCTGCCGGCGGAACAGAGCCTGGAAGGTTACTAGGTGTACTACAGGTGCAGATCTGCAGGATCTCCATTACACTTCTGGATCAAAAGATGTTATATTGCTTGGTATATGCCATTGATTGATATACACAGTTTGGATAAGGAGAACAGTTGCAATGGATTCTAAATCCCATTTTCTAGTGACCTTAAGGCATCTTTTTTCTTGCTGTTTTAAACACTATAAAGCTGTGTCTTGGGTTGATGCTGGCCAGAAGCCAGGCACCCACAAAAGCCACTCACTGACTCCCCTCTGCAGCCAGGCAGAGGAGACAAAATTTAACAAAGGGTTCATGGATTGAGATAAGGACCGGGAGAGATGGCTCATCAAATACCATCATGGGCAAAGCAGCCTCAGCTTAGAGATATGAAGGGGATTTCTCACTAACAAAATCAGAGTGGAATAATGAGAAGTAAAATAAGCCCTTAAAAACACCTTCCCCCCCTCGCCCCCTTCCCAGCTCTACCTCCTACCCCAGAGGTGCAGGGAGACAGGGAATGGGGGTCAGTTCATCACCTGAGGCTTCTCCTGCTGCTCAGGGAGAGGAGTCATTCCCCCTCTCCACTGTGGGGTGCCTCCCACAGGAGACAGCTCTCCATGAACTTCTCTGACTTGGCTCCATCTCAAGCGCAGCAGCTCCCTTCAACCTGCTGAACGTGGGTCCATTGTAKGGGCAACAGTTGTCCCAAAATTGCTGTAGCACGGGTCACTCTTCCACTGGGTGCAGTCCTCCAAGGAAAGGCTTCTCCAGCATGGGAGCAGGGCTTCTCTCTCCATAAGTCTCTCATGGGGTCACAGCCTCCTCGAGGCATCTACCAGCTTCAGTTCGGGCACCTCCACAGGCTGCAGGGGGATCTCTGCATCCCTGTGGACCTCCATGGGCTGCAGTGGCACAGCTGCTTCACCATGGTCTGTACCACGGGCTGCAGGGGAATCTCAGCTCTGGCACCTGGAGCACCTCCTGCCCCTCCTGCTGCACTGACCTTGGTGTCTGCAGAGCTGATCCTCTCACATGTGCTCACTCCGCTCTTCTCTGGCTGCAATTAGAACTGTGCCCTCACTTTCTGTCTTGATTTCTTCTTAAACATGTTATCACAGGCATTACCACCATTTCTAATTGGCCCAGCCTTGGCCAGAGGCACGTCCATCTTTGGAGCCACCAGGGACTGGCTCTGCTGCACACTGAGGAAATCTCCTGGCAGTTTCTCACAGGAGCCACCCCTGTAGTCCTCCCACTACCAAAAACCAGGCCATGCAAACCCAATACAATCTGATTAAATCAAAATCATGACAATAATTTTAAGCTGCATGAAGGTTTTATTGTACACAAGAGGTTATTTTCAGTCCAGTGATCCTTAAAACTCTGACAATATAATACACACCACTGTTTTCATTGTCCACAACAACTTACAGGGTTTGGTTGGAGAAAACAAAAAAACCCCAACTTTTCAGTAGTTGTCTCTATGAATTTGATGGCTAGAGACCTATCCAGTGTGAGGCTCCCGTGCTATGTTCTGCATGCCTGAAGCTTTTCAATCAGTGGAAAGTTAGCAGTGAGTTTGTCACAATCTTGTACTATGAGACTAAACTAAAGATCCTACACCAATATGCATTTAAATATTCCATAGAAAAAAACTTTTACCGTTTCCTCATAACATAAGAGAGACAGTTTATTGCCACCAGCATTCATCCTCCTCTTCCTTCTGAAAACATTTGTGCCACAACCTTTAGGAAAGGAAACTAATGTGCAACCTGGAGAAATGCAGGGTCAACTCTAAGATCGGGAAGAAGTCACCTTAAGCTAGCTGTTATCTGATCATGCAAAAACAGACTCAATATTCTTATCTGCTGAAACAAGTACTACCTTTCACAGTCTTTCCCCAGGTGAAATGGTTAAATTATCTGACACCCAGTTTGAAAATTTAATATTTACATACTGGCATCAGGCTTTTCAAGGCATAGATTAACAGCAGAAAAAAACCTGCCCAGACATAATTACTATATTAAAAGACAGCAGGTAGCAAGCTTTTGGAAGCCTTTTTACTTAGAACACAGCAGAGGGTAAAATTAATTTCTCAATTATCTTAAGTCAACCTGTTATACCACACTTCTGAGTCACAGGTACACTTATCAACAGCATCRATTTTTCACTAGATTTCTCCATTTTTTTCAGTCCCAAAAAAGTTAGCTAGACCTACTGGTGAGCATTAATCACAGTTAACATTGTGCACTTTTTCAAAGTATACTTTTTCAAAGCCAAACTGTATTAGTCAGAAGTAGGAGTGAGAAAATGTATCAAGAGGAAATTTTTGTTATTCCATTTCCCACCTCCTACTCATCTCTCCTCCTAATTCCCATCTCACCCTTCCCCTCCTCTTCTTCCTGGAAAGAATCACATACAAAATTCCTCAAGTTCTTAATTAAATGGAACTAGGTTGATAGAAATTATCAAAAAATCTAATATGATTTACTGACAATTTTAAGATAACTAAACATACTTACTTATATATTTAGGCATTTCTGAAGCTGGTCAATTAATTTTTTTCAGAACAAAACCCCACATCCTACATGGTAAGATGACTGGCATAGTATTTTGTAGGCTTATTCAGCACCTTGTTCATCGTAACAGACCAATTTAGTATTCTTTGGAAGTTCATTAATATGTTCAAATGAGTAAGCACTTGGCAAACTAAAGTGTTGAACCACATAGTAATCACCTTGCAATATCTAAAAAAGTGAAAACATCTGAAAATCTGAATTTGTCACTCTGTTTTAGAGAAGCAGAATGATAAAGATAATAAGCAATCGGGCTCTAGCAATCTTTATCTGTGGAGAACTCTCATTCAGACCACTGGCAGTTAGATAACAGTAAAAGCCACAAAAAAGAGATAGAAACAAACAAATCAAAGTATTTTCAGAGGCACCCACAGGCTATTAGAGCTAAGACTTGCCCATGTTAGCTGTGATAAAATCTCAAACTGCCTTGCATAACTATCACATTAAAGACTTCCAATTTCCTTGTTATTAATAATGAAACTGCCGTTAACACCTGAAACAGAAAGACAAAAAAAGAGGAAAAATGTACCTCTGGAAGGAATTAAACACTTCTGAAGATCATTAGAGTTGATGTCAAGCTTTTTATTGGAAACACTGAGACTGAACTTTCAGTTAATGAAGCTCAGCTTTTGGGTTTGGGCTTGATTAATTAAGTCTGTAACTGAATAAAAATAGCAGCAATGAAGAAAATGTAGAACTCAAAAACAGATTGTCAGTGGTAGAAAAGGCACGAACACCCTGTATATTTTTTTTGAAATTTAGGGAAGTAGTATATCAATAAATTCAGTCAAGATATTGAACTTAAGTAGGTGGACTCCTGATTTCACTCTGTGGCTACAGCTGAGCAGCTTTGTGTACTACAGGTCCAGGGGCAGGGCCCTGTATGATCTACGGTTTTCATGGCTTATAACCACGGGTGCAGCTCTATAGTGTCCATTGTGGGGTGGCACAGATGTGTGTCCAGGTATCTTGACATAGGCTCACCCAGGCCATTCCCAGAATTTGCTGCTCTCAGCCAGTGTTTTCTACGTTTATGCTTAGAGCTGGCACAGGAAGATTCATAATTGCAACAAGAACTGCAAATGATTCAGCTTTGAAAGGCAACTCTTCTGCAAGTTTTTCCACTTTTCTTAGCTAAGAGTGCAAAAATGCTAACATTCCTTTAGCTTACCTTTAGCATGCATAATACAAAAATACTGCCACCCTTTATTAAAACACTTTGAGATCAAAAAATGCAAACAACCATCGAAATACATAATCATGTTGTGCAGATTGCTCACGTGCACGAGTATCAGAGATATGAATAAGAACATAGAAGGCACACAGAACTAAAAGCAGCATGTTCGCAATTGTAGCCAGTGAGCCTTTTTTATTGCATGCCTTAAATTTCAACAGTCATGAAAACGATAATGGGAGAGGCGACAGTCTTTCACCTCAATAGAGATACGAATATTTAACCTTTTTTACTTAGCAAAATTTTAGGTCTGAGCACAGTATTTTTTTTCAAATTTTTGATGTGAGAATCTTCACATTTAATCATTGCATGGCTACTGATGCAAAATAAAATCCTTGCTACTTCTGTTTCTGTAGACTTCTCCCATACATAAATATATGGATGTACGCGCACCCCGTGGAGACAATCTTGCTACAGTACCAAACTCCATTTAAAAAAAAAACAAAACAGGAGTTATAAAATAGAAACTTATTTTCGTTCTTCAGGGCATGTAATAATAATAAGACTAGAAGAAAAACTTCTTCCCTTCGACACACTGTGCTGAATGAAAGATTTCCTGTGTCAAGTATCTGGGACGGGGCCAGACTTGTTACCCATATTTAAAAAGGTTAGAAAGGCTCACATTGGGAACTACTGACCTGTCAGCCTCACCTCTGTGTCYGGGAAGATCTTGGAGAAGATCCCACTAGAAGCTGTGCTAAGGCATATGGAGAGCAAGGAGGTGATTCCAGACATGCAGCATGGCTTCATCAAGTACAAGCGTGGGTGGATTAGATGGCATTTAAAAGGTCCTCTTCCAACTCAATCTAATCCATGATTCTAACAATGGCTATGCCACTCAGTATGACACTTTTTATGATCCTGATCCCATGTATGAGTAAGGAAGATCTAAATATTGGTGGTTTTGAGAAAGTAACTTATCAGCTTTTTTTTTTGACACATATCAAAGAGCAATTATTTACAGTAGACAAGAGTCTTGTCAAATAACCTCATTTGGAATACCAAATTTGTGTCCTGTGTCATGGGTTTTGACACAGAAGCCAAAAATTACTTCATGGGTTAGTACGTGACCAGAAAGTGAGAATAAGATGCTATGAGCAAGCAAGAACAATGTGTTACATATACTATTTCCCTGTTACTGTTTATTGAAAGAAAGGGTCACCTTAGCTCAATTTTATTTCTTACTTGTATTTGCAATACTCAGACATTTAATGAGCTCAACAATAAATAGTCAGTGGCAGTATCTTGAGAAGCAGGACTGTATCTTCATCCAAATCTATGTTTGGCACTAGAAGCTGTTAATTCTCACAATTTCTTTTTCTTTTCTTTTCTTTTCTTTTCTTTTCTTTTCTTTTCTTTTCTTTTCTTTTCTTTTCTTTTCTTTTCTTTTCTTTTCTTTTCTTTTCTTTTTCCTTTCCTTCCCTTTTCCCTCTTCTCTTTTTTTCTATTTTCTTTTTTCTTTTTTCTTTTTCCCAGAGAGACTGGAGAGCAGGTATCTGGTTTATACTGAAAGAGAGAAATATTACTTCCCTGCACAGTTAATCCCATAATTATTTTTAGGGTTCTCAAGACGCAGTAGAAGAATTAAGATAATAAACCAAGTAAACGGGCATTATAGAAGTAAAACATTTTTAAAATCAGATAAGAGACTGGAAATTAAATGAAATTTAGAATTGCCATCAAATATAATAAAAGACAGGTGTTTAGCAATTAAAAAGGATGATCATTGTAACTGGGGCAGCTGAAAATGGTAAGAGAACAGATGTTCCTTAATAGTACTTCCATATTRATTCCATTTTAACAAAGAATGCTTCATTTTCACTTGCTTCCCTGAAAGTATTACACTACTGTTAACTCATTAAAAAAATGGAAGCTAGTGATAATACTTTCATTACCAGTTTCATAATACTATGAAATTGCACAATAGAAAGAATTGTGCACTGGTTTTACACATCARTTAGGTGGTTATTGCATAGTTATTTGCTAGACTTACTGAACATTAAATAATGTTTCTCAACTACAATTTCTAAAAAACCCATYCGATGGTGGAGGAAACAAGCCAAAAATTCTTCTGGAGAATCATCTGTTGACGTAATGAACGTGCTTTCCTCCCTCATTCTTTCTGATCCTAGCAAGTCCTAATGATACAATATCTCACTTAACATTAGTCTCTCTTTCCAGAAGACATTTTAATGACCAGGTATTTTACATTATTTATTTTCCAATTGGTGAAATATTAAGAATTATATTTGCACTCTAGCATTTCAKAACACTAAATTCATAAGGATGATTAACATTTTTGTCTGGGTAGTTTGAGAGAGATTGTCTAATGACCAACGCCAGCATTATATACATACAAACATACAACAGATATAAGGTTAGATTTTTTAGATTTAACTTTTTATTTTTGCAAATGTCATTTCCCACGCAGCTTGAGTGAAGAGGCATTTTTATTTTCTTGATTGAATACCCTACTACCAAAGGATCTGACAGCAAACTGAAGAGAAAGATTTTCCCATAAATCTGTAGATTTATGTCTATATCCAGAAGTTATAYTGTAGATAATATATTATAGATCACAGAGATACGTCAAAACCCACTGTAAAAAATATATTAAATATAATTATGAAAAATACACATGAAATAAAATATTTACCTCAAACTCATCTATACCTGATGCAAATTTATCTCCTTTATTTTTCCCCTCTTCCTAATCTAATTCTCCTCTGCCTTCAGTGTCGCTGCCTAGTCGGCTTTTAAAAAGCACRTGACCTGACTGCCAGGATTGCACAGACTGAGAAAAGGCCTGTGCTGTTCTGTGATACATGATCTAACACCCAAATATTAAGTGAGAAAGCACAGACATCAGCTGTTGAGTCTATTGGTTGCTCCAAAGTGTTCCAGGTGGGACCATAACAACCACTTATTGAGTTTGCTATGAGCTGGCATTGCCAAAAGTACATAATTTTCACATTGTTCACAACGTTGTTGACAAATTTAAAAGAATTATCAGAAAACTGTATCTCAATCTGTCATTTATTTATTTTTATGCAGTTGGAAGTTATTGTACATGAACTAATTTGCAGGGAAAAATACTAATATTTTTTTAAAATATAACAAACATACATGTTCAGAAGTCAAATACCCATATTGAGTCAGCCTGATGAACTGTATTTAAGCTAAACTGAGATTTCTGTCTTCACTGTTGTTACTAAGACCTAATACAGTTAGTATGTGCCTAAAATTCAGAGATTACAAAGCATAGCTTTTAGATGCCTCAGGAATGATTAAGTCTTATATACCACATGAAGAAAATATTGGGACAAAGGAAATTATTCTTGTGTCAGTGTTGAACTCTTGTTTTTTAATTTCCTGAAATGGGATTGAAAGTTTCATCCTGAAAAAAACCAGAATCGACTCATGTGCAGTCAAAAAATGGTATCAAACCATCAGCTTCCAATGCCGCCTTTTGAATGGAAGATAAAAGACAATGATAAGATAATGGAAGACAGGGAAATGTCAAAGAAAAGTGTGAATAATATAAAGCAACAAAAAAATTTGTCTAATAACGGAAAAACTATAAAGTGACATGGCTTTCTCAGTCTGCTTAGATGAATGTGGTCAAACAAACTGCATAATAAAATTAAGATGTATTTTTGCTTTCAGTAATTGTATTCACTAATAATTATTTGGAGAAAAAATCTTTTCAAAGCAAAGCGACAGCATACTGTTTACATCATTATTGTCAATGTAATTTGGCATTTAATTTAAACCTTTAGAAGGGTGCAAATTGTTCCAACTGTATAAAAAATTTTTGGTGTGAAAAGTAACTTGGTACTGAGACTAAATTAATCTGTTGTCTAAGATTTCCATTTTAATAGGCTGACTTAAAAAGAGTGATTAATACATTTTAGTGGTTCTAAACTATGTATAAAGGACAAACCCAACATATTTACACGACCATTTCCCATGTGTTTGGCATTCCGTCCATATAATTAATAACTCATTGAATTTAAAAAGCCTTTCGTGCGGTGACTCTAATGTACTTCACAGTTATTAAAAACCTCCACATTTCATGGCACCATATGAACCAACAACCATCCTGAGATGAAGCTGTTCTTTCTACTGAGTATTGATTTTACTGGTTTTGTACCACTGACCTAAACGGGCTAAAAATTTTACTCTTGCAAGTTTCCATACAATTTGTTCCTTTTCAAATGAGCATCTATCACAAAATCACATATTTGTGTGTGTTCTTCCCGAACTATTTTAAGGCACTTCACAGTCTGAATGCAATGAGAATGAGGGTTTTTAGCAACTATATTTCAGCATGGTGACTTAAATGTTTTAATGATTTCATACTGTTCCTTTCTCTGCTGTCAGTGTATACAAAAAAAAGTGAGTCTATGCCAGAACAATATTTATTTTGCTTCACCAAGAGCCATTCACTTAACAGCAGGAGAGATACCTATATGAGGTATTTGGAACAAAACTTACCTCTAGGGTTATGCTTTGTATGGGGAATATCTTAATTAAGTTACATTGCAATATTGAAACTCGAGAATGAGGTCGTAGCCTGCTGTAGCATGAAAGCCTTTAATTTGCACACTTCTGTTATATTGAATAATCAAGGAAACTTTAATTGAGCACTCTAGAGCCCTGGGTGTTCAGAGTTTCTATGCACTTATATTGTGTTCTCTGTGCTGTGGTTTAACTCCACATAGTTATTTTGGAGCTCATTTAAGGCAATTAAAAACTACAGCTGGGTTTTTGTTGGACTGGCTGTGCTCAGCCTAGTTGGGTAATTAGACTCAAATGGATACCTTGCACCCACTTCAGCCTCAGAGTTGTGCATGAAGCAGAAAAACATTTTTTTCCTGAGTTTTTGCTCTTACAGAGAACAAACAAATATGTGTGATTTACAATAGGGTCATAAAATTATTTCTTCATTGCTAATAACAATTCACACTAACTTGACATTTAAAATAAAATCCAAGGCAGCTTATATTCAAAATATTTTGGCAGCTCTTGGAATTTCCTAGTATTGGCTTAAATGCCGTTTAAGATTCTTCGAAAACCTTACCAGCCTCAGACTTCAATAACTTGAAAGGTTTGCTGGGGCTTATAAAACCGCCCAAGTGCCATTTATGTCAGTAGTTGCCTAGGTCTGAAAAGTAGGTCCTCAGGAGCCTGCCTCAGCTGCCAGGCATCCTCAGGGCTCCCGCATTACTTATGCAAAAAGCTTCTGCAAAGCAGGTAGGCTGGCAGCTGAGCCTCTGCTTCCAAACATGCCCATAAATCCCCAGGCAACATCCTGTTCAGGGCCATCAAGAGTATTTCACATCTGCGTCCTACAGGGAGTTACAAACACGCCATCCTACCTGCTCCTCCTCAAGCAGCTGGGAGGCACAAAGAGAGAGGCACKGTAGGGACATCTGTGCTACGTGGCACACAAGGACGAGGGAGCCACCTCAAGCACTGAGCCCTTGAGCATAGAAACTGCCCCTGCATTTACTCCCTGGACATGTTCTGTGCCATCCCAATTCACTCCTCTAAGGATCAGTCGGCATCATAGAGGGCTAGGCCTCGCTGGCCTGGAGGCAATCAGCATTACCCATCTTGTAAGGCCAGGGGTCAATTTTTGACTCAGTAATCACAGATGACAGACAGTGAGACCCTTTCCATCGCACTGAGGTTCCACCAAAATGCAGCCAGGGAAGAGAGCTGGGACGATACCATCCTATGATAGCATCCAGAGGGTTAATTCTCAGCTACACCTGAGGAGATGTAGAACACCCTCAGCCTACAAATACAGCATATTTTAAGGAAGAAATTCCTTTATGAAAGTAGTGGGGGAAAAGTCATAGAAGGAGAAAAACAAAAAGGAAAAAAAACCCTGATTTTGCAGTCTTGTACTCTGCCCTTGAGCTGACAAAGATCAGCTGAAACACAGAAGTGTTTAAATCATATTACCCAGATACCTCATATTTTGTATGAAGTGGAATAAATTCATCCAAGGAGCTGCAGTAGGAATAAGCTACCTCAAAACACCCCATTGCCTGACAAATAGAGAGCAGTTTTAGAAGGCTGAAGTTGGAATTCAAGAACCTACTACAAATCAGTCAAAATAAAGGCTGAAAAGCAATTTTCTGAACTTCAAACATGGCCGTCTTAAATCCCATTGTGCTGCTTCATTGTGGAAAAGCCTGAGGAAGCTGTTCTCCACTTTAATATTTTCTGTTGATTAACTCATATGTCCTCCTTCTCAATATAATGATGCCTGCTCAAATCATCCTCAGAATCTGATTTTCCCTATGCATGCTTACAGACATGTGTATCTCTGACCCCTCCAATGGCAGATAACTGCTTGCAGCAATTCAGCACATTTCCATGCCTAACTACACCGAGCACTGGAAATACTATGGGTAAGTTTCTCCCCATTTGGATTTACACAACACACTTCAYAGTGTTGGTTACCCTGCCCAAACTGTTGCAGCAATGTCACTGTACTGCTTCTTGATCTGAGCTCCTTTATATTTTTCCACAGTATTGTTACCAGGTAGGCAGAAATTTCTAAAAACAAAGCACCTCAGTGTCTTTATTGAACACAGGCTTCTATCTTCAGTTTTCGGAAGAGCATATATTTCGATCTAATAAAGAATGTAGATGCCTATGCATAGCTAAAAAGAGAGTCAAATATTGGAAGAGATGGCAAGGAGAAATATGGTAAGAGCAAGAAAAAAACCCTTACTTCTAACTGCAGATTTTATGTGTTCTGAAGACAAAGATATATTGGGGGCTAGAACTAAAAACAAGGTAGTTGCAACAGTAGGACAGAAAGAGAGAACTTACTCATAGAATCCAGGAGAGGAAGCATGAGAATACCCACATCTTTTTTTCTTTTTCCTGTGAAGCACTTGCATAATGAATTTCATTGGAAAGAGTATTGAGTATTAAAGTTGATTTGCTGTATTGAAGAGGTTTAGACTTTGTGCTCCATTTAGTTATTCTTTATGATGCCAAACTCTGAAAGGAGAGAGCTGCAACTAGTAATCCTATTATGCAAGATAATATATGAGAAGTAAATATCTCCAGTAAGGAAACAATAAAGGAAAATTATTTTTCTTTAAAATATTCTTCAGTGATTTCAAAGAAATATAAGGAAGCTGTGTTCTCTCAAAGGCACAGAATTAGACAAATTTTATAGCAGTGGAACTACAAATGTAGTTTTTCTTACTCCTCCTGCTTCATACTTTTACTTCTTTTACTTTAAGAGATGTATGTCAATTGTACCAGTTTTGCACTGTTTTTCTTCCTCACAGGAAATATTAAAAAAATTCTGATTATAGCCTTCATTTTCATGCTAACAAGTAAAAATTAAAAGAATACTGAAGGGAGATTAAAAAGGATATGTATGCATCTGCATGCACATGCACTGTGACCTACTTAGTTATGTTAATAGGGCAGAAGTTTGCAATAAAACTGAGGTAGATCTAAAATACTCCCAAACTGCCATCAGTAACAAAGTCATAAATCACTCAGTTTATTTATTAATTTTGAACTTCAATAGCATCGAGTGTTTAAGTATTTACAGTTGTGGAAATGTAACTACAAGTACACAAGCTCTTGGATTTAGAGGTAACCAAAGAGAAGACAATAAGAAATGAAAAATTTCTGTGGAAAACAGTCACAAAGGGAAATTTGACCTTCAGGCCGACAGATTTTTCATTCAGCAGTATAATAAGAACAATGTGCATTTTTAATTGGCTTGTGACTCCTTTCCAATTTCCTGAAATTATGTTGATTGAGACAGTTAAGAATATAATCAAGTTTGCAATAGTAGCTGATAAATGACCTGTATTATTGTTATATAACATTAGGATTAAAATCTTAATTAAATAGACTCAATTAAAAAACAGTTCGTGTATGCCTCTCTGTTCACCAACGAAAAAAGAATTTACCAAATGTGTTCAATGAAGGAGAACTTGTTTTGAGAAAAGTACTTCAAAACTTGATTTATACTTTCTGCAGTTTTAATTCTAAGGTCTTGAAAGTGGATAGTGCAAAGCCTTAGAACATTCAAAGTCTCTTTGCCTACAATTTAGTTTACTTCTCAGTCATGCCTTTCTCCTACATGGTTTAACATGAATATGTTTATGTATTTTATTCCTGCTTGCTTTTGGCCTGTACTGAGAAATGAGCTGCCCATTAAATAAACCTGGACTTTTTTTCATATTTAAGAAAAGCGAGCACTCTGTGTATTCATGTTTTTCCATTTATACATATTATTTAGTACAGGATGAGGCAACCGGATTGATATGCTAAAAAAGAAAGAAAGTGTAAGCCTTTCAATTTTATAAAATAAAGCATTTGAAAATAGTCGTTCCAACAAAGCAACTGACCTGTTCAGTACAGCAGTCAAAAAATTTTAAATTACATACAATGAGTTCTAGGTAGAAACAACAACAAAAAAAGACTGCAAAATCAGATACCAGCATAATGACAGTCTTTTGCTTTGCTACTCTTCATGTTGTGCTACAGTAAAGTTATTCCCCACTCCTACCTCAGCCCAATCACATCCAGTGGTCTGAGTTCACATCCTCTCCTTCCCTGTCAGTAGTGTTAACTTCACCTGGAAAATGCATAATTGTGACAGTGAATTCAAAAGATTTAGACTTTCACATAAGAGTTCAGCACCAATGTACTTTTATAGTGCTTTAAAGAGCTGCAGAATAAAATCTTAYGGCCTGTTCTGTGCAAGAGGTCAGGCTAGCTGGCCTTGGAATTTATTATTTCTAGGACTCTTCTTATCAGGATACATTTGAGACATCATGTATGGCACAGAGGTCAGAATTGTTTTGATTGCAGCTTTTCTTTCCTTCAGTAAGAAGAATACTCTCAGATGTCGTGAGTCAAACCCTGTACAAGTACAAAATACATCCGGACATGTTCACCAGAAATCAAAAACAGCAAAAAGTCCTTAGTGTATCTTAAAGAGCTGTTGCTTTACAGACTCTGGGGAGCAGAGGGCCAGGGAACAGTCACATCACAATGTCATCAGTAAATCCACAGATGTATCCACTGTGGCAGGTGATAACCCATCCACACACAACACTTTGCTGAGGCAGTGCTGCCTGAACTCTGAGCAGATCTGCGGTTATTCTTCTCAGTTTTCAGAGCAGAGGTGGGTCAGCCCCAGTCCTGAAGTCTGTATTAGCTGCAACTTTATAAACCCATCCTCTTTGGGTGTGATGCCTGCCTCGTTGGTGTCAGGTTTTTGTAATCATCTCAGAATGACCCTGCACTGTCACTGAACTCACATCTGCCTTACACCTGCCCTCTGTACATTGTGTCACACTTCATGCTGCAGAATAACAAGGATGTCCTAAAAGGCCATATCATCATTGTCTACTTTTAACTATTTTTGTTTCCACCTAGAGAATACTTTAGTGAACATTAGCTGATAGAATAATTGTAATGTGTCTTCCCTCATCAAATGCAAATGTAACAAAATTCACAATTAGAAACCCTCTGAATTAGATCAGTACTTATAAGAAGTTATAATGATTTAACTGGAAGAAGGGCATATAACCAAGAGCCACATGTAAGACAGAAATAAAGGTCTGGTTGAATATATAGAACTCCTAGTTGTGAATCTCCCATAATTGTGAAAAAATGAGTGATGCGAAATACATCAATACTGGAAGTAATCYATACTTCTGCAGAGGTAGTACACTGTCGCAGCTGCAGACTTACTTTTGTTGAGATGAAAGAATTCTGCAGGCCATAAGGGAAAATAATGGGCTCAAATACACGAAGAAAATAAATGCAAATAACTAGAAGTGTCTGAAACTCATTAGTTGAATAACAGTTGAAAGTAGGAAAATGAGAAAAGAAACTTCTACTTAAATAAGCTATAGTTAGAGGCTGTGCAGAAGGAGACTATAATGYAATCTCCACATTTTGAAATATACAGTAAGACAAATGTACATTTTAAAACCATTCCCCAGTCATGACTGTAATTCCTGTTCTGTGCTTTGGTGTAGCATTAATAATTACTAAGAAAGTCATAACCCGAGAGACAGCATTTAATAAGCACATTTTTCAGTTAGTAGAGTCTGTAGGAAATGAACAAGTAAAAGATCACTCTTTGGGAAATGGCAAAATACAGGGCTCTCTGTGTATTCTTAAGATGAGCAGTCATCTGAGTTTAGATCTATAATGGCACACATATGACTGTGAGTGAATATACTACTTTTTTCACAGAACTAGAGAATCCAATAACATTGTAACGTCATGAACAATTGTTAAGACAAAAAAAAAAAAGAAATAATAAGTTAGTGACAACAAGGCTAAAATTTTAAGTACAAATGTGGAAGTCCTAAAAGAAGTCTAGGAAGAATGATTAGAGTGATAGCAAAGCATTTAAATCCCTTTATTCTCATAATTTCCTAAGGTGCTTCTTTCTGCTTCATCTGAACAAATCAGTATTTTATCTGGCAAAGTTTCCTGATGTTTCCCAACTGTCTTTAGAGGACCTTTTTAGAGGGCTTTGAGATTGATAGCTCATCTATATATATCAGCATCTGGTCTTTGTGGTCCATGAATGAAAGCTGTAGCAAAGAAGTGACTACCCGGAATGACCAAACAATCAAGTTTTAAGTGGCTTTGCTATTTTTTCCTGAAAACACAAACATATTCCTGGTGATCCTGGGCAATGACTGATTTCCCCATCCCAAATTTTAGATTCCTACACTGTTCAAATTATTATCCTGTGTCAAATGCCTCTTTGGTCAGTTGTTGCCACAGAGGTAAGGTGAGAAATTAGATCCGTGTGCTGGAGGTACGGAAGAACAGCAAAACAGTTAAATACCAGGCCATGTATCCTGCAGCCATGGGGTGTGGTACCTCTGTGATGGATGCAGGCTGACTGGTTTCCACGGGCATGGCATGAAAACCTCACTTGACTTGTTCTATTTACCCATGTGTGGGTTTTTTGCCTATTAAAAAAATTCCAAAAATGAGTAAAATGTTAACAATCTCTTCTTTTTGCCCAGCAAGCTGCTCTCTGCACACTAGTCCTAAATTAAGTTAATCCTCTGCATCTTTTAGTGTTTCTTGCCTTCTCTATGCTCTTCCAGTTGTTTTCTGCTCAACAGGGGACCATATTGGATTGGTTACAGTTGCACTTCAACTAGAAATACAGAAGATAGGAAAATCTAACAAAAATCCCAGATCATCCCTATAAAAAAAACCTCTAAGAATTTTCTTATTTACAAATATTATAGCCAGTATCATCTGGTTTTTACCTCTTCTGCAAAATTTTGAGGTATTTGCCAGGTTTTTATACAAGCAAAGGGAACAGAGAGTGCATATGTAGTTATTTTACGTGTAGATGTCAAGGTTTTGGCAGTGGGGAGCTGCAGGGTTGGCCACTGTGAAATGAGAGCAGGGATTGACCAATGCCAGAACAGTTGGCTGCAAAATGGACCCCCCACATGACACCGTTGAGCTCATCAGCCAAGCCTGTGGTGCCTCTGTGATGACATATTTAAGAAAGGGCAAAAACGCAGAAGAAGGAGAAGGTGCTGCAGGTACAGGAGCAGAAACTCCCCTGCAGTCCATGAAGGACCCTTGCTGGAGCAGGTATTTCTCTGCAGCCAGCTGAGGATCTCATTCTGGAGCAGGTGGATGGATATCTCTGAAGGAAGCTACAGACCATGAGGAGAGCCCACACAGGAACAGAGGAAAAGTGTGGTGAAGGAGAAGGAGCACCAAAACCCCCATTTGCCAACCCTCCTGATCTTCTCTGGAAGAAAGGGAGAAGTTTGGGATGAAGCTGAGCTTGGCAAGACAGGGTGGATGAAAATTGTTGGTTTAATGTTTGTCTTTGTTTCGCACTCCCTGAATCTATTCTAATGAGCAGTAAATAATTTTTTGCCCACAATAGTAATTGTCAAATGTTCTCCCTACCTTTAGCTTGACCCATGAGTTTTCTTGTCCCATTTTCTTCCACTGCCCCACTGAAGAGAGTACAAGAGTGTCTGGGTGGGAGTGCAGCCCTTAGCCAAGGTCAGCCTACCACAGTTGTTCAATGTGGTAGGCATGACTCAGGCCTTCCTACCCCAGTCTCTGCTATGCACAACAGACTGCAGACAAATTGGTTGTCAACCAGTCACTCTGCTGCCTCCTCCACTTTTCCAACTGCCATGTTTGTTTTTAGAGCAGCCTTAGCACTTCTCATTATCTTCTCAATGGGGTTTTTCACTGTCTACAATTCTCCATAGATAATTGAGTCTAGTGGTAACATTCCACATAATTTTCAAAAGACAATGATTAGATGAGGTTTGAGTTCAAAGATAGATTTTCTCTATTGTCCTGGGTTGCAGTGTGTTCTATTATCATCCTCATGAGCTGTTGAAACCAGGTGGGGCAGTGTTTCCTTGCCTCCTCCCTCCGGACTATCTTCTGCTTAATGAGCCCATCAACACTTTGCCTCATCATCCCATTGTGAGATGCTCCACCCAGAAGGAGGAACCAAACATTCCATCCTGGATATAATCTGAGATTCCAAACACCACAGACTACCTTTCCATGGGATTCCCAGGGGAYAGGAGCTACAAAGCCACCACTAGGCCTTCAGAGGAAGAGCAGACTCTTCTACAGGATCACTGCTTCAACAGAGCCACATCCATCACTTCAGGAGGACTGCAGCCACCATTTTATTGGACTGCTACCGCCACCCTGACTAACAGGGTGTCAGGTTGTACCCTGACTCTGTCAGTTTGAACCAGTGTTTTCTGCCTTTATTTTTTTTAAATTTCCCTATTAAATTGTTATTCTGACTTGGTGCCTCCCACTGGTTTGTTTTCAAGCTAGTACATCTATATTGTTTAAAATGGGATAGAGCAGAGCATAATAGTGCAAAGGGAGCATAAGGGTAAGTAGTGTTTATTGAGGAAATCTTCCATTTGGAAGAGCAGATGCATGCTTGCACATTAATCTACTTCTGTGATTCATGGAGCATAAAAGTTTAGCTTTGATGTCCTAATAYGTAGTTTACTTAACCATAGAGAAATGTCTAAGAAAGCAAAGGTGATAAAAAGATGATTAAGAAAGCAAAGTGAGGGATAAATAAATACTATCTTGCATAATATTGTATAGAATGTATTTTTGTCACCACAAATATACCTAAGTGTTGTGAAAACAGTACAACATAATTCCTTTGATTTAGAGTGTCAATAACCTGATTCATTGAGCACATCTAATGCAGGTCTCCTCCCAACAATTACTGCAATTATTTAAAGATTAAGACTCCCTAAAGGTACACAATATGATAAACTACAATAAATCCTCTAAAATGTATGGTCTGAAGATACCCCACTGAACTACAGATAATGATTTATAGTCTTTTGGTAAGAGATGCAATTTAATTGCACTTTGAAATATTCCTAAAGCAGTAATCATCATGTCACAGAGTACTTGCAAAATGTCAAACTCTAATTATTTTCATGACAGTGTTTCTCTAATTTGTCTGTGGTAATCTTTCACTCTGAAGGCTTATCCACAGAAAATGAAATATCAAAAAAATTATGCTCAACTGTCATCTTTTCCTTACGCCATTTTGTCTAAATTTTGTCAGAATGTGAAAACAGGGAGGTAATCTGAACTGTTATGGAGCTAATCCTAATTTCCTTCTTACTTACCAAGCTACAGTTAGTTTAGAAAATTATGCTTAGGAATTTATAGGTAGATATATAAATAGAAACTATATGTACTTCAGGAAAAAAATAAACTCCTAATTTTTAGCCCTGTGGTTAGATTCCAATCTGCTTTCCTGTATTTTGGCACCTCTGGAACTGTAGTGCTTTTAATAGAATTAAAGTATACATCAGCATACATCTGGCCAGAATGAAGTCTATATTTCTCAGTTTCATTGAGGGAAATAAAACCAAACACACACCTCCAAAAAACCAACCAACCAAGCAAAAAAACCYCAAACCCCTCAGCCAACAGCAAATTAGGTACTCTGTGAAATTCCCACCTCCTTATCTCAAACTCTAAATTTGCAAATATATTATTTCAGTCTATCCTCTTCAAGCAGATTCACTTTCTCTCTCCCTGTGCTTCTCTAGCTCTTGTTTGTGGTGGAGTCTCTGATGCTTTTTTACAATTTGGAAGTGCCCCAGAGATTTTCCCTTTATCTCATAGTTGCCCTTTGATCTTTCCCTCACAAGAATACCTCCTCAGCTGGTGCTGCAGGTCCGTGCTGTGATTATGTCTGGATACACTCCCCTCYGGTATCCACATAGAGATTGTTCTTGGCTGTCCTAGAGGCATGTTATTCACACCACTGCAATTCAAACAGGAGCCTAAGGGCAAATCTTAGTTTAAAATTCAGTGATTGTGAGTCTGAATAAAGTTATTACTGGTTCCTATATTCATGTCACATGCCTCCAAAAATCTCTGCTCATGGGCACACACCATAAAGTTAGAACACATGAATAACAAACCTGCCAGGCCTGCAATCAGAAAGTATGGGGGAAGACAGGAAAGCTTATCTGAAGGTCAATAAAAAATTGTGGAAGAAAAGTTGAAAGACTTCATTGAAAGCAATGGTATTGTGTGTCTGGGCACTGCAAAGCAGTGCACATGGCTCTCAGAGGCACTGGCCCTGTACCTACACTTTAAGTCCAGGAGCAACTTAATCACTTATCTCAAAGGAAAGAGAGAATTAGTCCCCTTCATTAAAACTGATGACAACTATGTGTGATTTGCTTTTCAAACTATTCAAATAGTATATAAAGAACTGGTGGAAATGCAGAGATCTTTACTATACAGACACATGCTTATAACAGTTTACACAAGCATATCTCCAAGAAATTCCAGAGACAATTTATATTGTATTTCTCATTGTGTGCAATACAGATCTATTGCAAATGTTTTCGATTTATTTTATGTGTAAAGTTTTTGTAATCAAAGATAAGTAAAATGCCTCCTTGCAGGGCTTGATGCTTATGTGCCACCTAAGAATTTTGAGTGAAACTTTTGCATGATTTGTTACTGCTCTACCACCGGGAACCTTTGAGTCATGAAACAGAACCACTGAACAACTGAGGTCAGAAAAGGCCTCTAAGATCATTGAGTCCAACAATTAACTGATCACTTTTAAGTCCWCCACTAACCACATCCCTAAGTGCCACATCTACATATCTTTTAGATACCTCCAGGGACTGTGACTCCACCGCATCCCTAGGCAGCTTGTTCCAATGCTCAACTGTTGCATATAGGTAAAGCCTTATAAAACAAAGGCCTTGTTGCCTTTGTAAAATCATGGCTCAGGCCTGTTACTTCAGCTAAGTAGAGAAGGACTGTGGGAAAGAGACGTGGGAACCAACAGCTGGCCTGAAGGCCTCATAGGCATCTACCTTGACACAATCWGTTTGTACCCTTGAGGATTGCAACATCAACAGAAGCAAGAAGCAAAAACAGAAAGCAGATGTGGCAGCTGCAGAAGGGACGATACTGGCTGATATGTGTGCACGTTACAGGCAACCAATAATATTGTATTGTAGTAAGCTAATAGCCAATGAACACATTACACAAATGCTAAGAAATTGCATAAAAGAAGCTGTGTAGTATTAAAGGAGGCTTTTTGCCCAGAGCTCTTGGGGGGTGTGTGTGTGCGTGTCATGTCCATCTCAACAGCGACACTCAACAACCCTTTCAGTGAAGAAATTTTTGCTAATGTCCAAACTAAACCTCCCCTAGCACAGCTTGAGGCCATTTCCTCATCCTGTCACTTGTTATCTGGCAGAAGAGACTGACCCCCACCTCAGTAGGTAGTTGTAGAGAGCCATAAGGTTCCTTCTGAGCAACCTTTTCGACAGGCTAAGCGACCCCAGCTCCCTCAGCCGCTCCTCATAGGACTTGTGCTCTAGTCCGGAGGAGGAAGTTGCCTTACTTCACATTTATTTGAGCCATGGGCTGACTCAGCTGGCCCTTGCAGGTGAGAAGAATGGAGAAAGCATCCTCTTTCTGTCTTCTACAGTGTTTTGGGCACTGCACTAGCCCACAGTGAGCTGCACAGGAATAGAAATGAATAYGCACAGAGAATGTTACTGCTGTGTACATATTCAATACCGCTGGGTATTCAAGGTAGCCTAGATATTAAACAAGAAGTTTGAGAACCTACCTTTTGCACATAAATTGCCTAATTTTCTTTGTGAGTCTTCCCCTTATTTCTTACTTGTGATACTGTTCAAAGACCTGGTCTTAYTTCGTGTATGTTTCCCTACACAGGGAGAGAAAGCAAGTCCACGTTCTCAGATGTATTAAACAAATTGCTTTTTTATTATCCTTTTATGGATGAGCTACCATCGTAACCTTCAGAAGAAACAATTAAAACCAGTTTGAGGCAAAGGAGGTATGTTGCAAGACAAGAGGATACGTCACTGGGAAGTGTCCTGTAATGTAATATTAAGCTCTAAAATTTATGGCTGTTTTCTTCCKTGTGGTGTTTTTCAATACACTTTTATTACAGGCTCTAAATTACACTCTCACAGGAAAGGTCTCTCTGTAAGCCTTTAGGTCTGAATTGTTCAGATCTTTTCACACTGAATCAAACAGTTTTAAGCTGGCACAATCCTTGGCAGGCTTGTAAATCTTTCAAAAGATCTTATCCAATTACCTTTCAGGGTCCACAGGCTTCTATAGTGTGATTGTTTCCTACCATGTGAGGAATTAAGTGCTCATGAAAGGTTAGGAACCAATAGAGTTGAAAAGTAAGCCAGCACATTTTTCTGTGGTTCATATACCATGGTTGTACCTTCAGAGACAGTGTAGAGATCTACAAAGAAATTCAGTCATGGTCAAGAGCACAGATGGTCTTTGGGTCCAGAACTCAAAGTAAGTAAGGCCAGAAATTTTTAGTTTRTTTTTGCCTCTGACAAAGGACATCAGGAGAAAGCCGAGGCCAGTGTCAGAAACCCTCTACGCTCCAACTGAAAAAAAGATATTAGCATCCTATGAGGAGATTTGAGCTCTCTCAGGAGTTGGGACGGAAGCATGTGTCCTCTTGGTGCCATGATTTCCATGCTACACCGGATGTACAAAGGAAACATCCCCTGAACACATCGCAACCTGTGCTACACTGCGTAGCATTGATCACACAACAAGCCCAAATGGGAAAACCCAGTTCCTCAGGAAGAGATTATGGACTAACCAGAAGGAAGAGATTTTGGAGTATTGTATGAGAAGGTGACTCTTGCCCAAGAAGCCCCACCAAATAACGAGTTATCAGAAAGTGAAAAAAKCTATGCTCTACCTACTGATGGACCCTGCTGAGTGATAGGAAACCATCGGAGGTGAAAAGCTGTTGTGTGGAGTCCCACACAATGAGTCTTTGAGGCTGCTGAAGGGGAAGCCGAGTCAAACCAATCTGCAGAAGAGAAAGCCATCCAACTAGCCCTAGAGATTGCTAAATGACCAAATTGGCCTGTACTCTATCTCTGCACTGACTCCTGGATGGTGGCTAATGCCCTGTGGGGGTGGTTGCAGCAATGGAAGAGCAGTTGGCAAGGCAGGGGTAAACCCCTCTGGGCTGCTGCAGTGTGGCAGGACATCACTGCACAGGTAGAAAACATGACTCTGAAGGCATGTTCACATGCCCAGAAGTAGTGTCACTGAAAAACATCAAAACAATGAGCAGGCAAATAAGGCTGTCAAAATTGCAATAGCTCAGGTGGACTTAGACTAGGAGTGGAAGGGTGAGCTATTTATAGCCGCATGGGCCCATGAAATATCAGGACATCTAGGAAGAGATGCAACATACAGGTGGACTTGTGGCTGAGGGGTAGACCTGATCATGGAGGCTATCAAAGAGGTCATTCATGAATGTGAAACATGCTGCAAWCAGGCGAGCTACATAAGTAAAATCTCCTTGGAATCTCAGATATAAAATCTAAGGAAAGGAGGAGGAAGTGGTGGGGGCATTTATTATTTTCAATGCTTGCCTTCCGGAGAAACCACTACTGGTGTTGGAGCCCTGCCTCCTGGAAAGTGGCTGAACATCACTTGCTGATAGGAAATAGAGAATAAAKTTTTTTTTTCTCTGCTTGTGAGGGTGCAAACTTTCACTTTTGCTTTTGTAAACTGCTTTATCTAGACCTACGAGTCATTTTCCACCTTATTTTCTCTCCCCAGTCCAGCTGGGAAGGGGAATGATAGAGCAGCTTGGGCACCTGGCATCCAGCCAAGGTCAACCCACCACAACGTCTTGTCTAGGACGACAAAATATATCTCATTTTATCTGTACCTATCATAAACCTTGGTCTTTGTTATATGTAATATACCTTCTTCAGGAAAAGTGACAAGAGGTCACAGACTTCCTAGAGTTTTTAAATATGAAAAGGAATATAGTAAGAGTGAAGAAAGCCCTTTTTCTCTTATTTTATATACTTATGTAACACCTTTATTAACTAAGGGAATATAAAAAATAAATATTTACTAAGATATTTGTTAACAACAGAAAGAATTTTAGATGTCACCAGTTTAAACCAGTAGTATTTATTCCACTGACCTATAAACTGCAATTACGGCTCTCACAGAAATGGAAGAAAATTACTAAATCAGTTTCATACATAGCATAAAAAATATTATTTCATCTCACCCTCTTGGCCAGGATTACTAGAAAAATGGTCGTCCAAAAACATTACACGGGTAATAAAAACACAGTTAAGATCAAATGAGAAAATGCGTGCTGTAACTTTGAGGGAGAGCTTAAATAATTCTTTCCTTTGTGATGCAAAAAAAAGGATATTGCAGTGAGAGAAATCCAGCTGCATCTTGAACCTGTGTTAGTGACCTGTAACTAAGTTCTCACATGCTTTAATTTCAAATTTATATGTATATATATATATACACACACATATTAAGATAGACATAATCATTTTGTTAGGTACATATATGTTTATATATATAAAATGTTCTTTTTTTCTTGCACTTCACAGTGAAAAGGACTGTTATTTATCAACTGAAGAGTTATATGGAATCAACTGATTCTCCAAGACCTTTCTATGTCTGATTTTCAATTGTATCTTTTATAATTATTCATTTATATTGGTACAAGACAGCAGGATCTCGAAATGGGAAACTTCACACTACGGAACTAACTGAAAAGCAATCAACACAAGTAGAATTAGCTCTTTGTTAGTTCATTTAGTTCAAGCATGCTTCCATTCTGAATAGGGAAATTAAGTTAAAAGAAATTTTCCTATGCAGCTTTTAAAAAGCTTTCAATTTAACAGATTGTGTTTCATTGTATGGTTACCTCAACAAAACTTGTACTCATTTCAAACAAGAGTGTAAAATGGAGGAAATAAAAGCTTAATATGATCCTAAAGTCTATAATTAGAGGGCTCGTATATGCATAAAAAAAACCTGYTAGTCATTTAAAGAAAAATATTAAGGTGGTCTGGGTTTCTGCAGAGTTCAACCTTTCTGGAACTTTCATGTTTATAGATAAAAAAATATTCCACTTAATGAAACTTTGTCCAGTTCAGATTCTGGAGAGCTTGTCAATGCCATGTCTCCCAAAACTAAATTACATTTATAAACTAATCTGTCAAATAAATAAAAGGTCACTTCTTGGTTTACAGCAAGAAATTGCTTATTATTTAAAAGGAACTTTACAGATCCAGTGGGAGACTAGTGCTGCATTCTGAAGAGAGGAAAGTTCATTACTAATTCTGTTGCTCATGGTTATTCCACAAAATTACAAATTACAGCACAGAGCTAGAATGAAGCTGACAAGTTTTTTTCTCTGTTTTATTTACCAGGGCTGTACTTTACATTTCGAGTACCCACATAAGTTGTTGACAATTGCACTGAAGTTTTTTTTGTATATGGTGTTTAACCATAACCTTGGAGCTTTTTACCTTGATGGATGTAAAGGAAAAAAATGGAATAAAGAAAGTCATATGGTAGCACTCAATACAGATAATAAATTTGGGTGCTTATCATCTAGGTGAGGTAACCAAAACTTCTCTATAGAACTGCACTTCACCGAAATCACTTGCAAAAATATTTCACCTCAACTAGTAATGCCTATTAGAGCAGCATCAATAATTTTGTGTATCATAAATGTAATCAAAGCCTTATAAAATTTAGTGTTTGTTCAAGAAAAAGAAAATGAGAAAAATATTTCACTTTATGAATTCAGAAAGGAACATAATTTTAAGGATGAAACAAAAATAAAAATACTGCTCTAAAAAATATATTGATGCTTTTTTTCCTCCTTTATTTCCATCTTTTTTTGTACAAAAAGAAAAAAATAACAAAATCACTACTAACTGAGTTCCATAAGCATTTCCCCGACATTTTCACGGGTTTGATTTTTTTAAGATTACTTGAGTAATGATTGCTATTAGAAAAGACTGAAGACCAAGTAAGGGTCCAACAAGGGAAACATCACCCCTACTCTTAAAAAGGTGAGAAAGGAAGGTACAAGTAACTACAAAGCGGTTAGCATAACGTCTCTGCCTGGGAAGATCACAGAGCAGAATCTCAYGGAAACAATGTTGAGACACATATGAGACTTGGAGGCAGAACAGCTTTTCTAAGAGCAAATGTAAAAGAGTCTCACAGAGAAAGCCATYAGAATGGAGAGAGCAACTGAAAATTTTAGCCTGTCATTTTGATTTTGATACTTTCAGGCTCTAACTCAACTCATTCAACTTAATATAGAGGCCTCAAGAGTAAAGAAAATTTTTGTTTATATCTTGTATCTACAGTCATTGTATACTACTTTTCTGGAATGAAAAAGGTTATGCATCCTCAAATCACTAAAACTTGATGTAAAATCATGGCACCATTCCAAAGATTGTATTACCATGTCATAGTTACCTCAGTCATTAAGATGGAAAGTGTCTGCTCTTACTGTTAGCTTTTGCTAAGACTTGAACCATTTAGAGTCTGTTTTTTCATTCAGTTGTAGGCTGACAACCACTATTGACGAATATGTATAAACTGCCAGCTCAAGCTGTACACAGTTACGTCATGAGTAATGCTTCAAACCTTGAAGGAKTAGTCATTATGAAGAGGGAAGGCACAAAACAAATACATATCTGTCCAAGCAAATGAGAATTATTGCAGTTCCCAGTATAATCCAGGAAGATTTTTGAGCCTGTTCAATTTGTGAATGGCCACGTACAGCTCTAGAGGCATTCAGTGATGAGTTGGRTTTTTGGAAGACCTATTTGCATGATCCCTGGACGAGGGAAACAACAGATTCAGTCATTTCTGAATTATTTCCTCAATGTGAACATTCACTTGGAAAACAAACTGAGATAATCTGGGTTTTCCACAGAGACTTTCCCCAGAAGAGGTACAAACCATTATATTCACGCCTTCTACAATTTCAAACTGAGCTCCTATCATTACTTATTATCAAGTTTGAATTAAATTTAAGATTTAAAATGCATTCCACATTTTGCCAACATTATGACTGACTTGAGTAATCTGTTGATTTTTTATTGTCTCATTTCATCTGTCTTTTTGATTTATTAAACTGTGACTAGTACAAAATAGGATAAAATTTATAAAATGTCAAAAGTTTTTAAATAAGTTCATTCAGGTAATTTCAAAATAATAAATTTATTTAATTCTTAGTACTTCAGTGAAGATAGTGTAATTTTTTTTTTTTTTAATTTAAAAGTGTCCAGATCCTGTGAAGTCT
This sequence comes from Parotia lawesii, assembly GCA_003713295.1. NCBI lineage: Eukaryota > Metazoa > Chordata > Aves > Passeriformes > Paradisaeidae > Parotia > Parotia lawesii. The sequence continues at coordinate 1,477,280 of RAHM01000012.1, forward strand.
TCATTCCATTCCTTATGCTTGTCGACATATATCGTTTACATTTCCCACAGTTCATGTGAGTAAAGACTAATCTTCACTTCTRCCTCAGAATCACTCCATGGTTGAGCTTGACCAGGACCTCTGAAGGTCATCCAATCTAATCCTCTTGCTCAATTCAGGGCAGCTAGAGCAGGTTGCCCAGGACTATGTCCAGTTGAGTTTTTAATATTTCCAAGGATGGAGGCTCCACAGACTCTATGAACAATCAGGGTTTCATGGTCCTCACAGTRAAAAATTTTTCTTATGCTTAAATACAGTTCAATGAATTTCAATAATGCCCAGTGTGGTGAGTTAACCTACATTGTCTCCCAGGTTCTGACCAAGCCCCTCTCACTCCTCCTCAGCTGGATGGAGAGAAAACAGTATCTAAAATCTCATGGGATCAGATAATGACAGGAAAATCCCTCATCTTTACAATTACCATCACCAGTTACACAACCAGTTCAATATACAGGATCCATGCACTCCTCCACAATCCTTTCCCCTTTGCCAGAAAGATTAAGAATACCAAATATTGCATTAAGAAATAAAGCACTAGTCAAATGAAGGTGGCAGATGTTCTAATTTCAGTGGCAAACTTGTTTTAAATGGAAACACTTTTGAACTCAGATGTTTTTAAATAAGAATCTCCCCCATGAACCAATAAATAAAACAAACTAGAATTTCTATTTTCCTCTATTCTCAGTCCTTTGTTCTATTTTTTTTCCTTGTAAACTTCTTATTGATTTTTTCGCTATCTGCACCACTCATTCAATAATCTTATCACCAAACATGGCCCTAAAAGATGCTCAGAGCAAAGGAGAAGGTGTGATATCTATTCTCCTTCAGTAATGACAAAATTCTCCTTAGTTACAGAGGAGCCCTTATGGAAGAAATCAGGCTCTAGCAAAAAGTTAGGAGATGGAGTCAAGCATATATTTACCAGCATGAGCACATAGAAAGATCTGGTCAAAGGACAAAGGAAACAATTTGCAGGAATGCATCCTTGAAAACAATAGTTTGATAGCTAAGGTTTACTGCTTCTCCCATGCGTTTAAAATTTGGAAATGCAGGAGTGAGTAGATACTTTACGTCATGAGATACACCTGAGTCATCTCCTTATAACATAAAACAGAAAATTCAATGACAGGCCAAGATTTTCTTGCAGGAATCCTCTAGGATCATGTTGTAAAAGAGATGATGTACTGTCTTCTATGCAAAATAAAAAAACACACCAAAAAACCCCAAAACCAACCCATGGACAGTCCCATAATCCTGCAAGCATCCATGGGTCTTTTTGCCTCCACACAGGAATTCATAATCTCCCCGTGGTATTCTGTGATTTAGACATTTTTTTTGTTCTTTCTACATAGAGTACTCCCAAACTCTATGTTTTCAGTGTATCACTATATATTTCAAACAACATTATAAAGGTACCCTTCCAAAATCCATRGTATCTTAAAATATTTTTATAAATACAGCTTTAAAAGTAACAGGATGCCAAGATCTATCTCTTTGATCATTTTTATATATTTGACAACATCACAGAAAATGAGCGATCTGTGTTACTTGAAAATTGACTCACTTTATCTATTTGAAAAAATTTGATTTGACTGAAAGGAGTTGTACAAAAAGAAACAAGCCAGAAATAAATCATATCAGACCAAAAAACCCAGAGGCCAAAGAAACCTTAAGAGATGAAAATGGTGAAAATTCCTTATTTGTGTTTTACTATTAGGGCAAAYATCTCTGAGATGTGTACATTGTGGGTATAGCACCATCTCAATGGCTGTACTCCTTTGGGTGAATAAATGGTGCATCCATTTAGAATTAACTAATCTGAATCACTTTTAATCAGCTCACAGGATTCAGTAAAGCAGTGTCTTAAAGATGATAATTATCATTAGTAGGCAGATATGGCATTATGTGAGAAGATCGAGGAGGGCAATGATATCTTGCATTCTTTCTATTTAACCCTGAGAGAAGAGCAAAATTATTGGGTTTGCAGAGATGTAATCCAGCTTCAACTCATCTACAAAATGTATAGAAGATTTGAAACTTGGAGGTAGGGTTCAGGGGAACTAGGGAGAGTTCATACACTAAGCTTTCCTGTAGGTCATTACAGGTATTGAAAAAAAGTCTTATTTTTCTCTGTTTCTAAAAAGTGTTAGAACTCTTAAGAACTTATTCTTTAGTACAGTTGAAGAAAAGGTCTCTCATTTACAGAAAAGCTTCATGTGCAGTTCTTTTTAGATATCTCTTACTGTTATTAACTTCTGTCTTCAACAAAACACTGATTCAGCAGCAAGTCTTCTAGAAGTAAACTCTTTGGGATTTGTCTGTGTAGGATTTCTCACAAGATTAATTCTGGCCTCTTTTAGTGACTATTCCTTTGGTTTCTTGAACCAATCTTTAACTACAGCTACTTTTTTTAAAAAAATAATACTCTAAAAAATATTTCTTTTATTTCCAGAAGTTGAAGGAAAACTGACATTTTTAATGTCTACTTCCGTGAGAGTTAAATGTGAAGTTCTTTATTATTTATTTATACTGAGATACCTTCCAATTTTTACTTTTGGGTACGAACAGTTTAGACTACTTATGTATGTGCAAACAAAAAAAAAGAAAATACATGCATTCTGACTCTGGACAGAAAACTATAGTTGTGAGGCTTTCAGGCAGGGTTTTCTACAGAATAATAATTGCCTTTATTTGATAATATTCTACTGATACGCTTCAATATCAGAGACAACGATTAATTAAAAATACCAGTGCAATAATTCTGCCGTGATGCTGTAGAGACAGCCCCACACACGGGAAGCTAACAATGCAAAGCTCAGAAGTACCTCTGTTTAGGTAATCATTACTATACCTCCTAGTGGCTTTCACAACTTCAAAGGAAAAACTGGTCAATTATCTCCTTATGGGTGGACATGGCAATCTAGAGAGTTATAGGTATGTGACCCCTCCATTCCAGTACTGAGCTGAGTTTGACAAGTCTATTGCCAAAGGAAGAGTGATTCAGATAAACAGTCAGGAGCACAGAAGGTTTAGGGCTTAATATTAAGACTTTTTGATGCCCAGAAGCACCAGCTGAATGACGTAAACTTCATTCATATGAAGAATAATTTTCAATATCTTTGGGAAAAGAAAAAAAAAGGCTTTTATCCTGGCTAGCAAGGTAAACACTGGCCTATTTCATGTTAGGAATTTGCAGCTCTCAAGTGTCCAARGATACTCACGCATGAATAAGGATTTGTACAGTATCAGTTAAACCATCCAGAAAAAAACAAACCAAAACGAAAACAAACAAAACAATTAAAAAAAAAAAACAAACAAAAAACCCAAACAAAGAAAAAAACCAAACCAAACCAAACAAAAAAAAACCCCACCAAACAGGGAAATGAAGCAGAGTCAATATTTTTATAATCTTACAAATCTTCTAATAATTATGTTTCTGAGTMTATAAAAATAATTTTTAATACTGTAGTGTCTAAAATCTCTCTACGCGGTTACAAAAGAATGAGTCCATTGTGTCAGGAGCAGTCAAATTTAGAACAAAATACAGCCACCATTCCAGAGAACTTTCTACTACAAAGATTGAATCAATAATCTTTAATCCACTTGTCTTACCTTATTAACTCTGTTGAAAATATAGTAAGAGGAACTATGCACTTAGCAGAATTACACCAGCTGAGCTAAATTATCCTGTGGCATGCCAATCATTTTCTCCCAACAAAGAAATAACCCACTGCTGAAATGTCACCTGTGATCCAGGAAACTACTATCAGAAAATGAAGCACTGAATATAATACATCACAGAGGATAGAAGAAATCGTCCAGGGAAGGATACCTAAGGAAACCCAGATGAATGTCATCAGAGATCATCACCTCCACCTGTCCTGTTGAACTTTTCCTCTTTAACCAATTTTAGCCTTAGATAACTTTTTTTTATTTCCCACTGGACTTAAAAGAGATCCTGCTGATGCTAACAGACAAATGTGAATCTTTTGGTTACTTGGAAGTCCTAAAGTGCAATGGTTACATTGAGTTTAAGGCAGATGAAAACTTTGTTTTCACTGACCATTTCAGTAGAACACATTTTCACATTAAGTATTCAAAATTCATCAACAACAAAATGTTAATACTATGAGTTACTTCTGTATCTGATCTTTTCCAGATTACTTGAGATCTTCCCTGAATAGTACAAGAAAATAGTCACTAAATAATATATCTTCTTTCTCAGGAAAAGCCAGTATAACATCTCAGATTACTTGATCTCAATTATATCTCCTAATTTTCTGTACACAATTAGACAGTGGCATAGAGCACAGCAATAAAACATGATAATAACATTTTACTTCCTCTGGATTTTTTACTTAGCTCTAGGATTTTACTTAGATAAGATGGAAACCTCTCAGATTCACAGGAATAGATAAATCCCCTGATTTTTAAGAAGGCTATAAAAGTTACGTGCAGATTTCATTTAGATTGACAGAAGTTTTTTAATTGACATTAATGCAAAATAGAATCCACAGAGGAGTAGGTTATGCAGATTTGCAAGATGGACCATACACTTCCAATATACATAAAATAGCATTATTTTGGGGAAATTCTTCAAAACTAGAGTGTATATAGTCTGGGAATGCAGACTTTTGCTTTTCCAGAGAGAAGCAGTGGCAAAGACAGTTCATACATGACCAATTATTTAAATCTAGGCTTACTCCTTGCAGCATGCTTTTGCTTGCTCATTATTCTTGTGATAGTCTATCCTTAACTCCATTTATCTGAATATTTCAATGGACTTTAAACATTTTGAATAACCAGAAACGGGTTGGATGAGTTTCATGGATTTTCACTCCACAAGTAATGATTGGACAGAGTTTTGATCTTTCCTTAACTGTAGATCACTAATTTTCTTCTACTTACTTCCAGTCTTAATAATCTGCCTTCATTCTATCACTTCCTTTGGAAGTTCATTCTAGTATTCCTCTACTCCTACTACGAAAATCTTCTGCTCATCCTTTCCTTTGGACTTTCCCAGTTATCTACAACACAAAATTGCAGACTATGGGCTGTCTTCTTTCGTGTGCCTGGGTGAACAGTGCCAAGCACAGTATCCGCGGCCAGCACTGCTGCAAGTCTACTATCACCAGTAATAAAAGGTAAAGCTGTGCCTGAGTGTGTGGTCTACTTCCAACACCAGCAATGCAGTCTCTCCGAGGGTTAACAGAAGCCAGAGGAACCTAATTTAGCTCAATGAAATTGTGGGTGTGCTCATTTCCTGGTGCTGAGCATCCTCACTTGGGCTATTCCACTGAACACAAGGCTGTATTCAGGGTGTCTTGTGATCAGAGCAGTTCTGGAGAGGTCAAACACCCTGCTGCAGTGTCAGCCTTTGAAACTGAAAAGCACAAAGAAAGCTGCAGGGAGCCAGGCCTCTCCTGCAGCGAAGGCGGCAAAATGACCTTTGCTCTGTACGTGCTATTGTTTGATTATTGTGYCTTTTGTTCTCCTGTTAGTGGGCCTGGTCCTACCCACCTTCCCAGAGAAAACTAGCCTGAATTCCAAGAATTTTTTTGCTTTTCAGGACCAACAGGTTTGGGCATAGGTTTTCTTAGTGGAGTGAAAAAAAGGGATCTCGATCTGTTTTCTGCATCAAAATGTAGTTTCATTTTATTTTCCTTGAGGATACATTAGGACSGTACTTAAGGAAGATGTAGAATTATCAAAAATTAATCAAAATTTTTTGGATAATGTGTAAATTCATTACCTTCAGAGAATGCATATATTTTATAAAATGGAATACATACTGACATGTCAAGAAAGCTCTTTATTTACCTTAATGACCCGTGAATATACCTGTGTGACAGTATTTGAACTTATTTTAATTTTTTAATTTGAATTAATTGTCATTAACTGAAGTTAAGTTTTCTGTTACCTTTGTAACAATCGACAATAAAAACTCATGATGTGACAAGCCACTACACTACCTCTAACCTTGTGTTTTAGTCAGGGTAGCCCTACAGCAAACTAACAAAGTGAAAAATGGTAAACCCTACTAGCACGGATTATGAAAAGACTGTGATTTTAAAAGCCTGTTGCAAAATTACTGTTGATTTGCTGAAAAACTTGAAGAGTTTTACTACTTACAGTGAATCTCTAAAAAGGTCTATATTTCTCACAGGGAAAAAAAATGCACAGAGTGCAGGGGAGGTTATCTTAAAGTAGATTTGAAACTGTTTTATCTAAAAAAAGAGATGGTTTTCTTTGTGCCTGGAAATTAAGCACCAGTATGGTAGTTTTTGTATTCATAAATGTAAAGCAAAGAGATTGATACTAACCTTAATGTAATTCAGAAGAGGSAGCAYTAATAAAAATAAGAATTAAAAAATGGAAATACATTCTATCTAAACTCATTAATAACATGTTTTTGCTTTTAGAATTCTCCTTTAGAAAATATTAAGAGCATAATTCACATCTCTAACTGGGCAGAGCTCTATACGGAAAACAAGGCAGAAATACAAATGGAAATGYATGGCTCATCTGCGGAGGGAGTGCCAGAGGATAAACAGCGTATTTGGGGACTCTCTTGGCCCTGGGACCTCTCTAGCATGCAGGAGTAAGCAGGGCATGAGACACCCAAGGAAGCCAGCCTTTTTTGTCTTTGCTTCCCCAAATGGAAAATTTTCAAAGGCAGCCACCGTTTCAAATCCTGTTTTCAAATCAGTTTGAGAGGTTCACACTGTAGGGACCCCCAGAGTGAGAGGCATTAATCTGAGTCATAAGTGAGCCAACAGCAATATAGAGAGAAATTAATAATTGCACCATAAAAACACATTTGCTACATTTTTTTCAGCTGCCAAACCCTTAAAAAATGACATTGCTTCTGACCTGAAGTAAAGGCATCTTGAAAGAGAGCTTGATCTTAGAATAGTACAGAAGACCCAATTAGCAAAGTATAAGTAACTTGTTCTTACATGAAACTTTGAAAGTAAAACTTCTGAGTGTCCGTCCATCACATGTGCTCCTTTTACCAAATGAGAGAAGTAAGCATTTTCAGGAGGTGATACATGTGATTTTAAGACAGATGTATGAGAGATGTACTGCTTTTAGAGGTGACATTTTTCTCTCCATTGATCACCAAGGTGACCTAGCATGAAGTATATCAGTTTTTGATGTCTGCTCTGTAGATAAGTTGAGAAAAAAATGTTTCTCAAGTTAGGTTTTTGCCATTCCTATCTGAAATAAAATGTTCCGGTCCCTCCAATCACAGAGGAGTTATGAGAAATATTTTTTCTTCAAGACTGATATTTCCCTTTCCTGGGAATATTTTTAAAAGCCCGTTTGCTCTTCAGGAACCAAATSACATAAATTGAAAAAGAAAAAAAAATTAAAATGCTCAAAAATAATTGAAAATAGAGAAACATATTTCACCCAAACAACATTTTCTCAGCAATATTAAAAAGCCTCTGCCTGTCTTTTTTGCCATGAGCATATTAACAGTTTCAAAAAACCAGCTGTGATAGAGTCCTAAGATACTGTATTTGTTCCCCTCATTCATTTCAGAAAACATAAAGAATTCTTATCATGAAGTTGTGCCTTCATAAAAAAACCTAAACATATAAAAATGGCAAGTCATACTGAATAGGTTATTCATTTATAGCTATCATGGATTCACTAAAATAATCCATTCTTAAATAAAAGTATGATTTACAAAACAAGGAAATGTAAAACATGTGTTATATATAGACATTTTTTCTCTTAATATATTTGCAAAAATGAAGGTGAAAGAGAGCCAAGGGTTTGGGGTTTTTTTTTTCCCATAATTTCCTGAAAAAGCAGCTGTGGAAACTAAGTTAATAACCTCAGGTGAATTTTGCTTGTTAGTGTAAAGAAGTGTGTTGGGTTTGGCTAGGATAGAGTTAATTTTCTTCACAGTAGCTGGTATGGGGCTGTGTTTTGATTTCATGCTGAACACAGTGTTGATAACTCAAGGAGGCTTTTGTTATTTCTAAGCAATGCTTGCACAGTTTCCTGGCCTTTTCTGCCTCTCAGCCCACTCCACCAGGCTGGAGGGCACAAGGATTTGTGAGGGGACACGGCTGCGACAGCTGACCACGACTGAGCAAAGGGAGCACAGCACATGGCTCAGGGTATAAACTGAGGGGAATGAGCTTTGCTCTGCCTGTGCACACAGCTTCTGCTTTACCTATTAAACTGTCTTTATTTCAACCCACAAGTTTTCTCATTTTTACCCTTTCTGTTCTCCCCTCCATCCCTCTGGGCCAGGGGGAGTGAGCAAACAGGTGCATGGGGTTTAGTTGCCAGATGAGGTTAAACCACAGCATGAGGTTGTGTGGCTCTGGGTGGAAAACAGTGATTTTGACCATGTTTTGGTTTTAGCCCCTCTGGATTCCACCATCTCATTCCATACCAATGTGAAGTGAAAACAAGGTCCAGAGCACAAGTCACATCCATCTTCTTGTCTGAGACCTTCTTTTGAAATTCCTAGGACCACTACAGCAAGGGTTAAGAATTTAGAAAGGTTTTAGACTGTCTTTTTCAAAACTATTTTCTAGTGACAGAGTCTCACCGGCACTTCAAACTGAGGTGAACAAAAAAGCTGCTGTTGGTAAACACAGTATAAACATACACAAAGGGGATCACAAAGACCTTTTCTGACACAGCTTTACGCTTAAGACAGAGGTGTACTATAACAAAACAAACCAAACAACAAGAAACAAACAAGTTAAAAAAAGCCATTTTCTGGTATAATTTTCTGGAAAACGTGAATTTTTCATATCTGAGGCAGACTACCAGACCTTACCTATTTCTTCTGTGGTGATCATCTCCGTCCACATTTGATGTCTCCATGTCAAAGTGCTAGTGATAACAATGGGACATCTTTATAGACAGCATTTGAAATTTATGGTCCATCCATGCAAACTGTCACGGCTATAGAGTAAACAAACAAACAAAAAAAGAGTATTCATAACAGTTGAAGAGTTCCTTCAAAAAAATATGCTGTCTTTCTCTAAAAATTCTTTGGTAGCATGGATGAACCCTGTATTTCCTTAAATTTCTAAATAGCTAGTTTTGCCTCTCTCTATGAACAGTTTGAACAGTCCTTAAGGAATAGTACCTTAAGGATCCTACCCAGACTCAAATATACATGGTATGTCTCCAACACCATTTTTTAGGCTTTAACTACTAAATAATTTTTCTGATGAAATTATTTAGTTAATTTAGAAAAGCAAAGGGTGCAGCTAGTTCCTTTTTTATTTCTTGGTTTAGAAGGGTCATTTTACTGTATTTAGTGCAGAAGAATATTTCTGTTCTGACAAGTGAAATATCCTGAGGAAAAAAAAAATGTGAAGTACTTAATTTTCACTAACGGAAGGCCTATGGCACTGCCCTAACCAAGATACTGCTTTTCTTAAAGTAAAAGAAAATACAGGAAAAAAGCTAAGTCCAAAGAGCAGGGACTTYTTAATAGAATTTTTACAGATAACATATTCCAGAGAACCCTTGGCCTGCCTAAAAGAAGGGAAGAATTTAAAACTATAAAATAGGGGAGTCTGTAACAGAAAGGAAGGACTTTGATACTTACTTTTTTCTTTCACCCTACATTATTCTACCTTTTTCTTAGTCAGAGGTTGAATACAGACATACAATGCAAACAATGAAACAGGTTGTCTTCCTCTTCCTAGAATAATCAAATTGCATTAAAATGTTAATACTGAATTTTAAATTTTAGAATTCAGACATAAAAGCAGTGATTTTTTAAAGTAAAACTATTTTGTAGATTTGACTGATTCTAAATTAGCCGTTTAAAATGGGTCCCTTAAACAGAACTTGAAAACTTCCAAAGAATCACGGAATGACTGAGGTTGGAAGGGACATCTGGTGCTCAGCTTGTCAAACCCCCTGCTCAAGCAGGGCCACAGAGAGTCTCCTGTCCAGGACCATGTCCAGATGATTTTTCATGTCTCCAAGGACAGAGACTCCACAACCTCTCTGTGCAGCCTGCAGCATTGCTCAGTCACCCGCATAGCAAAAAAAAAAAAAAAAAGAAAAAAAAGCGCCAATTCCTAATGTTCAGAGAGAACCTCCTGTGAAACTGTGTTTCAGTTGGTGCCCACTGCCTCTGGTCCTGTCAGTGGGCACCACSAAGCAGAGCCTGGATCTGTTCTCTACACACCCGCTCTGAAGGTGTTTATACACACTGTGATGAGAATCCCCTGTGCTTTCTCTTCTCCAGGGTAAACAGCCCCAACTCTCTCTGTCTTTTGTCACTTGTGAGGTGCTCCAGTCCCTTCATCAGTCTATCTTCCCTCCACTTATCCTTTAAGAATTCTAAGTTTATTAGCACGGTCATGCACAGTGGGGACACTACACTTAGACACGCAGGCTGAAGTGACCGTACTTCTTAAAACAGCACCAACATTTACTTCATTATATTCTGCAAGTATTCATTTCTGGTTTATCCTTCAGACCTATTAACATATTTAACAGAGAAAACTTTACTGGAATCTTTGGCATAAGTAATGGGCAGCTGTTCTAGCAGTTTCTGTTTTGCAATGTACTACCTTTTCCTGGCTCTAGGGGATTTGCCTTCTGAATGTTTCCAAAATGTGGTCTTTTCATACAATTCCCTTCTGATCACCACAAAGAATACTCCAACACCTTCTTCCAAAGTACTCGTTTGTTCTGCATATCAGTGGATGATCTGGTCCCTTCTTTGAACCTCACAGGCTGAGCCTTAGTCAAAACCCAGCCAAGTAGCTTAACATGACCACTCACCTCTCTAGAAGTTCCACTGTAATAACCTGGTGGAGAAGACAGTGTGAATCCTGCTATCACTGTTTTATCATCTTTGGACTTTACAGCCTGTATAAGGCAGAAAGAAGCAACACACAAGTCTAATACAGAAGCTTTTTGGTTTAAAATTTAAAATAAAGACCTGACAGTTTAATAATAATATTAGTATATTAGAACAAAATTAATTGCAATCTAAGAACTTCAGAGATAAACAGGAATTAGTTTACCAGCAATTTGTTATGACATTTTCAAAATATTTTTTAAAATCTGAGGATATTAAGGCTCAATCACATTGAGACCTAAACATTAAAATTCCAGCTTTTAGGGGTTTTTTTAAATGGTTAGTTTGTTTGCATTATAAAAAAACAGATGAGGTGGTGATGTGCTTTTTCCTCATGCCTCATTACACAGCTAAGGTGTGCATAAATCTGCACTACTTGATGCTCTACCTGGCCTTGACCTGATTACTTAAATGACGTTTTATTGGGGAAACTATAATAATAAAGACTAAGCTGCAGCTCTGAAGCAGTCCTGCAGTGTATGACATTACRGGAAGAGAGCCTCAGGGGGTTTTTTTATGTGTGGTTTCTTTTAGCCTTGTATTAAAAGGAAAAAGAAAGAAAAAAAAAGTAGAAAAGTGATAAAACACTAATGCTTAGAATAAGAAATAAACGAATGTATAGAAGCACACAAAGACTGAAAGTTTCCAGCAGTGCTGCAAAGGTACTGCCATGTGAACATTGCCATCTAATGGTTTTTTTGAGTTTAGTAGTCAGAACAACTTAGCAGCATTCCCATGTTGTGGCAGAGTAAATATCTAAGCAGCATTAGGAACACTAACAAAATATTTATTGGTAGACTCCTGCATTGTCTTAATTTAGAGAAATTACATATTTATRCTATTTTTATTATGTTTGACACTGTTCTTATTTTAATATATAACACTATATATTGTTGATTGCAACATGTAACAAGCATACATTTGTTTTAAAAGAAAACTGCAACCATTTCAGTATTGAAATCATAAAAATAAAAATATCTTTTGATACTGTAAATTAAAATATTTTTTATCTAGAAATCAAGAAATAAAAGGTCAGAATGGAAAATAAAAGCAGTACTGACAAAGCAGAAAAACAGGGAGAAACTTCTGAATTAGAGTTTAATGCCATACTTAGCTAAATGTAAAAAATGGACCACAAGAACTGAAGAACCCTTACTCCTCTAGTCCTTTTGATCTCTGGCTTCTTATTCTATCTTCCTTTAATAATAAAATACATATAGGGGTGTTTTTACGTCATGATTTTACTTCAAGCTGATTTCGGCTATGCAGCAATATTTTCAGTGTAGTGACCTTCACGGAATTTAATGTTGAAAAATAACCTTTATACACAGCAAGAATTCTACAAAAAGAATATGTCTCTCTTGCACTAAGATGGCTTATAATAAATAGAACAAGAAGCTTCCTATGAATCCAGTATTCCTGTCACAGAATCCTGTAAAAGTCTGTAGGGATACAACATACTCTTAAACCATACAGTATTTTTTTTCTGCAGGGGAAAAGAAAAAAACCAACTGTAGTCACAAAAAAGAACCCACAAGGATGATTGCTGTAATAAAGCTACAGGCCATGTTTTATTAAGCCATAAACACGACCTTCAGCCACAAAATAAGCTAGCTGTCTTTAGCCTACTCACCAAATAGATACATTTCCAGACCCTATAAGATATCACTGAGCTTCTAATTAATAAAATTCCAAGATATAACCTGTGCAGTTCAGGTAATGMAGAAAATATCTAGTAATGATGTGTGCTTGATGCTACTGATACCTATGTTGCAATATCTCAAGGAATCTTAATAGCAGTTAATGAAGTGTAATTAAAGATGACCTTGCTCTTGGGGGCTTGAGCTGTTCATGCATTCTAGTACAAAATTCCATCGTAACATTTCCACTAAAGGACYTCCTGTGCTCTGCTGTCCTTACAATGGAGAACTGCCACTAATATTAGAGAAATAAGAAGAATTATATACATATTAAAACAAAATTAAAAAATTAGAAGTGGTTCGTATCTGCCATGCCATAGAAATGAGGGTCTGGAATATATTTCAAGAGACCAGAAACTATGGAGACAGACCATTCTCTATACTTACTGTGCAAAAATGCAGTGAAGCACACACCACAGTCTCACAGCGTTGCACCATTCTCAAACTTAGAATAACATTTCTCCTACTAAAAATAAAGCTGTTTTTTTCTTCCAATTAAACTAGTGTCATACACTTTTTCTCTGTGTAACTGATCATTTCCTAAAAATTACATCTTAACCATCTTCAAGATCAAACAGTGCAGAGCAGGCTTTCCCCCTGCCTGCTTCATGCTTTCCAAACCTTTCAGTATATTTTATTTCTATCCTGTGAATTCTGTCTAAACCATTTATGTCTTCTTTAACGCCAGGTGCTGAAAGTGGAACRGGTACTCTGTGTGAGGCCTCTCCTGCTCTGGTCAGAGTGTGACAATGAATTCACATTCCCCRTGGTTCATGTGCAGTGTTGCTGCTAATGCACTTCAGAGTGGGAATTGAGTGTTTAGTGGCACACAGCATGGACGACGCAGTTTTGTGTTCAAGCATGATTTCAAAATTACTTTCTCCAGTACTGTTGCCTATCCAGGTTTTCCTCAGGTTGAGGGCTCCCCACCAGGCAGTGGGACAGGGGCTGGCCAGCCAGAGATCATTACAGCCCCCTGCCAGGAGCAGGACAACTGGGGGCACTGGGGCAGCCCCAGCTCCTGGCACTGGGCACCTCCTTGAGGATGGGGTCAGGATGGGGATGGAGATAGGCTGAGGCCAGGACAGGACATCAGGTCAGCAAGATAGGGTCAGGATCAGCAGGAATGAGGCCAGTCAGAGTCATGATAGCTCAGGCCTGAGCAGTTCCTAAGGGTGGGAAGCAGGAGCATCCCCACTTCTCCCTAATTTCTCCCAGCTCTTTCTCCTCCCACACTTCCTCAGCAGTTGGGTTCAAGGCCACAGACCCAAGGAGTATCAGAGCTGGCCAGTGCAGGCTGCCAGCCCAGCTCCTGGGGAACAGGAAGGGCAGCCAYGGCCCAGGACACTCTCACTTTCAATCCCACTGTATGAGGTTTGCATGGGCAAGCTTTGGTAGCAGGGGGGATACAGGGGTGGCTTCTGTGAGAAGCTGCCAGAACCTTCCTCTATGTCCAGCAGAGCCAATCCCTGGCAGCTCCAAAGGTGGACGTGATGCCGGACAAGGCTGGGCCAATCAGAAATTGTGGTAAYGCTTCCATGATAACATAGTTAAGAAGAGAAAAAAAGTTACTGTGCTGATGTAATTGCAGCCAAAGAGGAATGGAGTGAGAATATGCAAGAGGAACAACTCTGCAGACACTCAGGCCAGTGGAGAAGGGGCAGGAGGTGCTCCAGGCACAGGAGCTGAGGGTCCCCTGCAGCCCATGGTGAAGACCATGGTGAAGCAGCTGTGTCCCTGCAGACCATGGAGATCCATGGGGATCCACCTGCAGCCTGTGAAGGCGACCCACACTGGAGCAGGTGGATGCCTGAGAGGAGGCTGTGACCCCGTGGGAGGCCTCTGCTGGAGCAGGGTCCTGGCAGGGACCTGCAGACCCATGGAGACAGGAGCCCCCACTGGAGCAGTTTCCCTGGTAGGACTTGTGAACATATGGGGGATCCATGCTTGGAGCAGCCTGTCCTTGAAGGACTGCACCCTGTGGAAGAGTGACCCACACTGGAGCAGTTCACAGAGAGCTGTTGTTCGTGAGATGGACTCAAATTAGAGAAGTTCACAGAGAGCTGTCTCCTGTGGGAGGGACCCGACACTGGAGCAGGGGAAGGACTCCTCTTCCTGAGCAATGGGAAAAACAGTGTGTGATGAACTGATCATAACCCCCATTCCCTGTCTCACTGCACTGCTGAGGGAGGAGGCAGAGGTGGGAAGGAGGGAGATGTGGGGGGAAGGTGTTTTTTAAGGGCTTATTTTACTTCTCATTATCCTTCTCTGATTTTGTTAGAATGAAATTCAGTTCACGTGTCTAATTCTAGCCTGTTTTGCCCATGACAGTAATCAGTGAGTGATGTCTCTCTGTCCTTATCTCAACTCATGAACCTGTCATTATATTTTCTTTCTCCTGTCCAGCTGCAGAGGAGAGTGACAGAGCAGCGTTGGTGGGTGCCTGGCATCCAGCCAGGGTCAACACACTACATCCACCTAAAACTAATTCCCACTTTGACTAGCAGCAACCAAAACCACTTTTTTGTGTAAGGCTTTGTGACCCTGTTGTGCACGAACTTCAYGGTAATTCCATCACAGCTATAAAATTTTGATTCATCACCACCACTTGCTTTTTCTGCTGAGCAGAAAAAACAAGCTAAAGAGACTTGTTAGGCTGAATAGGGCATTTCTTCTTTTCTCTCCCCTGAACAAGAGGGTTATGGTCACAAAGACAGAGGTCACACTAGTTTGCAGACAAGAATTCACAGAATTTTGACCAGTTTATCAGACACCAGCTTCACAGAGGTGATGGCTTGGCAGGCAACTTAGCATCCTCTTGGGAATTACAGTCTGACCAGCAGTTCTGTGACAGGTATGTAGGCAGATGGATTTCAAGGTAAAAAGCTGTCCTGAAGCAAGTGTAGTTGCTAAGATTTGGGAGTGACTCAGGTGGGTGAGTCGTTCTGCCATCATAATCTCATGAGTCAAGCAAATAAACTGTAATGACTCATTTTGAAACCCTAGGCACTGGGCAACGACTGCATAGCTTATGATTTCATCCTTGTCAATTATTGAGGAAATACAAAGCTTGAATTCAAAATTTCTTTTTAAATAGTAGTAGGTCACTGAAGGTGAGTCAGTTAAATGATCACTAATTCTGATATGTAAGAAGCAAAATCTGTTTGTTTGATGCCCACATCCTTTACTCAAAATCTTATGATCCCCCATGCTTTTCCACTAATCTCCACTGCTTTTTCTGGCATTCCCTGTGACCTCTCCAACCTTTACTCCTCATTTTGAAACGTGTGCATCCTTTATCCCTTCCACCTGTATCAGCTCTATCTCAAGATTTTTTCCACTTCCTTCTCTTTATTCTCACGGGGTTTTAATTAATCTCGGTTTCGAAAACACTATTTGCCCTTTCCTGKGCCACTCACACAAACAGATTTTATGAAGTCATAAGCCCTGGAAATKGCATAAGTTTGCAATAAATATTTAATGTGAATTCCTGTTCAAAATAGGAAAATAAAACTAAATGTTTCACACGATTCTCCGGGGGTGTCTCGCCGTTATCAGAACTACCTGAAGTGAAGCAGTACCTTGATTAATGCTGCCATCTCGCGGCCGTCCGAGAAATTAAAACCCCTGACCTACTTAAGACCCATTTAGCTCTTTCATTGACTCGATTACTTCAGAGCAGACATCCAGTGAAGTGTGTAAGGAGATAGCTCCGAAACTATCATTTGACATTGTATTCTAGTTTAATGTGATGAATTTAGATTTTTTGCCAAATAGTGCACTTACTAGAAATATTTTGGGGGTTTTATCCCATAAAGGAATATAGAGACAAAACAAAAAATAAAATAAATCAACAATTTGTTATTTGACAAGAATAAAAATGTTTATTCAAATGATTTGTATATATTTCATTTTCTCAAATATCTCCCGGCATCAGTTTATACAACAAAAGATTTTTTCTTATAATGTGGGAAAAGAAATAAAATTACAGACAGATAAGTACCATTGACTTCAGGGGATGAAGACCAGACCTATCTCAAAAGCTATAAAATAATTGCAAGGTTATAGTTTTATTTTAGAATAAATCTAAAGCATGAGTGTTCCAGCATTTTCAGGGTAAGAAATCTGTCTTAACAATTCATGAATCATATTCCTTTTCTCTCAGGATAATTTCATTTTTGTCTACACTCAAAATTAGAATACTGAACAAATCTCTCTCAGGAGTCTTTCAATGGCATCTACTTTTCTCCATTTATTCTGCAGGTAGTTAAATGTTAGCTTTAAGAGGACTGGGTCCTAAAACTTGAAATGCCTTCCTCCACCAGAATCCCTGCTAGATTTTTTCATCCATGAAAGACTGTGGCATAGATTAAGAGCGTTTGCYTACGAACCAATCTTGCACTGCCTGCAAGTGTTTTGTGTCAGTGCATGGGATGGCAGGCAAATAGTTTGGGGGACTGAAGAGGGATGGAAGTGCTAAACCTCTTGGGCATGAATTGGCTGAAAGATAACAAAAAAATTGCAACTCTGAATGAATACGAAAACTTGAGCAGAATCTATTCATTATCATTCTAAAGAGCTTATAATTTGTTCATTTCAAAACCTACTCATCACTAAGAATATTATTGGTCTTCCTCCTATATTTCTGCGACAATTTCTCTAGAAATTCAATCTTTACTCCAACAGCTGCATTAGTAAGCAACATAGACGTTGCCAGAGCAGCTACTTGTCATCAAAAAGTCATCTTCCTTAATCAATAACCCTGGAATGGAAAAAGGATCTGTTTTCTCAAAACCTTGTTTTCATACACTTCTGTAAAGTAAATGGAATTGCTTTATAGAATTACATGATGCTTCAACTTAGCTAAAAGCCTAACTATTTTAGATATTTTTATACCTAGTCACAATACTGTGAATCATTACCACCATGCTAAGCAGCTCCTAAAAAATARCAAGAGTAAAACAGTTCAGTGCATTTAATAACTAGGCTTTCTTTCAGATACGATGTTTTATTTCTTCCTTCCTGATAACCATCAAAATCAAACTAGCATCAGGAGCAGTTCACAGAAAAGGGGACGGGGAAATGACCATATCTATGCTTAACTCTACCATTTTGTTCACAGTGATGAGAGCCAGCTGCCAAATGAGAAAATTGTTCCAGGCTCAAACGGAGGACTGGATGAAAGTGGTGAAAAAGATCTCAACTCTAAAAAAATCTAGTAAAACACATGCCATRTTGAGAAGTTTATTATTTACCCAAGGACACTGAGATTAGTAGATGAATTAGTAAATTTGTTGAGCATAGTAAATTACTTCCTAAACGAACTGAGGGTCCGGACAAAGTGAAGTGAACTTCTACAAGTTATGCAGAAAGGGAAGTTTCACCATCCAGATTGAAAACAGGGGGAAAATAGATTATTCCAGATGGTTCTTAAAACTGGTATTATATAACATTTTGGTTGTAGGAGCACCACAGTAAAAGCCGGGAGCTGTAGATGGATTTTGAACATGGTGTAATGGGGATGTTCAATACTGGAACCAGTATTAAAGGCTGGATTTGCAGAACGGGAAGTATAGGGGTAAAAAATGGTAGATCACATTCAGAGACCCAAACAAGAACACTGATAGTCTGAACTGAAAATTTAGAAGCCTTCAAATGAAAGCAGATAAAAACCAATTTTGTTTCCCCTGATCCTATGAGTTGTCGCTGTAGCATAACCAAAGCAGATATAATCCTTTCCAGCTAAGAAGCCGTTCGTTCTGTTGTCCTGCTGACAATTTGAGGAACTGTGCATAATTCCGATGGACCTGTTGAAGAAAGGGGTTGTTCCTTAAACAAAATTTCAAATAGACGTAGAGGAGATCATGTGGGCTTAAGAGGAAAAGGAAAGAAGCCCCAAAGACCAGGCTTGCATAGTTTAGTGAAACAAAGGCTGAGAAAGGATRTAATTAATGGCCCTTTACTTCTCCTACTGGGAGAAAAGTGAACAATGAGACCTTAAGTGAGTATCATTTCTTGTAATTAAAACCAGATATAATCTGTCTATTCTGCTTTGCTATCTTCCAGTGAGGAGAGAATTCAGGGGGAGAAGAGGAAGTAAAAGGCAAGTGGTTTTGGCCCAATAGAATGATCCCTGAGTGATCATTCCACCCAGCACCACTTTAAAACTAGTTGCAGTTTTCTATAAAGCTATTTTTCACACTGCACTACTGGATCTTGGGGCTTTCACTCTTCAGCTGTGCCTACCATGAGTTGAATCACAGTGTGAATGTCTAATTATATCAACTAATATCACGCATTCAGACTGCAGATCTCTCACWAGTCACTTAAGGCTCCCTTCAGAGTCAAAGAGGAGAAAAGTGGGATTTACAGGCACAGTTTATCTGCCTTATCATAAATTTGTGCTGCAACATCAGTTAAATGGCATCCCAGAAGCTCATACTGAATGATTAGCTGAGAAATGGACTTCTAAAACACAGCAAGCAAGATGAATCTTGAYCTACCTTTCTAAAATACACGTGTTAAAACACAGGCTGTATGTGGTATCCACACTCCCCAGACACCACGGACTCAGGAGAAAATGAAAGCCACTCTGTCTGTGATAAAGAAAGAACTCAGAACAGCTGTGGTCTGAGCCATTTATTTAATGCATATTTTAGTAAGAGCTGCACATGCTAGAAGCAATTCATAGAAGTCAAAAAAAAAAAAAATAGCTCCAGAATGAATGCAAGGACTGAAATTATTTAGGCAGCCCTTTTATCACCATAAGCTATCATCATGAGAATACAACTGGAATCAGTTTCTGTGAATCAGCAAATCCAAAGCAATGAATGTAGCTCTGCATGCACTTTGRGACCGCATTATGCCTTTTATAATTTTTGTTTACCACTTGGCATCCTGAAGTATCATAAAAAATCAACGGCCTTCACCATTCACTGTGTAGGGCTCTGAAATGCTGCAAAACACTATGATGAGCAAGAATGAATACTGCCCAATTAACTTCATTTATAGAAACATTCTGTCCTTGAAAGTCCATTACCTACAGACTATGGGTTTGATATTTTCCTTCTTTTGCACACAGATTGCAAAAGGATTTTTCTGTGTTTGTAGCCGTGATTACAAATTATTTTAACTTCCTTTTGTTAGTTGTACGTAAACAACAATGTTAAAGGCTGTGGGTTGACAGACAACCATATAAGTGACAACTTTCTCCTGCTCTTAACAGTTGTTTAATCAATTCTAAGATGAATAATAAAATGACACTGAATAATACAGTCAGTTAATATTCTAAGAACTATGCATAACTAATAATTGTCCCTTTTTATAGCATATAGTATGTAGGTCATGGAAATTCTCATTTCTTGTTGGGTTTCTTTTTCTGAATTCAATACAAAACAAAATAATCACAATTATCACCGCGAAATCAGCATATACAACTACAGACTCTCGTAGATAAAAGTGATTAAGTACCTACATCTCCATTATCTGTTCCAGGATTTTTTGGGGGCCAGCAAAGCCAGATTTTCTGCCACCTTATTTTCTATCTTGAGTAGCATAGGAATTTGCTTTAGGCAATTTATTTTCCTAAGTTAATTTCTTGTAATGTCCAATGAAGCTCAGAAAGAGAAGTCATGGTTTTGTGAACACAGCAACTACCCAAGTCACCTGTGATCCATTGAATTGAATAAAATCCCACAACCTAATAAATGAGGCAGCTATCCTTAAAATGATACTCCCTGAACTTCAAAAATCTCCTTGCCTTCTATTAAATGAACTGAATTAAGATATACTTCTTTACACAGATACAAATATTTCATTGTCTTGGTTTGAGACAAATTTGGAGGAAAACACCTGAAACGAACATCCCTCTGTTGGAAGGCAGATTTCAGCAGCCCCTCCCCCACCAGGTTCTAAAAGAAATTCCTCGGAGGAAAGTGAAAAAAAACCCCTATTTATTTAACAAGCAAAGTGCACGCAGGCACGGAAAAAAACAATGAATAATGTTAAATAATAAACTTCTCGCTGTGGAGAGGACCTGGGTAGATTCAAAGACCTTTGTGGGTGTGGCTCTCTCCTCTCCAGAGCTGGGGTTCGGTGTGGGCCCCTCCAGGCTGGGGTGTAAGGCCTCCCGGTCCCTTCTGGTGTTGCTCAAYGGTCCAGAAGGGAAGAAGAAGAAGCCAAAGCCCCAGGAGACTCCTTGCTTTAGGAAACAAACAAGAAGCTAGCTAAAAAGCCAAAGGAATGTAACTCTCTTCTCTGCTGCAGAATCTGAGAGCTGAGAAGAGCCAGTGAGTTACCTCTGTTTTTTGAACACAAGCCACAGAAAGAATTCCACCGCCTTCCCCCCCACCTCTTAAAGGTACAGAAAGGCACAGGATTCATGTCTGGGCATAGAGCAAGCGATAAGGGATACACATCATAAAGTCACCCCAAGACAGACATGCATCTGAGCAGAATATGACATCTGAAACAAACAAACAAAAAATCTTAAGCATCAAGTTTTTTATTATTTTTGAAAAAAAAAAAGAGTTTCTGATACAATGTCAATGTACCTAAGAGCTCAGCTGTCAAAATAAAGCATGTGAGAGACTGTGGTACTGTTGTAGAGCTGTGTATCTCCACAAGCAAAGTGACCCAGGCGTGTAATTCCTCTGAGATCAGTAACAAAGTGCTTGTTCATGTCAGCTGAGGAGTTGATCTAATATATGAAAGTCATAAATGAAAATATTTAATTATCTTCTCCTAAGTTGTCTAGTTAACAATGGCCTCATATATATATTTTTTTAAAAACCCAGCAATTTTATTCCTTGCATTCATGAGATGAATGCCGTGAGTTTTTTTTAAAAGAACACTTGTGGGAGAGCAGAATGCATCATACAGGATTAGTTTAAAATTTCCTAAAATCAGCAGCTCTTTAGTTCTAAAGAACCCAAAGACCAACTCTGCTTCTCATACCAACCCAAATGGATTAATATGAACATTTCTCCAGATTTCCTGTTGACCTAAGAGGTCGGTAGGTTTTTTGAGATTTTTAAGAAAAATAACTTAGAAAAATTCTGAGTATGGGCATTTTCTTCACCATAAAGTATTTGCCGCTTAATCAGAAGAAATTTAGGGAAAAACCCTCAACTTTTATCTTGCAATTAAATTATTAAAGAATAAATTATTTAAGATTTTGAGTACGTAAAAAACCCCAAAAAACCTAGGAACTTACATTTCAATGTTCTGAACTGACTACTAAAGCTATTGATARTATCTTGGATCTTGGAAGTTTTCCCACACCTACTTTACTTTTGGGTGTTATGCTAATTAATAAAACTGCATTTGATGTAAAACATAATGTCTTATCTAACTTTCATCATTATTCTGTTGCTTTTGCATGATTGTCCCAACTCTTAATGATAGGTAAATGTTGGAAAAGGAAAAGGAAAAGGAAAAGGAAAAGGAAAAGGAGAAAACAAAATAAACTCCGTATCAAGTCAGTCAGTTACAGTTATATTTCATAGGAGATTGGAGCTAAATTCGAAGAAAATTCCTCTTTTATCTCCTCTCTTGTCCATGTTACCCTGCCCAAAAATTTCATACCTAGGAACAAATACAAGCTATGGCTGATCAAAAAATATGGACCATGAGTTTACAAGATTAGAAGCAACTTGAGTGGACTTATTTGGCACTTGGTTGGGAAAAGAGAAAATCCTTGCTTTTCTCAGCTTTTTTTTCAGTTCTTATTTACAACTTTGAACAGCTGGAAAATATGTTTAACACARTCAACTACAACTCTCCAATTTAACAATTAAATGATTATACCAGCCTTCCACATATGAAAATGGGATTTTAAAGTCCTCTGAGATAAAACATGAAAATGAATCAGTAGAGGGATCCAACTAATATTTTAGGTCCCAATGCAAAAAACCCAACTTTTTTGTTTTAACTAGGAGTTTTATGAAGTGAAGACTTAGGAATAAAATACAATTCAGTTATCTCAGCACTGTTAACACRAAGTGCCAGCTTAGAGCAGACGTGGCCAAATTCATAAAAACTTCACAGTTTGTCTCATGTCATTTACTCCATGGAAGCCTGGACCATTGTTTCAGCAGCTCTTAATAGTGTAACTTCCCTGGTCTGCAGTTTAAAAAGGACAACTTAAAAAGAACATGTGTTTCTTTTAACTCTCTCAGGACTTTAAACCAACCACAGGGACTTTGCTCTTGGTACAGAGACCAAGCACAGAACACTTCAGATCCAAAGGGAAATGTGTCACAAAGTTGTGAGAACACCAGGATATCATGGAAATTGTTCTGTGACCTTCACAACAGTGGAGACAAGTAACAGCTACTGCCATTAAGAAGTCCAGKGGAAGCAAAGTGACAGAAGTCAAACTGTGTATCCTTTTTGATCTCTGTAAAGTCCTGATGCACAGATAATAAGCATGTGGACCAAATTCTGTCACTGTGATGTTGAGTTTCAGGAGAAATTCACATTATACATGTCTGCAAGATAATAAAGACTTTGTGTCGCACTTCCAGCGTCAGCTCTGTCTTTAAGGTAACTGTTTGGTCCATTATCTTCTGTGTGACGCATTATGAAAATGATGTTTTCATGAAAAAGTATTTGTACACTGATAAATCTCTGCACACCAAAATAGCACCTCTGTTTGGGCTTTTTTAGTTATGTTCTAAATAAATACAGAGGGTAAAATTTTGTTTTTTAAAAGAATATGCAAATTATGCTTTGTTGAAAATTGTGAGTTGGAAAAACTCTGACAAGTCAGAAGAACATGAAAAAGAGTATGAAAGAGATGCAAATTCCAAGCAGCTGTTTCAACATCTACCCAAGAAATTATTTTCACTTATTCTGATAATTAGGGGCTTCTTAATTGCTAAAAAATTTAACTTCAACTTTTTTTTTTTTCCCCCCAATTCTATTTAAATTGAATCCTGGAATCACTCTATCTCATGGGTTTTTTTCTTTAACCAATTTTTTTTATATCTTCTCTACTCCACTTCTTGGATTTTTTTATCACATGCAAATAATCAAATTTATCCAGAAGCACTAGTCATATTTATTATCCACATAATAACAGGAGAGTTAATATCTCTCTAAACCACTCAGTTGTGAGTACTGCTCAGTTATCTATCAAAACTAATATCTCTACTACTATCTCAACCTAAACCTGAGATCCCACAGCTGAGGCTCTGTGCAGGCAGTGCCTGAACTGTACTTGTAGCTGCCAAGGATGATTTCAGATGTGCTGAATACATGTGCCTCCATGGACACACCACTCAACAATTTTGAAAATGTGATCTTGCACTGGCATTTGTAAGTACTAACACAAAAATTGTATTTGCAAATACTTCTCAAATAACCTAGAGTCTTGGTCTGAAAAATAGATTCTTCACCAGAGTTAATCCAGAATATTTTCCTAAATTTAATGGGGGGCGGGGGGGGGGGAGGAACTCCACCTAAACTTTCTCGAAATGGCATAAACTCTGAAGTTGCACCGCTGACTGGTGCACTGGATTGCCCGGCTGGACTCCGTGTGTTTTCCCTCTGTCCCGGTAGGTGGCAGCCTCAAGAGGCGCTGGTTCGTAAGGATCATCCTTTCCAGGCTCAGAAGGGACTTTCATTGTTACATAAAATATTGTTCAAATACCAAAATGTAAACGATTTTTTAAGACATCCACTTAAGCTGAACAAATTCATGAATACTCAGCCTCAGGTTACTGTCAATTATTTAAGAGTAACTTCCCAAGACAATTTATTACATCTGGTGGACTTCTGGCATGTGTCCACTTCACAAATCCTGTGCTAAAGACACAGTCTGTACTACATCTCACACAACATAGTCAGTCTTACCCTTAAAATGACTAAATGTACTTTCRGCACTTCGTTAAGGGCCTTCAATCTCATGTGTAGACAGACTGGCCTTAAATGACACTGAAAGAATACAAACTGTGGCTACTCTCTTAGCTGGAAAAAAATAGCAAAACTTTTTTTTCCTATTCCTATACCAATTTTTAAAATCTTACTCAGGCTAAAAATTCTTGGGAAGAAACCGCACTCTGAACTTAAAAAAAAAAAAAAAAAGAAAAGATTACCAAATTAGCTTTTGCAAAGACTATGGGACTGGAAAGGTGGTGTGTCAATTCAGCACTCTCGTGCTCCCACTCCCAGCCTGCAACAAATATCTGATAACAGGTTTCAAACTGAGGATTTTTTAAGTTGCAACTGTGCCCAAACTCCCATTACTGCTAATGGAAGCTACCTACACACTCTCTGGATATCTTTTGATTTTTTTTTTAATTTCCTTGAAAAGTACATTATCTAAAGCACTTAGCACTATGGTATCTAATAGCAAGCACAATTTAAACAGAGAAGCACCAGTGATGTGTAAAGCAGATCTCAGTTTGTCTGCTTGACATGATCCTGTGTTTCCATCACCTTCTCTTTTTTTTTTTTTCTGTGATGTTAAGTATTTTAATTTACACTGAATGTATAAATTCTGTAAAAAAAGCAAAATTACCACAAGAAATAGCTTATTTCTCAGTTTGGAAAAGTACTAAGATTTATGGCCATGGATGTTTCCTGTTGCCTATTTTAAAATTGTTAAACTCCACTGACAGCAGAAATTTTTAGCATTATCAGTAAGACAGGAGCCTGACTCTSTTTGTTTAAGCAGAAAACACTTGTCCTACCAGCCTCAGCCAAGGAGCTCTATCTGCATGGGGAATCTCCTCTTAGTCACACAGAGCATTACCTAAAAATCTTCATACACCTTGTGCTTTACTTTCTTCAGCCAAGCTACCTGGCAAGGAGTAGACTAAACCCCCGTATTGTTAAAAATCTGTCAGTTTTTACTTGATCTTTTTATTTTGTCTCAGGAAGAACAGTTTTGCGTGATATCTATGTGCCTCTAGACATACAAGCAGAGGAGACAAACTACTACATCACTTACAAGTAGCTATGCCTTCAAGAAAACACGTTTTTACTACACTTATTTTACATGTTTCTATGTATCCCTTGTTCTAGTACACAATTGTATCTCTGATCTTCTCATTTTCTGCAGGCATGTAGGAGTCAGCAATCCCTCCTCCCAATGCCAGGAGTAATATCCCTTGCACGGCTCAGCAGAGGTGATAGTCTTTTACTGTGTGGCATCTGTCCATGTAAATCTTTATAAAACCATCACATGAGCTGGGCTGACAGGCTTATTTCCCCCCAAAGAACAATGCATATCTCTTTAAAGAAGCTTGGTGTGGGATCTGTAGAAGAGTGGGAAAAAAAGTGGCACAGAGAGAAAAGATTGCTTATTCAAAGGAATTGGACACTCTTCCATAGCATGCAAGAACATGCTTTGGTTCAAAGTGCAATAATTAGGCTTGTATTGTTTAGTACAAACTATTTTCAAGACATATTCTTGAAAAGCACTCGTTTGCATCATAACCCAAAAGTAAGTAGATAATGTCAAGATATGCAAAGCTATTTACAAAGATAACTTTCCAGATAAGCTGTTGTTTCTGCTGGGAATGAATCAGTTTCAGAGTGTTCCCAACAGGCAAAAAAAAAAAAACAAAAGAAAAACAAACAAAAAATCCCCAAAAACAAACAAACAAAAAAGAAAAACAAAACAAAAAACCAACAAAAGCAAACAAGCAAACAAGAAAAACAAACAAAAAAAGAGCCACAAAAACAAAACAAAAATAAACCAACCAAACAAGAACCACAAGAGGAATAAAAAATCTTTTTTTCAGTTATCTCTTTAATATTACTCAGCCTATTTGCAAAGGAAGATTACAGATTCTCCTTTCTTCAAAGAGAATAAACAAGAGGAGGCTACCTCTTTATTCATAAATCCAAGTCTGGCTTTTGGTCAGCTCTGAGCCTAAAATGAGTTCTCCTTTTCTCTCTCTTGGCTTCCTCCTGCAGCAATGCTCCCACTGTTTCCCTCACTGTAGAGCTGTTTATATAAAATGTGTAAATATACTTGCTTACACATGGCTATGGATGTGTATGTACATGCATTGCTTTGTTCATTTTAATTCAAACACAGTAGTGATCATCTCCATTTATGCAAAGTATCTTCAGTTACTTGGGCCAGCTAATGTTCAATGCTGACCTATAACTGGGCACAAGTGTCCTAACACTTCAGGCACAAATTTAAAAAGGCACTTACCCACACCCTCAAACAGTTTGAACAAGACAGAAATTAAAAAGTTATTCTCTGCATGAGCCTGGCAGCAGCATGTTTTAACATCATGATTTTAGGTCAGAAGGAGTTTGTTATATTATTCAGCTCTCAGTGTCTTCATCTTTTATGTAGAATTAGTCATTTGCTAAGGTGATGTGTATGTATGCCTAAACTGGACACAATCTGGGGGACACCTCACCTATCCTGTTCTTTTTTCTGTTTTCCTCAGATTTTTGTCATATGCTGCAGTGATGGTTTTGTCTCTGTCCTACTCTTAAGTCCACGTACCGGCACAGGAGTTGCTGGCCTTTAACTCTGGACACATGAGCTGACTTCAGGATGTTCCTCTCAGAACAGCTCTGCTGGAGCTGTCTTTACAATGCCATTTAAACGTTTATGACTTCTGAGGAAGGATGACTCTTCATGGAATATTCTCTTGAGCTGTAGATTGGAATGGAATGAGACGTGGATCATCAAGGGGGAAAAGGTAAATTACTGCTATCAGAGTTGAAACAAACAAACAAAACTAAAATAACAATAAAAAAATACTGGTAACTAGACCGTCAAATCTATTACTTGCATAGTTGAATATAGCATAGGGCCATTTACTTTTTAGGGCCTCTTCTATTTTTCTATTGTCTTAGCAATGCTCAGTCTGGGACACAGAATTAAACTACTTCCTTGCCAATGTTCTAGGCCTAGCTCTCTATTTTGATATTGGTTTTGATTCAACATCAAAGGATCTGAAAATATTTGAGTTTTCAGGCAATCTTGTAGATTAACCTAACTTAAATATAAACTCAAATATAAACTACCTTCCAAAAAAAATCTCCCTTCTAAATACTAAAACTCCTATAGTGGTAGGGGGTAGACGAGATGACCAGAAAAATATTTACAACAAATAATTCTTTAGAAATCAATTTTTAAAAATGAATATAAAAATTAGTCTGAACTATTCTGTTAAGAATCCCTAAGTYGGGAATGAGAGAGCAGCAGACATATTTAATTTTTTTTATATTCACCTTCACATGTTCATCTCTCCTCTTTGGCATGTCCATGAAAGCCACTTTCACGACCATGTTTCAGACTTTAGTTCCTCTTATTCTATTGCTCTACACCTGAGAACTCTGGAAAATGGATTGGAAGACATAGATGAGAATTTCATTGTGTTTAGAAGCAGCAGTTTGGCAGTGAAATAAAAAAGAAGCAGATAATTAGCAAGTAATGAAGAAGGAGACGGTAATCAGCAAGTTTTCATGCCCTTGAGTCTTGCTGTGATGCATGTATCTCACATGTGATGCTGTATTGATTTTCCATTCTCACTTTCGTAATCTATGTACAGGTATCACTGTATTTCCTGGGACACCCTGGGCTTCAGAAGTTTTGTAAAGGAAAGTTCTTCATCCTGTCAGTGATGGGACCAGCCAAAACACCTTTGCTATATCAAGTGGCAAGAGCATTTCTCTACTGGAAGACGAATTCTTAGCAATAAACACCTTTCRTTCTCTGACCACAGCTGATGTTTTTCTATTATCTATCATACTACTCTTTTAGGAAAATCTGACAGAAGACGAGCACAACTTTTATCCTTCAAAGAAGCTTTGTCATTAAATTCTGAGAACTTAAAATAGCTGCTAGATTACTGTGAGGGTCAATGAAACCCTTCACATTAAGGTATCAGCCTGTTTT
The DNA here is from genome assembly GCA_003713295.1 of Parotia lawesii. Lineage (NCBI taxonomy): Eukaryota > Metazoa > Chordata > Aves > Passeriformes > Paradisaeidae > Parotia > Parotia lawesii. The sequence goes on from RAHM01000012.1 coordinate 1,505,760, forward strand.
TCAAATACCATTTTCCTGATGGAGTTCCTCTGAAATGCACATCTTTTTGACTGCTCCTATCTGAAAGTTCTCATTACACTGTTTAATTCTAATTTACCTTTACTTCAAATTGTTACTTAAAACATATTTTTCCTCTCTTTCACAAACAGGCACTATTGTTGGAGGACAAGGAAGTTCACAGAAAATGAGACAAAGCCAGTCAGATTAAAAGATATAAATAGTTATTTAGCAGAATATCTAGCAGTCAATACTGAACCTATAATAAGCATAGCATTTAAGTCACTAAAGATTGTTGCATCGGTACAGAAAATTTTGGTATGTAAACATACCGTCATTTAATCCAACTGTCAATGATGAAAAATTAAATTCTTCCCTTATGTGGGAACTGGAATTGCCCTACAGATAAAATTATGATTAAGACTATCCCAGTATGTCTCTTGCCATGTGTCTTGGTTTGAGACAAATTGGAGGAACGTCTGAAACGAATGTCCTCTGATAGAAGGCGGATTTCAGACGCCCCTCCCCCACCAGGTTTAGAAAGAAATTCTTCAGAGGAAAGTGAAAAAAAACCTATTTATTTAACAAGCAAAGTGCACGCAGGCACGGAAAAAAAGAATTAATAATGTTAAATAATAAAACCTCTCGCTGTGGAGAAGTCCTGGGAAGATTTTCAAAGTCCTTTGTGGGTGTGGCTCTCTCCTCTCCAGAGCTGGGGTTCAGTGTGGGCCCCTCTGGGCCATGGTGTAAGGCCTCCTGGTCCCTTCTGGTGTTGCTCAACAGTCCAGAAGAGAAGAAGAAGAAGCCAAAGTCCCAGGAAACTCATTGCTCTTGCTAACGAACAAGAAACTAGCTAAAAAGCCAAAGGAATGTAACTCTCTTCCCTGCTGCAGAAGCGGAGAGCTGAGTAAAAGCAGGAAGGTGCTTCTTCCTCTCCACTGTAGGAAYGCAGGGGAGTGTGTGTGTCCTTGAACACAAACCAGTCTGAAAAATTCGCCTGGCTTCTCTCCCCCCTCTCCTAAGAAACAGCTTAAAGACACAGGAAGGCACAGGATTCATGTCTGGCATAGGGCAGATGATAGGGAATACAGTATCATACAGTCACCCCATGACATTCCACCCCTTATTCCATACCGTCGGCTTAATGTCCAAAGTAATATATTCTAACTCTACACACACACATTTATACATACATATACATAAATTATTCATTCTGTCCTTGCATACATCATTATATGTATACACAAAGAAAGGCTCATTTTTCATTCTGCAAAATGAGAGAATTAATACCTTCTAATCCCACATGGTACTGGGAATTAGGGCTACTTCTCTACTTTAAATGTGACTTGAAAATCATGGATTCTAGTAAAGTAAGTGAAATTACTTTTACATACAGTAAAAGTAGCTTATGTAAATGAGGTATTTAAGTTGCTGTCATCAGGCTTCTACTGATGGCGTGTGTAGTTATATATTTATATATATATATAATGTGTCTCTGTATAAATAACAGGATGTTATTTATAACACAGATGACACAAAGTAGTCAAAAAGTTCAGCATCATATGCTGATTCCTCAGTGTTTTTACAATGTACTTGTCGAGCTTGTTTTTAATAAATTCAGCTACTTTTCATGAACTGAGACCAGTAATTTATAGTATTTTTGTGTTCTGTTGAAAAACAACCATTAATTTAGTTGCTTTAACTGTTGGATGCTATGTTCATCTAGAATGCTCATTATCCAAGCTGTACTAGTTAACTAAATATGCTGTTTCTTCCTTTCCTGTTAGCTAAATATACAGGATGTATGAGTTACTGACTATTTAAAGAAATGAGCAATGCAGGACAAGCTTGTGCAGTCTTGCTTCATTTTATGCGCAGTTAATAAACCACACAGCTGTTAAAAGCTGCTAGCTAGTTAATTGTGGAGAGTCCACTCTTGAGACTAGTACAAGAAACTGTTCTTTTCATTTGTTGTGAATGCATTGCTCTATGTACCACTGAGGACTTGTCAACAGAAGGGAAAACTTTAAAAGAATTTCTAAATTTTTCTGAATTTTACTTGTTAGATTTTTCTTTTATTTTTTCTTTGCAAACTAATAGTGAAATCCTTCATTTTTAAGGTATTTTGAAATAAAATATTTTTGTTATAAATTTCTGATTTACAGAAAAATATTTCAACTGGACAAAAAATAAAAGTGCTTGTTCAAAGAATGTCAATACACAACTTTTTTGTTTTCTTTAATAGGAGGAAGCCATGATTTCTTTCTGTCTAATATATCTGTAGAAAATTCTTATTTATTCACCGTTATCTAATTCTGAACATACAACACAGAATGCAACAGGAGTGAAGTACTGGATACCACCCACAGTCTCCATATCATCGTTGTTAACTAGCTTATTTATGAAAAACAAACAAACAAACAAAAACCCCTCTTAAACGCCTTTCTCCACTTTTTAAAAAAATGAATTAGATTTATTATATTCTCCCACGTTTCAAGACTTTGAAATATAAATTACTTTTGTTTGTCTATAGGACACATATATGTAGATGACTAGCCTGTAGGTGATATAATGTATTCATTTACTCCAGAGTAATCAAAGGCCTGCATATATACACCATCAGTGGTTTGGAGCTTTACAGCAGTAAACTAAATTCTTCATAAAACAGGAAAAGAGAATCATGATTCTTTAATATCCATGCAGCTTCTTTGAGAATATCTCTGGAAAGTACCTTCTGTGAGTCCAGGTAATTGTCCATGACTCAGTTCCTCCAGCATTAAAATTCAAACAACAATTGCTTCTGCCATGCTACGCTCAGCAGCAAGTTAAAAAGCCCAGATTCTCATTTTCATCTCTACTACTGTATTAAATTTTTATTCAATGCCTAAATATCTATTCAGAGTCAGTAAGAGTTTTGTTTCTGATTCAATGAGATGTTAGTTGTCTGTAATATAGTTGAACTGAAAGCCGCTGTTCTCCTGGAGACAACGGCCAGCACTAATCAGATCCGGTGGTAACAATGATCTTCTGGCTGTGATTGACATGCCTCCCACCACATCCTTTAATCTTTCYAGGTTATAAAATCATTTGGTTTTGAGGGTTCAGTTATGACATTAAAGCAACAGTTGTCCTTTGTGTTTAGTTGGGTAGCTGGAGGGGCTAAGCTAGTTAGATACCSAGCTAACTAAGGCTGAGACTTGTTGACATCTTCAGGATTAACAGGGTCAAAAGGTTTATGAGTATGTAAATATACCTAAATATATAAACATATAAGTATAGATAGTTCAAAAGCAATCTAATGATCATTGTGGTACCAATAGAGAGAATACGCTCCACAAGACCAATTAAGTGTACTTAGCTCTAATTTATTGAGGACAATAGAGAACAACCAATGATTGTTTTTTTCAACTAGTTCTAGTTACAATAATTAGGCATGGGGGCAGGGAGGAAAGAGATAAAAGTCTCCAAGGACATGAAGGGGAGTACACCCAGATCTTGCTGGCAAGTAAACATGTCAGAAACTAAGAGTRAACTACAATAAAAAAAATCTGAAGSTCTAATTCTTTAATGAATAGGAACTTTTCAGCTATGAAAACTGATGAAAAACAATACCAAATTGGAAATTAGCTGATTTATTCCATTGCAGTCCATAAACATAACAGCTAAAGGTTTCCATAAAGTCATTAACTCATAAATGCACAAACTATTCAGCAAAGTACACAGTAGTCCAGTCAACAGTTGCAAAGCTTCAGATACATAATACTGGCAAACTATGATTGCTATGGAAAACTTAACTTGTATTCTCCATTTATCTTTATTTTAGGTTTACAATGCAAATAGCCTACAATATCATTTTCTGTTGCACTTTCTCTCCATCACCCCCTATGTAACCTAAAAGGAAAACGAAAACTGTACTTAAAGGTGGTTTACCACAGCAAAACGTGCAAATACTTTTCTATGGTCTCAGCTCACAAAATATTTGGGTTTTTCTTCTTTATTACTTCAAGTCTGCCTCTTAAAATGCATGTATTTCTCCTACTTAAAAATGAAACTATTTAAAAAAAATATTGAGATAAATTACAGGTAATGCACAGTAGCTCCACCAATACATGGCAGACCCAAATCTGTATCAAACTAGAGACAAGCTTCCACAGTGAGTAGGTTGCAGAGTTAGACTCTGATGCTCCCAGGATTTTTTTTTTTTTTTCATTTTTTGTGTAGTGCACAGGTTGCCTGCCCATGCACTGGAAGTTCAGCTTTTCCAACATGGGTGTACCAGTCATGACGAGAAGCCTCTGTGTACTGCATACATGGTACCATGCATTGAAATAATGCCATCTGTAACATCATGATTTCTTATGATTTTATGAAGTGTTCAGCACTATTTCCATCTGGGAGTTCTCACAGGACACATTCTAGCTTAGCCTATGCCAAGCAGTGCTGCGCACATGCAAACCAAAAGCTATCAAATTATGTCAATGCAGGGACAAACCCCAGTAACAATTCTTGACTCCTATTTCAATAATTAGGACACATCTCTTACCCCAGTAACAATCCCTGACTCCTATTTCATTAATTAGGACACATCTCTTATGCCCTCTAAAATCTGAGAATAACTTAAGATGGTAAAACTTAATCACACAAATTGATATATGTATCATGTCATTCATGGGAAAAATAAGGAAATAAAATCAGTTGTCTCTGGTCCATGTTCCCAGCACTTCTGGTTTTGGCCTCAGGATAAACAAAGCTTTCTTTGGTGTCTCTGGCTCAATCAGTGGTAACTTTTGGTTCACACTGCACTGGTTTCATTGCTTTCATGTTAGCTAATCATTAATTAATGAAGAACAAGTAAATCTACAACCATTAGAGAGTGTCTAAATAAAATAATGAAAGCAAATCTTTAGACTGAAGTCTTCTTGAAGTCTTATTACACTGGTAAGAAAAGGTTTATTTTTTCTGTTAAATCTGAAATAYTGTAACTGTGAAACTCTCATTTTACTCTGACATTTAGTTTTCCAGCTGAAACCAAGAAATCTACAATTTGTGAAAGAGAAATGAAAGTATTTTTCAGTTCTTTTGCTTTCTTTAATCTCATTGAAATTCACAGCCCTGGAAGAATTCAGTTCCACCTAACTGCCTGCCATTTCTTCTAATCATTTCGCAAGTTTCCTTAACCTGGAATATCACAAACAGGAAATGCCTTGCCACTCTCTGCTAAATGTGTTTTGGTATCTGGAGGCAATGATGCTGGCAGATAATACATCAGTGCAGATGGCAGTTGGTGTTCAATGCAGACCACAGGTCAATGTGCCACACTGTTAGTAGCCGTCATAAATTATTAAGAGGAACTACCTATGACACTTTCAGGATGTGTGTTAGCCCTACATGGAATGTTTTTATCACAATTCATAAATATCTTCTTAATTACATGCAAAGTGACACAATCATGTGCAATGATCTATAGCTGTCCAGGATTTAACTAGAAATTATTGAAGGAACAGAAAAGAAAAGCCTTTCTGTTTTTTGCCACTTTAACCTTTCAGGCTGAAATGCTTGACTTAGGCAATTCATTTTAACTGCTAAAATGAGCTCTTGACCTATGTGTGAAATGTACAACCTATCTCTTAATTTCTGCATGAAAACTAATTAAATGTAAATTGATAAGAACATTTCTGGTAATTCATATAAAAATTTTGTGTATGAGTTCTTCCAAGGCTGCCATTCCATTTCTTTTAGAATCAATATGGTTTTTCAGTACCAGGAAAAGACATTTCTAGGCCTTATATTGTAAGACATGTTGTTATTACGAAATAAAGCTTTGTTTGAGCAATAGCAAACACTCAGTAGGTTCCTAGACTAAATGGCTCAATTTTACCATTAATGCAATGTAAAACAGCTGCTGTTCACCTACATGAAAGGGCTTTCCAGATACATATCCTTGTGCAGTCTATATAGCATTTGGTCTATATGATCTCATGTGTGTACTGTAATCCAGTCTGGGTGGATTACCTTTGATGTGAGGGACATCCTGAGTCTGATTGTCTCAAGGGACCAACAACAACCCTATAAACCTCTTCAATAGATTTTATCATCAGCTAAATATTGACTAAATATTTTTTGTAACCATTCTTAATGGATAGAGAAGTTTCATCAGTTTGGATTAGTTAAAAAACTTTTGGTGTACTACTTAAGTGGTTATTCATTATTACAGACATTTTTACTGCAGTTGTATTCTGAGATACGGCCTCTCCTCACAGGGCAAGTAATCCACTTCCATCCTTTAGGTTTGCCCCAGCCTGATGATCTCTTTCTTGTTTTGAGTGAAGAACTGTATGCAGTAGTCTGTGCGTGGCCTGAAAAATGTAAGACTAAGGGGAATATTCAGCCTCCTGGCTACAGTCACTCCAGGTCACTCTTCTCACATCTGTTTAGACACCTATCACTGCCAGAGTTCTCTGATTTTCCCAGAGACCAAAGGAAGGAAAGTCCTTTTGTCACAGGAGCACCTTCTACCTTGCCAGATACTGTTGTTTTTCCTCTTTTAGAAGATAGGTGCAACAGGTACCTTTTCCCTTCATCGGACACTTTTCCCAATCTCCACAACCTTTCAATTATCATTGAGTAATATATGAATATAAAATATTCCAGATGTTGCAGAACAAAAAAACTCACATGAAATCATGTCTGGCTGGCAGATGGGTACCTCCATATCCTACAGGAGGGAATCTCTGGTCTCTACCACCCACCATTTCCTTCTGGAGCTCATGCTCAGAGAGTACTTTGAAAACTCTAGTTAGCACATGAAAATTTCCGAGTGTGTGTGTATATATATATATATATATATTTAAAGGCCTTAAACTATGGCTTACACATGTTGTTTTTGAAAATTAATTACGAAACCATGTTGACCTAAATTGACCATGAGAAAACAAGTTAGATCAAAACTAGGAGCCCTTCTCAAATTCAGCTCTGTGTGTGCAAGTCTCTTCTTCCACTTGAGTAAAATAGATAGCAATTACTTTGCAGAAATGACACTTATAATTTGGGTTGAAAAGTTTTAACTGATTTTCACTTCAGCGATTTCACAGTAAAAAAGGAAAAATCTCATATCCCTGCTCTTTGCCAATGCTTATGTTCTGTGACTAACTAATGTTTCTCCATGTGTTTCAGTTTCAAGTCATATTGAGCCCACAATGACTAGCTTTTCAGACTTTTCTCCTGTCAGATTACTGATACCTTTTACTAAAAAAAACCTGTCAGACTCATAACTTCAATATACCATAAAATTTTACTTTATATTCTCCACAAATGGTATTGAATGACTTGACTGCAAAGGTTGGTAGAATCAGCTGGAATTCTTTTTTTAGTGAACATGGTATCAATCAAATACAAATGCTTTATCTTCCTAAGTTGTCCTGGTAAGATCTGTGACACAATTAATTAAAGGAACTTATCCACAGATACTGATATAGAATGAAAGATATCTATTTGATTATGTGCATTGTACTCATTCACATTTTGCAAAAGTATAGTCTAAGTAAATGTTGGCTATTAACTGCTTGGTTTAATTTAAATTTTTCCCTCTATCCCTCTTTTTCTCTAATTGTTTTAACATCTCTCCATAACTATAAAATCTCTTAACAAACACAAATCTGTTTTCCCCACTTAGTCAATACATATTCTCRTGCTATATAAACTTTTCTAAGCTCCTAGGGTTATTCTTTATTTAAATTGTAGGGCTTTTAAAGTACAAATTTTATTTATTGCTCTGTCTCCAAAATAGCATGACATATATATTTAAATTGGAGCAAAGAGAATGTTCCTAAGAGAAACTAATCTTCTTGGCTCCATAACAAAGCAATCACACTAGTAAACAAAATAAGAAAAAGAAGGGGGAAAAAACACCAAACAAAACAAAACATACAAAAAAAAATCCCTTTTACTAATTTCAGAACATTGAAGATACGGCATATATTACATTTCTTCTTGGTGACTGTGTTTCAAAAATATTAAAACCATATATAACCAAAGAAGTTGACAGAATAAGAAGCATTCTGTAAACTGCCAACCCTCTGATACTTACAATTTTCCTTCTCCTTAGCCTTCTCAAGATACCTAGAGACTTATCAGCTGGAACATCTTGTAATCAATAAATGGTGAGTTAAATTATTTTTTCCAAAAAAAGATTATTTCTATCATTCCTGGGATTTCTAGAGGTAGCCAAATTTCTAATGTCACACTATAATACATAACTGCAGAGTTTATATGGTCCAGTTTCTTATTATGTTTCTTCATTTCATATTCTATTTAATGCTTGACCTTCAGGTTGGAAATATAGTTTTAAGACTTATTATATTTTTACAGATATCATTGTCACAAAATAAGAGAAAGGATCAGAAAGGAAATATGTTTAAGTATTACCTAAAAGATTCTACATTCCATTAAACAGTTTATCATCTAAATAGGTTAATTTCACAAGCTAAGTAATGGACTCCCAATTTTAAAACTTTCCCATTCATCTTCATAACTGTCACAGCTACTGCTAATTATTTGTTGCATGCACAAGTTTATCCAGATGCTTATACGGACTCTAAATTGATTGTGCATACAGCATAAACAGAATGCTTCTTAGGCATTTTCCTGGAAGTCATTATTACTTCTTTGCATCTCATGACTTCATTATGCTGAACCTATAAATTTGGCCAAGATTTGCCCTTAGTTTAATTTTCTTCAGATCTGAGGTACAGATTTGAAAAGGATAATAGCAGAAAAACTACAAATCTTCCAGAACTGTATGGAACAAGGCTGAGCCTTGCCTTCAGTAATTTCAGTCTTTTGTGACTCTCAGAGACAAAAGACTCACACAATGACTACAGCTAGTGACTGATCAAAGTCCCAAACACATTGTGTTCTCCAACAGACATAAACATGTTCTGTGTTCCTACTTGCTCTAAGGATAGTAAGGACAATAGGGACTGCTCATGTAGGTTAATGTTAGAATTTGTAGTTTCTTAGCTCTCTCTCATTGCATTAACCCTAACAGCCTATTGCCGTCTTTTACAGGACTACTTTTCCTCTTCATTATTGTAGCATTCAACTTGAAAACATGGAGTGTTTGGGTTTGTTTGCATACACTCTAAACCTCTAAATTCTGTCAACAGGCTTTGGACTACATCTTTTTCTCCCAGTTCCAACTAAATTTGGTGTCATACACAGTATCCTGATTTTCTAAAATATCCCTGTTCAACCAGCAAAAGAAAGATATAATGTCAGAAAAAGAGTGCGTTTTTAACTGAAGGAGTTTTGTTCCCTAGTCCACGAGATGGGCTTAAACAAATAAATAGAAAGAAGAACTTGTGCTGAAGAGCCTTTTCAATTTGCTTCAGTTTAGCTAAAGTGGCAGATGGTAGGTATCTCTGTTCTTCTCCCAGTCCTGCTCTCTGTATGGCTTCTCTCTGCTGTTCAAAGGAACTCCACACTCTATACAAATTTCAGAAAAAGGAATATTAAAGTGGTAGCTGAAAGAAGTGCTTTCACGAAAAGCAGGAAGCTGCTTTGCGGAGAAAAAACAAGCTCGTTGTTGACGGAACAGGATGGGGCAGGGGGCAGAGCAGCGCGGGTTTGAGTGGCAACAGAATGCACCAGAATTTGAGTATCACCCTAAAGCACTTACTAATATTTGATTAAGCCTAAATTACAATAATACTGAAGTAAAAATGGATGCAAATATTTCTGAGTCTTTTACTGCATTAAGAACGATTTCTCACCTCACATGGTACTTTGTTGTGCAGGAAATTCAGTTTGTGCATTTCCCAGGACCAATTGTATATTAATATTTTGTGAATGCTCATTTTATTTAAAAAAATAATCAGTTCCATATGATTCTTTAGTTCACTTTAATTAGCATAATAAATCCAAATTAATGATCTACATTCTGGTATGAATATCTAGTGGCTTGAAACACTAATTTCTCAGAATTTAAGTAACACCAGGTAATTATCCAACTGAAATTTATTTCAATTTTAAAAGAACTTTTTCCATAGAAAATTACATAGATTTTCAATAGGTAACTTCCACATATTAATTTCTACCAAATTTATCCACTGTAAAACRATCAAAGATTCTATTTCCTACTGTCACTTCACTTACAAATAGTTTGCTTCTGGCATATCTAAGGTTTGAATATCATTCAGATTCCACTGCGCTGGGTGCTGTGCATATGCAATAATAAGATATCCTAAACTACCAGATTCCACTAAACACAGAAAAAAGCTAAGAGGAGAATGGTAATTTATTGGTTTTAGGTTACAAAATAAAATGGCTAAATACTTATGCAAAATGAATTTGCAAAGTGTTATGATTTTTAATTCTTTGGAATTTTTCTAATTTAGAAACAATAACACTTCAAAGGGCATTTTTTTCCTTCCATGTTCCAGTTCACTTAAGAACAATTAAAGAAATTGGAGAACAGAATCAAAACACTTATTTACTCTCTTCCTTCTTCCTCACTGAAAATTAAAAGGAAAAGTTTAATACTTAAACAGAAGTGAAAGACAGGATAGGAATGAGAAGTGGAAGGTAAAAGTGTGATTTGAAAGGAATGTTTTTAATCAATTTTCCAGAAGGGAGGTAAAAAGCATGGAAAGAACATTTAAAATCTTCACTTTGTCTCTGGTTGCCTCTGTCCCACAAATATATCTTCTTCTCTAAGATAAACAACCATGAGAAATGGGGAATCAGTAGAAAGACAAGCCCTGAAATCCTAAAAAGAAGTTACGATTTTGAAAATAAATACGTATCTCTGTTTCAAAAACCTTTTTTTTCTTTTACCATTTAAAGCAAAAATTAATTCAAGGTCAAAGTGTTGACCAGAATATTTTAGTGGTATTTAGCTTTCTCACTGAGTTTATACAGCTACTCTCCTCCGATACTATTTATCTTTGCAGCTGATCAGGAGATATGTACCTGAAGGAATACATAGAACTGCTTTACCACCCATCAATTGGAAGAGTTAGAGGAAAAAAAAAACAACAAAACCAAACAAAACAGGTTCATGTGTCCCTTTATGTGCTTTTCTCCACACAGAATTTCCTAATCATATTAAGAGAGGGATCAAATAAACAAATTCTGAAATATCAAAGCTTTTTTTTTTTCTAAGTTGTTTAAGGAAGACAAGCATGTTACCAATATTTTTGTCTATAGTTTCACCCATAAAGAAAATTCACCCTTTATTTTATCCAAGCAATCAGCTGAATCTAAAGTTTTATGAGGGTTTTTTTTTTCTATTAGGTAAACAAAATATTTTTATGACATATTATATAAATAATACTTTCTTTCCTCTAAATGTCAACAAATTAAAACAACCACTGGTGCTTAGAATCCCAAATCTCGTTTTTGCGAGCACTCTAGCATCTTGTGGCTAAAGCAGTATGTTGCAAGATAAGGTCTTATATTCACAGATTATTCTGAGTTGGAAGGAATCCACAAGGATCATTGAGTTCAACCCTTAAGTATGTGTGTATGGGGGTTGAACCCACAACCTTGGTGTTATTAGTACCATGCTCTATTCTTTCTGTGGGTCTTTCTGTTCTCTATCTTCCATAGGTAGGTAATTTTCCTAGTTCATCATGCATATAGCTCCAGAAAATACTGGCGCAGTGCTCCATCTGAATTTCTATCTTAAGGAAACCCCTTCCAACAACAAAATTTACTTCCACTTTTACTTCCACTAGCTTTGGAAGCTGCTCTCTGTTTTGAATGCTGGCTCCTATTTTTTCAGTTACCTATTCCACAAACCACTGTATTTACCTCCCACGTCTATCCTGGATATATGGCACAAGTAATGCCCACAAGCTTCAGAAACACTTCCATTGTCCCTGGCAGAAAACATCCAGTTGCCCATATTTCAGGGTAGGCTTCTGAAGTACAGCAGGGACTGAAAGCTTTTTCTTTCTCAAAGAAGAAACTTTTGCTTTTCACTTCCATCTGCACTAGCCCACACTCCTACAGCTTACTTAAAACAAGTGTTGGTGATAATTTGATCACAAGATAAACTGATTCACCTCATTAAAATGGCAACCCCCCCTCCCCAACTCTGCAGAAAAGAAAAAAAAAAGCCCAAACCAACAAGGGCTGCATGGAGGGCTTAGCCAGGTTAAAGATACAGAATGCTAAAGCCAGTACCAGGCAGGAGTAAATTATTCAGCTGATAGCAGGAACAAGTACAGGAAGGAAGCAAACAAAAGATGAACCAAGTGAGCTGATAAAAAGGTACATTTTTTTTTTCATTTCTTTTTTCTTTTTCTGCTACTGCTAGCCAGTAATTTGGCACAAATGTAAAGAGAAATCAAAACAAATTAAACTGAGCAGGTGTTGTCGACTCATATTTAACTTTGAAGTCTGTTGCTTCTACAACAGACTTAAGAAGGGATTGTATGTTCTATTTCCAACTATACAGGCTATTCTAAGAAAAGATATTACCTCTACCTACATGCCACATCTTTTCTCAGTACAACTGACTGTTTGATTTGCTGACTATGGTTCCTTAGGCTGCTTGTAATATGCCAATGTACAGTTAAGACATTAAAATTGTTAATTTTTATTGATTATGTCAGTTTCAGTTGAAGGCATTAAGTAAGACAGTAGCAGCTATGTTCTCCTTAGCAGAGACAAAGCCTCTGTCAGATTTTTTAGGATTAGGAACTGTGACAGTTTGCAGAGGCTAACCAGTACTGCTTAGGTCTTCTATGAAAAGTTGCATCTTGTGTTACCAGTGTGTTAAAGAGCTCCATGCTGATTGCCAGTTGCTAAAGCTTCTGTAAGGAAGCTTCAATCCTATCTGAAGTGTAAGAGAGGAGATCCAGAGATGACTAAGAAAAAACAGGCGTAAAATGGTTGAAGATGCAATTGAGGTATGGGGTACTTTATAAATGGGGAGTTTGCTGAGTGTGTCAAATAATTTCAGAAGTCTTTGCTAACTGACATGACCTGACAGTTCAACACCTTACAGGGAAGTTGTTAATACTTTTCTATAGTAGTGTGTGACCAAAACTGGGTCTTGGTGTCAGGCAAAAGAAACTGATGGCTCTGATCTCTTTGTCAGGAAGCCTCACTGAAGAGAAATAGTGACAGCCTCCATCACCCCTAAAATGAACTATTTTAACCAAATATTCCACTTACCTCTATTGCCAAATGCATTTGACATGCTCAGGAAAGGTCACAGAGAAGACTGTGCCAGTGATGAATCCTACTGCTTTCCCACTATGCCGTAAGGCCAAAAAAATTCCTAGGTCCTGACTATAGGAATGCCAAAGGTCATTCTTTGGAAAAGCATTTTTAAGAATCACAAAATTGTTAGGGTTGAAAGGGACCTCTAGAAATCATAKATATGTTTTATAAATTATTTCCCAAAGCACCACAAAGTCAGGAGAAGAGAAGGAAACCTCAAATTTTGTTGATCTAGGAAAACAAACAAAAAGTCTTCTATGACCCAGAGAGAGTGAAAGAAAAAGAGTTTTCAGATTCTGCATACTTTTTTTGCATGTGCAAAAAGTGCCACTCCATTTGACTTGGTCCATTTTATCCATGCTATTTCAAAACTGCAAAATTCATTGGTATGGTCTCAAAATTGCATTACTGAGTAATTGCTTAGTTGAGCAAAAGATACATGCTGGGGCCAGTGTCAAAGAAACTGAATCCATCAAGATTATGAGATAGTTTGGGTGACAGATATAGTCTTTCTGCTTGCCAAAGTAATTGTTTGCTYTTGTACATCTACTACACATTTGACAAACCTATTTTAAAAATATCAAATACTTGAATTTTCACTGCTTTCCCTGAGAGACCATTTCACAGTCTAATAAATTTAGCTGTCAAGAAGTAAAAGACTAATTCTGAGTATTATCAGTTTCTTATGTACAGTTCTGTCTACATTCATTCTCAAGCCTAAATTAGTTACTTTTTTATCCTGAAAAAATGCTTCAGAGTTTTGCTATTCTAGCACTGCAAGTTTTAAATGATACATGACTAACCTACATCAGGGCCCAACTGGAAGTACTAAAGTTGGAACTACTGACTGTTTCTAAATATTGTATAATCTTGAGAGAATGAGAGGAAACACATTTTCTTTCAAAGGCCTCTGCAGAGAGAGCCCTCTTAACATGTGTCAGATTACATCTCTGACATCCCTTTGGGTGAGCCTCAACACTGTTTAACTTCCTTCCAGAACAGTATGTAGCTTGATGTAAATGTTTACTTTTTCTTTTTTTTTTTTTAAATCAAATTGTATGCAGTTTTTTCCCATAAATTTCACTACTGTGTTTTTTCTAGTGTATTATATTTAATATATGTTGAGAGTGCTTTGGAAATGAAGTCCAGTCAACTGGAATGAATTGCTATTTCATATTTTATTTCTCTCAATCTGAAAATAATAGCCAAAAATTTATACACATATTCTATATGATCTTCTGTAAATCAATCTTCCAGTCATCCTTTAGTCAGAACAATACACAGAACAATTTTTCTTTTTCGTGTTTGTTGTATTTTAAATAACTTTGGTCATTCACTTTGTGCTTAACTGTTTTGCCTTTTATTATTTGGCACCATTACTGCCTACTCATAATCTGGCATTATGACTTCAGACTTCACTGGTTAAATGGATTCTTTTTTTTTAGCACACATATTGCAAAAGTAAACAAATTATTCTTTCAAATGATCCTTTCAACAAGTTGGAAAAAGATCATCAGGAAGTAAAAGGATTGATTTTGCTAATTTCTCTTTTGCCTTAATGGTTACAATCAGACTGCAATCTGAAAAGATAATAAAAATAGAAGGCTACCTGAAACATAGTACAGACATAGCACTGTGTCACTGCCAGCTCTTTGGAGCCTTACTGGTGTGAGAAGGTTCCAGTTTCTGATTTGATAGCAGCTAATAAATTAATACATTTCAGCTGGTCAGCTTGATCCAATTTTAGAAATTAGGGTCTGTCATGAAGTCCAGTTCTGGGTTATCCAGAAGGAGCTTATTCAACTACAGAGGATACAAGGAGGTTCTATCAGCTGATTAGCAGCTGCATCTGGTCATTGTTGGTCAAATCTTGAAAGGTTCACCATTAAACTGCTCCTTGCTTAAAAACAATTATATCCTTTCTGTGGGTAGTGAGATATCTGTTCTCATACTTTAGTTCAGCAAATTAAAGTTAAACACATTTTTAAATACTCAAAATATTAGTATTACATTAATTCTTTCAAGTATTTCTGTCTTGTTCTAAATGCAGAGAATATTATCTTATCACTCCACTGTGCCTGAACTGAACTTATTCCTTCACAAATCTGTGGGTTTGAACCTATATTTCAGTATTTAGTTTAACTAGAGGAAACCTAATCTGTTCCTATAAAATAGTATGTCCCAGTACGCTGTGAAAAATAGTAATTTAAACTCTTGCCAGTAACTGATATTAAGGTTAACCACCTCCTCAGGAATTCCATTAAGCTTGAGGTTGATTGATATAACCAAACCAAATTTGAGTAAAGTAATTTAACAGGCAGCAGATGATATTYACAGATGGGATTTCCCACTTGTGTCACTTTGGGGATGGAGCTAGTGTTATGAAAAAAATAAATCATATCATTTTTTAGATGCTTACTATAGGAAGTCCCCTAAAGAACACTGAAACTGATAAGGTTTTTGTTGCAACACATTTAATCAATGCTTTTTGAGACAGAGGCAACCTTTCCGAAGAAATCACAATTTAATCCAACTTAATTTATGTATTTTTTTGGATAGTAATACGTCCAAACTAGAGACAAGCATTGAAAACATGTTGATTTAGTTGCCTTCTTTGATTACTTTTTTCAATCAACCTGTTCACCCTTGTCACACACTAATGAGCGACTGTTCCACTTTAAGCAGATCATCTACAAGCAAAATTAACAACTAAAATTACATAGTTTAGGTTTAACAATAGAGAAAGTGTGTTCAAAATACAAACCCACATTTTATCCTAGGTGTATAAATTAATATACAGAAAAGTTGATTTTCAGTGCTCTTGTTATGTAAGGTTGTGAATGTAAATATGAACTGGAAATTTGTATCATGAAACCCAAAAGACAAAGGTCATAAATATTTATTGTTCTTATTTAAATAAATACAATTGCTTATGTGAGTAGCTACAGAAGATCAGGGTCCCAGTGTTCACAGTGTTCGATAAATACAGGAGAAAATACATGGCATAGCCCCATTCCCCAGAAGCCAGAATAAGAGCACGCCTCATAACTTCGTAATTTTGAGTATTTACAGTTTTATCAACAACACAGGTTGATTGTTTGTTTTTGTTTTTAAAACCACATGTGTAAGATAAGGACATTGACTATAACATTATAATATATCCTAACAGAAAGCAGTACATACGTCCCTTCTTGCCTGACAGCTGAAACCTACATGTTTCCAAAAACTTACAATCTAGGACTCGTTCACACTGTAGGTTATGCATACCCCAGGCTTCCCCGTAAAAATATTCCAGAGAACATGATTAAGATTTACCTTTAAGACAATCTACTGGTTTTTTACCAACAGTTGGTTTGGTTTTGCTTTTTAAATCATTAACACACTCCAATTTACAATGGTAATACTGAAAGAAGGTACCAAACAGGTGAAAACTACCTTACCATTATTGTCAGCCACCTATGCAGATCATTCATCAATTCTTGGCAACTGCTCTTTTGTTCATATTCCAGATAAGGTTACATTACTGCACCTGATTTGACTTTAAAATCCTGCTGCATAGCTGTATTTTCCTTCTATCTGAAGTAGACTGACATACCGAGACTGATTTACATCAGAAGTTATGCAACTGCTCTTCAAGCATCTGAAGAACTTTGTTATACCACCCTATGCACTCTAGAGTTTGCTTTTCCACACCTTTCACTGCTTTGTATAGCAGGACAAGTCTGAATTTTTCAGTGACAGAATATATGGAGTTTGATTTGCAACTGAATTTCCCAGTTTTATGACAAATGAGGTTTCATTGAAACCAATGAGATCCAATTGCAACTCAAAATTGCTCTTTGCTGGCACAGTGCCATTTGGAACAGGGAGGAACAGGCAGTAGATGACCTGTTTCTAGCTACGCTCACCTCTGAGCGGAAGCAAAATGGGTGAATAGACTACCCCCAGCACATGTAATTCAGAACTTGAACTGAAAATGTGTGTGTTATGTTTTACACACTYGACTATAAGCTGCACCTGCTCAAGTACAAGTGCAGTTCTGCTACAGAAGGTAGGCTTTAGGGGGAAAAGACAAATTTGGGTTAGACCCGACTCAGCTAAATCCATGCACATGTTTAAACTACTATCCTAGCTGTTATACCTAAGTCCCTAGAACTCAAATTAAATCTCTCTGATTCTCTTGCATAGAGGCTAATTTTATAAAACCATAATATACAGATTATCCTCCTTTTCAATGACCAAAGCAGAAATCTATCAAGTTAAATTTTGGTGTGTGGAGTGTGTAATTGGAATATAACGTCTATAAACATCAATATTATCACATTGAACCTTATTATGTTTCAGGTATAAAACGGAGGGAAAATAGAAAAAGAGTTAAGTACAAAAGAAAAAGGGATGAAAATGATAATTAAACACAACAGAATGAGAATGAATTAGCAAATGCTCTCAGTGTACTGTCTTCATAGCAAGAAGAGAAGACATGTTCATTTGAGTGAGGGGCTCATTTTGCAGCCCAAATGACGTTAGGGATATTCAGTAACCTTTTTGCGCAATGGTGTTGAAATTGGCACCAGTCATAGACAGTACTGCACTGTGCCATCGCAGCTGGGTAGGAATCCAAGTGCTAGCTTTTTGAAAACCTAACAAAGATTCTTTTGGAGTCTTTACATTTCAATGTAACTGAATTAAAGTACTGACACATTCCAGTTTATCTCTCATCCTTTCTGCCAATGCAGGAGCTTTAACTGTAATGGATATTGCATTTTCCCTGGGTAGTTGCTTAGGAAACATTAACATTTTCACTAATTTTGGATTTTAATAACTACTGTATCAACCAAATATGTTAGAATAAAGAACTGCTTTAAAAATAATTAAACAAAATCCACTGTGAAATTCTGTGTATACTATACCTATCAAGAAACAATGATGTAAGAAAATTTCCCCTCTCCGTAACTATATCATAAAGAATTTATTATAAACAATTGAAAAATTGTTCTTCTGATCATTTTTCCCAAGGCAGGAAAAAAAAACCCAAAAAGATCATTTTATAGATAAATTGCGGAAAAGATACACATTAAGGACAAGATTGCAACACCCTTACTCACTCTGAATAGTAATGTTGATCATAACTGGTTCCACTGTAGTCAAAGGGATTGCCTACTAAAAGAAGGCAGTTTTTATATGAGGAAGAAAAATCTAGATCTAGGAAAGCAATAAGATTATGTGATTGAAAAATATACACAGATAAATATCATGGTGACATTTACTGTTTTCTACAAGCTGAATCATGAAAAACTCCTTCTGTAGGCAACCAAGAAATATTGTGACCAAATGAGATCTTTAGAGGAAAGAATGTATGTCATTTACTCACCAAAGACAACACACACACTCTATTTTGTTTTGTTGCATCACAAAAGGAGCACACAAGTATAACTACTGTTAATATTTCAGTCACAGCAACATCCACGTGGTATCTCCTACACACCAACCTGTCCTCATTTTTTTAAATGATGTCATCACTTATCAACTCTCAAATATTATGTACCCATTACTGCTATACTCCCTTGTTACACAAATTGGATTTAACATGATTTCTCTATTCACTCAAAAGCCAAAATCATTTTCTGTCACACGCCTGTACTACTAAGGTTTGTAGCTTTGCAAAGTTCAGAACTCAGAGGGACCTAATCTTATTTTCAAGCAATTTCAAGTGCAATTACAGTTCTACCTAAATATTTAAAATTGATTCACTGCAAATTGAACCTGTTACAGTCAGGTCTCAGTTTACAAAAACTAGATAACAGTTGCAAAAATACCCAAATCCTATGCAAATTCTTTGTGCGGTCCAAATATAAAAGCAAGCTCTTTTTTCCCGGAGATCTTTGACTGTGATTTTTCAAGTCTATCAGACTTTCCCACAGCTCATCTTTGTCAGCAATTTGACCAAAGTTTTCTTTGAAGTACACCTTTTCTAAATGACAAGTAGTTAGCTGGCCACCTATTCTATCTGCCTGTTTTACTCTGGAATCTTTTCAGTTGTGCTTCCCTAGACAACTAGAGAAAATTCTTACAGTGCACCAGAATTTTCAAGGAATTTATTCTGAAAGAAAATACATCTCTGATCTTACTGTAAAACCAAGTAGAACAAGATACTTCATGAGAATGCAGAATCCATCCAACTGGACAGATGAGATACAGTGTAGAAAATGGTTTTGCTTACAACATCTTTCCAGTCTTGCTCTCCATTTAGCAAATTTCACTGGGTTTTTTCGGTTGCAAAAAAACATACAAACTTCATTAGAGGTCTTAATCTCTAGGAAAAGCCTCTTGGTCACTGTCTTGAGTTTGGCAATTCATGGCAATTCATCTGTTCCTGCTTTAGGGACCACCCCTATGTGTTTTCTTTCACTCCTCTCTGCCATAAGACCATACAGTGAAAGTTTCCCACTCAAGCCTACCCTGAGCTGTTGAGTGGCATTTTGGGATGGTGCTTCCGGGCACACTACCTTGGAATTAATGTTGGCACAATCTGCTCCACCTGGACGAGGCAAACAAGCATGCTGGCTTTTCTGGACACCTACAGAAATTTCTTGGACACAGCATGAAACACATATCCCGGTTCTGGATTTTTTTTTTTTAAGGGGGAGGAAGGCAGTGTCAGATCGTCTTTAATTTTATTTTGCCTTCATTTCAGTATCTAGGTGGTTTTTCCCATTTTATATTTCCCCAGGCATTTTCCCTGAATCACTAATTCACTTTGGTTCAGCAGAATTTGCTTCCATTTTGTTAAAAGCACTCCCATCAGTGACAAAATTGCTGTCCCTTCTTGAGACAACTAGCTGTTGGAGTCCAAAGTGCAGGGAATATTTCTCTGCCTGTTTTGAAGGGTTTTACCCCCCTGGACAACCCTGTTTTTGACCTTCATCCATGGAGAAAGGTATCTACCCTCTGGGAGGAAGTAGAATCTACACTGGTGTGAATTAGGTGATAGAACATTATATAAGATTGTCACAGGGTGAAAATTTAGAGGTGTTGGTTTTGTTAATTTAGCAAAATAGATAAGAAACAAAACCTTCAAAATGGAGGATTGTTGTTGTTTTAGGCCTTCTTCTTTCTTCTTTCTCTACTCCATTTTCTGCGGCAAAGGTGGATTRAGAGGATTGGATGAAAAATGCCGCAGTTCCTTTCATGTGACAATACAATTTATTAGGTATTGGTAGAAAAGTAGAAATATCTTTCGTTTCGGGTTTTCATTGGTTAATTTACCTATAAAAGGACACTGTAATCTAGATAACGCGCCTTCTTCCTCACGCTTTCTAAGAGGAGTCATCTCGCTCCTTGGCTCCTTGTTCTGATAAGACTTAATAAACAACTATCTAAGAGCAAAGGTGTGGAAGAGTCCCGTTCGTCTGCGGAGCCCGGGTAAGGGCTCGGGGAATCCTCCCCCATCAGGGGAGGCTCAATTAAGACACGAAAAAGTGTCACTAGCCATAAAAAAAAAATCACAAAACATAAACTTTTTCCATTCAGAAAAGAAACTGATGAATCAGTCACTTATTTGGTGTAATTTTATTTTTTTCTTTTAAGGGSTGTACACAGTAATCCTCCCTAGAGCTGCAAAGTTGGAACTATTAGCATTCCACATAAATGCTCACTTTCTTCAGCTTTTACTCAATGTACTCAGTGACAGATACATTATCACAGAGGTTATGTCATGCTTTGTTACTTCCTTCTGCTCTTGGGGATTTTCTCTCTCCGAAGGTGTAAGTCAGTGACAGATACGAGCCAGTTGTTGCTACAGCAGGTGGCTATGGACACCCAGCCCTTCTCCCCATTTTCTGCCTGCATATCCAACTGTGCAGGTCACATCCCTCTTCTACTATGTCTCTGGCTCTTACAGGAAATGCCCTTTTGATTGCTTTCAGCCTCTGAAAGAGCTGAAAACTACACTTTTCTTTATCATGTAAATTTTCTGTTAATTTATCAAACAATCTGTTCAGCATGTCTGAAAAGTGCTAGTGGATGTGGAGAGGGACCACTAGGATGGGCAYAGGAGAAGCAGAACCATCTCACCACTTAGGTGGCAGCTGGACATTGCATTAGCTATTTTGTTGATGTGTATCTACACATGCAGCATTTCACTAGAACAAGATTCACAAGTTCTACACCTACTTTATTTACWTTTCTGTCAGATAACCTCACATTTGTATCCATTTGGGGTGCTGACATGCAGGTATGTTTGAGCTGTGGACTCTTTTTGTTTTATTATTGGGAGGTGATTATAAGGGATTCTAAAAGGTCCTTAGAATTAAAACTACCCTTTTAAATGAAGGGCAAAGGCTTCACRTGCCTCATTCAGAGCATATTAATATATCCAAAATTTGCTGTGCTCTGACTGATGAGGCCAATAGTAGGCACATGCTACATATTTTTGTTGATAACAGCCCACCACCAACAAAAAAGGGATTAAAATAATTAAAATAGCAACCCCTAAAAAGCATGTAAATAAACATGCAATGCCAAAAAATGGATAACAGCACCGACACAAAATGGTATTTGGTGGCAGTATAAAGGATGATTTGCAGAATTCTCTACTTGACCACAATATGAGATATAGTGTCTCTCCCACTTACTTCCACTGGGAATATTTTATCTCTGACCATGTTTTACAACCTATTCTGGGTTTGGATGTGGTCCCTTGTCTTTTATTCATTTTTGGACCATATTATTCCCTCTTTGCTGTTGTTATTTTCTTTGAATGCTATTGTTTTTCTCCTTCTGCCAGCTTTAGCTCTTGCTTGATGTTAAAATTTCACTGTTTCTTTCTATTTAGCAATAAAATACAGCATTTAGCTAATGTATTTGTGCCAGGCATAGGTGGAGAAAGCTAGCTGCAGGCTGCTTTTTTGTTCCCTGAACTCCTGACAAACTGAGGGTTCATCTGCATGCTTTTGAGCTGTCTGCTGTTATGCCATTATGTATGAAACACAAACAGAATTTTGGCACATTCATCCATTGCTTATACTGTGTCTGGTTCTTTTAGTGCTTTTACTGATTTACCTTGTCATGAACAGGATAACACTATAAAAATAAAGTAGATCTCAATAATCAGAAAGCCAGCATTTGTCTTGGGGTTTTGTTGTTTTGTTCAACATTCTGTATTTTGTTTTCCTTTTTTTCCATTTATTTAAAGAAGGAAGAATAGCTGGACTTGCTACTAGCACAGCCCACTTCTTACTTAATTAGGTGGTATCTTTCATTCCATAAATTTAGCAAACGAGGCACCATGGTAGGACTACAGTCAAACATAGCAGGAATAAAAGTTCCCTATTCACAAAGTACAGTAAAACAGGCAGAATAAAGCTTGATTCAACACATTAACAATTACTCTAGTCCTGAGAGATATATACTTCTCTTAAGTGGATATTCAGGGAGCCTTGAACAACTGCTCTCTTAACTGGGCACTTCTCTCAAAGTTAGCTGGGTCAGTCTGCATTTACCATTGCTAGAGACAAAATGCGTCTTTGCCTATTCCTTTGTTAATCAAAGTAAAAATCTTTTTTTACAATTATGTGTCCAGATCTTGTCCCGTTATGGTCTGCGTGTAAAGAAAAACTCATTCTTGACACACGGAAGATGAAGTTTGCTTCAAAATAATCGCATCAGGTAGTTTCTGTTCCATATCAGGAGCATGCTATTCCATTTTTTGTTAATTTAATTAATTTCCATGATGTACTGAGTTTTAGCAATTCCAAATTTGTTTTCACTCTTACAGATTGATTGATATTTACATATTTGACAGAATATTTTGGCAGAATATTTTCTGAGTAACACACACAGATCTCTGGAACACTATTCATGTAGAACTTTTTTACAGTTATAGCTGTGGATTTCAAAGAATTTCCTAAATATTAGTTAATTGTGTCTCTTTAAACCTCTGTGAAAAATTAATCCCATTTTATAGTTGAAGAAACTCAGGCCCAGATCATTACAAAAACACCTTAAGACACATATCCAAGTATTCTGACTATTAAAATAGGGGACCTAGAGTCATCAGATTTTCTGTCCCTCCAGTAAGCAAAAAAGCAGCAACTGATAGCAACTCAATGAAAAGAAACTGAGCTATTCCCATACATTTCATTTACTGTCTCTGTCTTATGTCAGAATAATTTGTAAGTTATTATCTGGCTCTTACTACTGGAAACAGAATCCCTTGGCAAATTCTGTCTTAAAAATATCAGAAGTTATAACATTTTCCATCACTCCTTCTAGGCAATCCTAATCATCTATCATATATAATTACCCTAGAAAAGTGAGCTGATTATTAATCAACATCAATAGAGAGATGGAAGCCCAAATAGCAAAACAGAGGAAAAAGTTGCTGTCTGACCCAATGGGTTTGGGGTTTTATTCTTTAAATTAGAAATATACTGTCAGAATGTTTGACTGATTTACTTTAAATGTGCAAAAAGACATTATTCTGAAAGTTTTAACATATTTTTTTTTCCACAGCGAGTTTTAGTAATAGGATGAGACAAACACACTGGCTGTGTGAAATTTTGAACTATGCTGGTACAGACTAAGCACAGAGCTTAATCTAAACTAAATTGACTTTGCCAATGAGAAGGTCATCCTTCCCTTACTCTGACTGTCCTCCTTTTGAGTATACAAGGATTCAGGCATTGACACAGCTCTGGGGCCAACACAAGCTCATTCCGTGCAGTGTGAGGTCTCTGCCAGAGTAGCTTCCTGATTGGGCAATGGTCTTGCAAACACTCATACCACTGAAAGCAAAGTGGTGGAAATTGTGATTCAGACTGGGGAGGGCAGACACCACTTCTAGAGGAGCAAGGCATCATTGTCTCATGAAATATGTCAGAGGAAAACGTTTACAATTCAGTTCAATACTTGCACAAAGCAAACTTTGATTTAAGCATCCAGGGTACACATAGTTAGCATGATTTGGGCCATCCTGTACCCTATCTATTTTTCTGGGCAGGGATAACTGTATGTAAACCTCTGACTCAGCTGTGATCATTGTTGCCCTGGACCTGAGATTTCATAAAGGCTCTTGGCAAAAGTCAAAGGCAAGGCAGTCTCCTTACAGGCCCAGTGACTGGGTCAAGTGAACCTGTATGGAAATTATAGAAGGAAAGACCCTTTCTGAGCTGGTATTGCAGAAAGATGTGCAGGATTTCAATTTAGTGGTTTGAATCCATGGATTAAATCTGTAGTACAGGTCACAATCCTAACAGCAGCCACCTTTCAAAGCATCTGCTCCTCAAAAGCTACGTGGAATTTTGCTAATTCCTATGATTTTATCCATATGCTAGTATTGCGCGTAATGCTCCAACACCCATCCTACGTTACTCTTAAATGAATTTAAAATGTTCCATATACTCTAAAAATGGAAAAAAAATTCCTAAATAAGTATAGATACTACATGAGATCTTTAAAATATAGAAAAGACAATGTGTATTTCAAGATTCCCTGTTATGTCAAAGATGACACAAGAAGAACAAGTTCTTCAAAGGATGAAATAATCACAAAGGATTTTTTCAAGGGGAAAAAAGATGTTTCTCAGTGTATAACTATGACAACTATTCTAGCACTAACATAACCAATCAGATTTCTTAAGGAATAGTTTACAGAAGTAATTTCTCCTCTGAATATGGAGTAAAGAATCAATTCTTTATTAATCAATTCAATTTTTATGACCCTCTGCAGCAAAGTAATATCACTGTTATCTTTCTTGCCTTTTATCTTATTTACTACCCTTCTTTAAAACAAGTACTAAGTGAGTATATACTGCTGTTTTACAGCATTTTACATTCAAAGTTAGCACAGATGGAAACAAGTTTAAAAGACTGAAGACAGAACAGTATTATTTTCACAGCATCTAAGAGTTTGTATTCATCACAGAAATTTGCATACAGAAGTATCTAACAAATTTAATTGTCTTAGTGCAAACCCCAGTTTATAATAGGTTAGCAAACATATATAATGAACCAGTACCATTCTAAGTAAAATAAGGTGACCTCATTTAATGTGGGAGACATTACAACAACATTGCAGGCCAGATCTTCCTCAACTGAAACTGCTGTAACTGTTGCAGCTTCATTTCAGCAATAAAAAAAGTCCTCATATGTACAGAGAGCTTTTTTTTTTCAGAACACATACCAAGTCAGGCTAGGGCAAATATTGAGTGAGATTCACTTTACCTAAATTTAGTGTCTAAAACTAGTCAATAGAGAGAAAGAGATGCTTTCTGGCCAAACCTGTCCTAAATGCCTGTTTTAGGATGAAATTAATTACTTTTTAGATCTGCCTGTTTTTTCACAGGAAAGGATTGAACAAGTCTGAGGTGACAGTTTCAATAATGGATGACTACCTCTTAGAAATCTAGTTTAGCCAGATGAATTCCAACCATTACTGCTATACAGCCACCTCTGATCTATACTTATATTTTACATAGTACATATTTTTATACTTCCCARTTAGCAGTTTTTGGCATAATTCCCTGATGTAAGCAATATAAATGACCAAGATGGTGGTGGTAAACACAGTTTGATGCTTTTGTTACACACCTCACTAATTCCAGGTGACAAGGGGACAAGGTCTCAGTACTGACAGGAGATGCCTGAGACTGAAAGTTATCCTACAGGGCTCATCTAGCAGCTGGAGATCACCAAAGTGCTCCACCTTAAGTGTGCATCCTTTCCTCAGTGTCAAGGGCAAGGTTATATTAAGGAGTACTGCGATGTTTACTTCCTACCAGCAGGAACAAGAGCTGGTTGACTGAGTGAGTCCTAAAGGCAAATACGGCATTCCTAATGCATTACAGTAAACATTTAAGGAGTTTAATAAAGAAGTGTTGCATGAAGCATATTCGGACTGCTGACCAAATACCAACACCTTCTGCAGAAGATGCAGCACTGCAACGTCACACCCTCTCTCTTTCCATAACACATCCAGGATTCCATCACATAGCTCAGCTCCAGTGTTGCCTGCACTTGTTTGTGGCTGGACAAGCAGGCTCCAGAAGTCTGAGCACACCACAGTAGTGTGATAAATAACAATTTCTGAAACTGCCACTGTTCAAATTGGTAATTTTGCATTCCAAGTAGCTAAGAGGYGTCCCAGAGTTCTGTCTTTTTCCATTCTTCCTGCACTAATTTCTTTGCCTCGTAAGTATTTTGTCCAGAGAAAGGTCTACAGACCTCCCTATGCTATTTATGCTTTAGAGCTCAGCCCCTCCACTAGTCTTTYAACCTTCAGGTTTTTATCTCAAAGAAACCAGCTAGCAAACTCCTCTACTGCACTCTTAACTCTCACATAACTGCAGCTTTCATCTGTTTGCTACAGTGAAATCAGGTAGCATTTTTTCTACTGTCTTCCTTGCTTGAGTCATCTTAAAATCTCTAGTCAACAGTGAGCTCATCTTCATCCTTTTGCCACCTCAAAGGAATGCCCATAGCTTTTCCACTATCAGTGTTCACTAAAGCTCAGATGTCTTGATCTGTGCCTTCCCTTTCCATATTTATTAGCAACAGGTACCCCTGCATTTCTCCTAATCAGATCCAGAAGGCCAAAAATACCAGTTCAACACTTCCTTTTTAAGAGGCCAAATATACAGTGCTGAGAAATCTATCCCTAAACCCACAGAGGTATCCTGAGGCAAAGTGTATGACTAACCTACAAACATTTGCAGACACATTGCCATAAAACTGCCATTCCCATTCRGGTTGCCCCCTTTCGCTGCCCCCTCCCATTTTTTCTTATGGCCACACTTCACAGCTGGTTGAGCTCCCCAGCTGCAGAGCTTATCCCCAGCACACTCAGGATCATATCACCAGATCATCTCTTCATTTAACAAAAGTGAGRGAGAAACTATTTCTTTTGAGTAATTCCTCAGGAATCCACAGTGGAAGTTTCAGGGGAAGATACTATGAATAAACCTTCTGGGCTGATTTACTGATCTGTCAGAGTCTGCTGAAACAAATGAAGGTTAAAGCCTTCCAATAAAGTATCAGTATTTATTTTTACAGAGAAAAAAGTCAAACTCATTTATAGAAACAAGGATATATCAAGTGTGTTATATGGCTGAAATAGTGTCTCAATTCATATATTTTTCAGTAGGTGCACACTATTTTCTAAAAGGTTATATAAAAATATATAAGCTCCAGATGTGCATGAAACCCCTGAGTTTCTATTTAATGTTTTCAAGAAAATACAGTCTATCTTTTTATTATAGTATACTAGACCAGAAAAAGATTAAGCCAGGTTTAAAATATATGAACAGGGGAAAATACAAGTTTTTGACTGAGATGCCTGGAAAAATGTCTATTTTAACACCCTGCTTATATCAGCTGGTGTATGAAAGATACTACCTATTCTGACAGATTAATTCTTCCTATATTTTCAATCATCACTTCTACAACAGCATATTTACCTCTAAAATATTATACATAATTTTCCATATTAGTATTGCTCATTGTTTCGGAAAATTATTTTTGTTATATTGTATATTAATTTGTGATCAAACCAGAAAATTTAAAGAGTCAATACGGAATTTCAAAGTCTTGATATGGAAAAGTAAAAGTCACATTTCCTACAGTAATTTATGTGAAAAATACTAATATATTTGGGAAATCCTTTTACAGGTTTTCTTGATGTAAAAGCCCATGTGACCATTGGTTATAGGCAAGTATTTATGCACTGAATGTACTATAAATTATTATTTTTTAACTAATTTACTTCTTCCAATTTTATAGGATTTCCTTAATTATATATTATGTTACACTTATCAACCCTCAAAAAAAATTCAAGTGAAAAGAGTGAGTAATTTCACTTTAAATACCTTCTGGAGACTGCCAAATTCAATATTTAAAAGTACTGCGAACAGATTGACAATATTTCTTGCAATATATTGCCATCTAGAGGAAAAAATGTACATTGCTACAAAAAACTACGAGGGTTTAGGTGCTATTTATAATTCCAACAATTTAGTGTGGAAAACACACACTGTGTTTTCTAGGCAAACTGATGTGCCACATTYACAAAATCAGGTGGATATAAACGCATAAGCACAAAACATACAATAAGACATAAGTATGCATTTGTTGAATGCTGTATGTGATCCAATCACACGCACACACATTTATATATATAGGTATCTGTATATAAGCCAAACAAATATTATTGGCAATTTCAGTCTGTTGCAACAAATAAAACAGTTTCTAAATAATTCACTTTGTGCATCCCAAACCTGTAACTGAATTGCTAATTAAGATTAAGTAGCACTCTTTTCAGATAGTGGCACCAAAAATATTAAATTTACTGATTAGATGAATAGAAATAATTGAGATGCACTGCGGGGTAGCTCTGTAGCTACACAGTTGATTGTACCTAGAAATAAATGGGATATATGAGTCTAATACCAATAACTGAGGGTGTTAAGTCTGAGTTCTCTCATGTAATATCTAATAAAAATATATGGTATATGTGACAGAAGCAGTTTAGACATTGATTAGGACTGTCAGGGTCTCAAAATTAAATTAGGCACTAAATACTTTGCTGAATCAAGACCTCTATTTTCAACTGTCATTCTTATCTATGACTATGGATATTTTAAATATGAACTAATGATAAAAAATATTTTGTTACATGTATGATTCCTTTGTATTAAAGGTTTTTAGCTATGTTTCAAACACTAAAATAGTAAAAAAGAAATACACTCAAATATACAAGCGAGGGAAATGGAAAACGGTGTATAAAACCCTCTAACCCATAATGAGGTCAATTAGTGCAACTAAACTCACACATAGCAAACTCCATTGCAGGTACTCCTTATCTCAGACTCCTCAAGTGCAGTTAAATACAGAATGATTTGTACATGCCAAGCAGTGACCTTAGTTTTTCCAAAATGTGGCAAAATATATGAATATTAATGATCTCAAAGAAGCAAGAATGTGAAYCCCTTGTATACAAGAAAAAAAAAATACAGACACTGGCATTTGAGGTTCCACAAAGGGAAGTGCAAAGTCCTACACCTGAGAAGRAACAACCCAAGGCACCAAGGACAGGTTGGGAGCCACCCAGATGGAAAAGACCTGAGTGTGTTGCTGGACACCAAACAGAACATAAGGCAGAGCCGTGCTGCTGTGGCAAAGAGGGTTATCGGTGCGCAGGGATGTTTTAAGGGTAGGGTTACCAGCAGGTCAAGGGAGGCGGTTCTGCCCCTCCACTCAGCATTGGTGAGGACACACCTGGAGTACTGCATCCAGTTCTGGGCTCCTCAGTACAAGAGACACATGGACATGCTGGAGTGAGTCCAACAAACGGCCACAAAGCCCATGATGGACTGGAGAATCTTTCTTGTTAGGAAAGACTGAGAGAGCTGGGACTGTTTGGTGTGGAGAAGTCTCAGGGAGTAACTCATCAGTGTGTACAAATACCCGAAGTAAGGGTGCAAAGAAAACAGAGCCAGGCTCTTTTCAGTCATTCCCAGTGACAAGACCAGAAGCAACGTGTACAAACTGGAACACAGGAGTTTCCCTCTGAACRTCAGGAAACACTTTTTCACAGTGAGGATGACTAAGGACTGGCACAGATTGCCCAGAGAAGCTGTGGAGTCTCCATCCTTAGTGATATTTTAAGAAGCCCATCTGGGCACACGCCTAATAAACCTGCCATAGGTGACACTGTTTGAACAAACAGGTTGGACCAGCTGGTATCCAGAGGTTCTGTCCAACCTCAACCATTCCGTGATTCTGTGATATGAATACACATTGCTGGTATTCAGACACTTCAAGATGGGAAAAATAYATATACTGACAACCAGTGCAGACAGTGGGGGGAACCCCACCCTCCACTCCTATTTTATTTTTGTCTTCGTATGTCCCTCAGAGGAGATGGAAGTGGAGAATTCACTAATTTTCACTTCTGGTTTCTTTCTGAGACGTACCCTATAYTTGTATACTCTATATTTACTAATGTTTTTTTCACTGAAGCAAAGCAATACAAGCACATAACTTTATATTTTGTCAGGAAATAAAGAAAATCATGCATTCACAGCAAGGAGTTTCATTGGAGGTCATTTTTCTCCTGAAAAACACAAAGTGATAAGAACTGATGTCTTCCTATAGATTGCTTCCTTGCATTTGAAACTGACTTGAACATTAAAAACCAGGCCACAAAGAAGTGTGGGTCTGGCTATTTCAGCAGGAGACTAAGTGAACTTAGACATTTTCAAAATAAAGAAAAATAAAAACTTCCCTTTGTTGGCATGAGTGCTGCATTTGGAATTTGGATGACCTCTGGAAATCAAATTATTCTAGTTGTGTTTTGTTTGTTTTTCTTAAAGCTGTTATTTTTGTAAGATAATCAGTAGCAACTTAGGTAATAATATGACAATAGTACCTGTAACAGACACTTCATTAAGTTTGTCAGTGTCTGTTTGTATTATACATTAATGTTAGCAAAATCATAAAAAAAAAATTAATACTCTAATTTTATTCTGTTTTCACTTTTAATTGAGAGTCAAGTAAATCAAATCTCATGTTTAGTTATCTAAAAATATATCAACCATGACATTTAGTGGGAGTTTTCACTGAACAAACATTGAAGCTAATAGTATAGCTAGTAAATAACAGACTGCAAGAAAATGTCATAAAGAAAATGACAAATGAAACTGGAAAACTAGTTTTTTAGACAGTAAGCAGAGACTTACTGGTTGGTGATAAATAGGCATTTTAATACAAACCAGCAGTCTATGAGACTAACAAAAGGTACAATTTCTCTGAAATCAATTATTCTAATTGTCAAATTTTGTATATATTTAGATATATTAGATACAGCTTCTGTTACAATTCTATGGACACAAATGACCACAGCACCTGCCTAAACTAGAAGACAAGAAAGTGAACTTTCATTAATGCTTGATAATGGTTTGTTTTCTTGCCTACATATGCTTTGGCATCGCTGGGAGCCAGCTTAAACATGCCCTGACAGCAGGTTTGAAAATACTAGAACTGACAGATTTTTTTTTTCCCGAATGTTGTCACCATGTTTAGAAATTAGGGTTATATACAGTCAGTTCCTACTGCATCTACGACTGATACACTGAGATTTGTTAAAAAAACCCACAAAATTTGTTTTGATTGCTGTAATTTGTACACTTGAAGAGAAACATGAAAAAAAAAAAGATTTACACTTCAACACTGAGTGAATCGAATATCAAAGATTGGTTAGTCTTGGTAATATCCATTACTTTAATACTACTGTTTTGTCATAAAAAACAAACCACAGCCATTAAAAGCATCACTTTGCCAAGTCTAAACAAGCATTGCTTACAAAGCATATTCTGACAGTCAAACCTAAGGCTGTCAGAAGTTACTTTTGGCTGTAGTGACATGGCTGTTCAGTCCTGAAACTGAGATGCTGTAACAGGATCTAACTAAAACAGATAAAGAATTAATTCTGAAAATCAGAGTCCTGTCTACAGGCAAGCAATCACATAAATGGAAGAGACGAGGATAAGCACAAGGCTTGATAAACTAGTATGTAGACAACGTGTACATTCCTGAAAGCAAAGATGTATATAGGTGTATATAGCCTGTGACAGAAGCACATTGAGAATAAGTGCAAGTTCAAATCTCATCTCTGAACCTGCATCACTTTACAAGGACTCCAAAGGCAATTCTTACTTCCTCGTCAGTTATTTTAGGGATTTGGTAAAAATAAGAGAGCTAGCATACTTTATATATGTATTTTTAAAAAGCAAACTCATTATATTCCATGTATTTCTTCTTTTGTCCTACCAAATCTAGAATACTGTGGAGGTAATGTGTTTTGGTTTGGTTTAAGTTAATGCCGACTATCATAGTAATTAGTCATTTGATAATGAATAACTAGCTATCATAGAGGGTGCCACTGAAAGAAGTGAAAGCCAAGAACATCCAGTATTTTTCTACGAAAAACTTTCTTTCCAAGAGTCCCAAATAACTCATGAGGTGTTATTCCCTCATAGGCTTATATTTCACGACAAGCAATTTTCCCCTTGCGGCTGTCCCAGCACAATTTTCTTTAAAGTGTTTCATGGCAACCTATATTTTGTTCCTTGGCTTCTTTTCTGTATCTTTCTATAATGCGTGTGCCACTTCCCCTTTGCACTGGCACTCTTCCTCTGCTACTATATTAGCTGTAAAATCCCACCTGCACTGCAGCCCTCACCACGCATCAGCAATTAGGGACCGTTTGCTTCAAACTTACCGGAATCAATTGACCATAGTAGTAATTTTTCCTAGTAGAAAACCAATTTCCTTCTCCTTTGAATTTGGAAAAAAAAGGCTTCAGTTTAATCTGAAACCTTGTTTTAGTTCGATTGAAGACACTGCAGAAGCATTTGCTCTAGTAAAGGCACACAGGAGAGATTCTGCCACTTCCTCTGATACTACAATCATGTTTAAAACAAACCCAAATCCCAAAGTCATGTTACTCATGGGAGGTAATACTGAAGCCCATTTTCCAGCTACATTTTCGTGTTTTGCCACCTGTTGTCTTTACAAGCATGAGTGTTGATCTCTTCAGAAAACAATCCTCTGAATTTCATATTCAACATGGAAGGGCGAAAGAGCAGTATCTTCTAGAGAGACAAATATATTAAAAATTATTGCTTATTTTTATTGGTATTTTATTTAATACTATGTTATTTTAATTGCAGTATTTAAATGAACAAGGACAAGCTGGTTTCAATACCAGGACTGAGCCCATCTTTATTGTTACTTCCATGTTAATTGACATTTCTGTGCACCATGAGAACTGCAGGTGACCGAGATCACCTTGAGGGAACGAGAACGTAGGACTAAATTCTCTCTCTTTAATTGTCACATATAAAAAATATCAGATTAAAAGACACCATACCAGAAACATCAGTTAACATTTTCAATTAAGTTTGAACACTTCATGGAAGCTCTTTACTCCCTAAAGAAAATCTAAATTGACACTTGTAACAGTTAAATCGAATCATGTCTTCTTTGGCCATAGCTACAGTACGAGAGTATCTGACCATATTTCCAAGGAAAAATCAGGAAATCGTATGGTAAATTAAATAGTTAATATTTCTTTTAGTGCTATGAGAGCCAAAACTGCTGAAAAATACTATCCTGTAAATTTTATAAAAACAAAAGCCATCACAGATTGTTCTCCAGTGCCCAGATTCCCTTTGCTGGGCAAGTGTCGGTGAGCACATTTCAGTAGCTTCTGTCCTTACTCCTCTTTGGTCAAGGCTGAAGTCAGGACATGCCAGAACGAGCTCCTTGTTTGCACACTGCAGGTGTGGAGAGACACAGTCCTTCATTATTGCGGTTCTGTGTGTCTGTGTAATTTATACAAATTTGTGGACAGAAATAAAGAAGTGCTCTGTCATCTGGGGTTTAGTTTTTTTCAGGTAGATTCCAGCTTGTCAAAATTCTGAAGTTTTAGGAGTATTAATATTTTACACACTTGTACATACTTCACAGCATGCACAGCTTAAAAAGAACATTCAATCTAAAGAACTTTGAGTGTACCCATAATAGAGTGGAGGACATAGATCTTTCTTATTCTATACATTTCCTACATATTCTTCAAAAAACAGTAATTTTTTTTTGCCTAAGAGAAATGAGCAAAACCAAAGTCAACTTTTAAACTGATGAAGTGCTAGAGTTTGGAGGTACTGCCATCCTGTAAGACTGCTGCTGCAGCAGTTACACTTCTGAATGGAATTGGAAAGGTTCAGAGAAATGACAAAGATCCCAATTTGCAGCAGAATATTTTCACTTTGGAAAATAATCTACCTTTCTAACATTTTTTCATCATTCCTAAGAGCAGTAACACAAACTTTTACAAATTTTAAGTTTAACGAAAATCTAGGAGAGAAGAAGCAGAAGGAGAGCTGTTTCCGAAGTGAAACACCTAGTACCCGTGGTTCCTGGGCATTCTTCCTTCCTGAGTCAAACTTAAAAGTCCTTTTACTCAGGATCTCAAATCACTCCAGGTCTGCCTGAAAAATCAAGAATCTACTTCCAAAATTACCAAAGAGATAAAGACGCCAAGTTCTCACTGTTATATACCCGTGTGTGTGTAGGACGTTCCAAATGGCAGGACACCCGTTATGCAACCAGTTACCAAAGCATTACCACTTACTTTTATCTTGAGCATGTTCAGATCAAGAGGCAGAACCCACCCCCTTTTTTCTTCTTGTTTCCTGTTATTGTTCCTGCAGCTGTATATTTCTTCTTCCATTTCACTTTGTGCCTTCAATAAAGAGCTAAGTTGTGACTCTTGCCTCAAAATTGTGTCAAAATTGTGAACGTTGGTTTTGAATTACTTTGCTACCTGAAGATTATTGTCAAAGTGACTGTTTCTTCTTAGGAAAGGAGGTAAGAATATATCTGTTCTACCTACATCATGTTCAGATTCTTGAAGTTCCAGGAATCTCTTCTGGGTTTGACAAATTGAATTCAGAGTGATTGATGAAAAAATAAGCTGATGATAAAATATTTGATCCTTCTCGAAATATTTAAAACATCTTTCCTCAAAGTTTTTAACTAGAACAGGTTAAAGCTTCCATCTTCTGAGGATTTTTTTTCACCTTACTATAGAACCATAGAAATGTGGGGAGATTGCTAATATCCATAGGAGATTGCTCTCATTTCCACTGTATTTACTGACAATTTTTCTGGAAGATAAAAATATTAGTTTTAAGGCAAACAAAACATGCATTTGTAATCTTTTGCTTTCTACACAGTTTTTCAAGCAAGATGGTTACATTTCCTTCAAGACTGTTCTGTTCTAACGTAATCTCGATAATTCCACATTCTTCAGTTTATAATACAGATGTCTAAAATGGTCAACAACTGAAAAAACAGTATTTTTTTTCCCAGCATAATTAGAAATACATCTCTCATTTTTGACAGCTAAAGCATCCATCTGCAAGCACACACCCATGCACAAATACACACATATATTATACAAATGAGAACATATTTAACATTTACATTTTAATAACTGTAGGAAAAGATTTCTGTGTTATACCTTTTCTTGCTTTTTTTTTKGGGGGGGAAGGGGGGTATTGGTTGGTTGGTTTAGTTTGGTTGGGTTCTTTGGGTTTGGTCTCGGTTGTTTTGCTTTTTTTTTTTTTGCTTTAGTATCTTCTTTGACTACCATCATACACGGAGCTTTTTTTACTGGTCTCAAATTAAGTAGAAGTAATTTGCTGTGGAATGCTGTGGAATAAAATACTCAAGCTTCATGACTGGCTGAAAATAATTTCAAAAGGAGATAAGTAGTACTTTTTAGGGAAAGAGCATTACTATGTATTTCCTCAGTGATCAGGAACGTAGGATTTAGAAATGCAGTAACATTTGGAGTCTAAAGTAAAAAACATACCGCCTCCTGTTTGGTTACAGCTGAGCACTCAAAATCATTTTTTTATCATTCCTTCAACAGCTATGATTTTGCTTCCCTTCCAGATTATTCATCCAAGGGGAAAAATACAACCCTTTTTAAACTTGGTCTCCTACTTCAAATGCTACCTTCCCCTAAAGCAGACAAATCCATTGCAATCACAATCCCTCTTCTCATTTTACATTAGCCTGGGTCCACATTAACAAGCACAGCATGAGAAGGAATCATTTTTTGTTTTAAGATTTACTACAATATTCTGAAATTCATATTCCATGCATGTGAACCTCAAGTGCAATTCATGAGATGAGGCTGTTCTGTAAACTACCTGTGCAGTTGATACTTTGTTAGGTGCATAACAGGTGGTTCCTATAGCTGATATGGGAAAAGCTGACTGAGTTAAGAATATTGAGCCATGAGAGGATCTGAACAGGTTGTTCTCTGGCAGGCAGCTGCCTCTGGATCATGTTCAAACTGCCCGGACTAGGCTCTGAATTTTCACTTTTGCAGGACAAGAAGGGCAGTCAGCTAAACCTAGCAACCTGATTCTTAGCACATGAATTAGAAGCCTGTATTCTGAATATAATCGGTCATAAAAAACTAACACAACTGGTTCTTGAAGAGGCTTTGGTTGAAATTTATCACCCACTATAACGAAATACGTGTGGTTTGCTAACATCAGAAGCCGGGATGACTGAGACATCTTTCTCCTTTCTTCACAAGCCATTTTTCCCAAAAGTTTTCCTTCTATCTGCTGTTACAGGAAACACTCATCAGAGTTAAAAACATTAATTCTAACTCTTTACTAGTCTATCAATGAAAAAACTCTACAGCTTCCTCCTAAGGCATCTCTGAGATCCTACAAAGGGTAATTCAGTGTCTTCATTAGGAGACAGTCTCTCTCTGCTTACTGCAAGCCTAGATGTCTCTGCAGAAGGATGGAGACACCTCACAGTGAGTTTCCCCAAAGAAGTTCAGCAGGTGATGTTGGGAGAGAAGCATGACCAAAATACATCCTGACCCCCAGGCTTCACAGCACTTCTCTTTGTTCAGAAGACAAAACCCTCTTCCAGGGTGCAGTCTGGGAAAAGCAGGAGCATTGGTGGAGGAGATGCTCATGGTTAGAGGACTCACCTGGGAAATGAGGGGCCTGAGATGCTGGCCAGCACCCTTCAGAGGGGATTTCACCCAGTAAATTTGTTTTCCTGGAAGGCGCCTTAAAAGCAAGTAGGGCAAGGCTGCTGGGTCACCCCGCAAGAAACAGTATCATGAACTCAAAAGAGAAAGCCAGAGAAGAGGCAGCTTTGTTCTCCAATCTCTGTGGGAAAGCGGAAGCCCTGGGGTCTGCTCACAATGGCTGAAAGGAGCAAGTAGGTTGTGACTGGTAACAAAAACAGGATAAGTGGCAGCCATGGTAGGTGGCACGAGAAATGTGAGCCAGGGGGACCAGTGAGCATAGAGCAGATTGTGGTGTTTATTACACAGCTCCAGGGGTTGGAGTAGAGGGTGAGTTTTGGCATCCGTGAGCTCCCAAGTGGTGATGGAGTATCACTTCCCACAGCAAAAGCGTGATAAGAGAAGCTGTACCCCCACAGACAGTGAAAGCTTTTTCTTCTCCATCGCAAAGCTTGAGAAAGATCTATAAGCTCTTTCACACCACATCACCAGCTTGTACGGGGATTAAACAAATCATGAAGAGCCTTTACTCCAGTTGTTCTCAAGGATTTATCAAAAAAGGGGGAACCATAACCCTAATCAGTAAGCATACACAAACTAGATTCTGACCAAAGTTATAAATCTTGTTTACTTTCTTGAAAACTACCTTTTCCCCTAAATTGCATATATAGGTTTCTGGATTAAAAAGAGATTTAAATAACTGTATGTAGTAGGGCAATTCTGTGACTTCCCTATTACAGAGGAATAAGGTACCATAAAACACCTCCTACTCGCCGGCTGGAAGAAAAAGAATACGTGAGGCAATTTTCCCCTTTCCCATGCATGTGGGCAGAGGGTGGGCTGGCAAGTGGAAAAAATAGGAGAAAGACTGATTGATACGCTACTGAAAAGGCAAAATAGACTAAATAGGACTGAAAAAACCACTATTAGCCCAGAAGTAAAGAGAGACCAGTCTGTCTAGTGAATAATAGGAAGAACAGAAGTGATCCATTGGATATTTCTTATCAGACAGTTATCAGAATCTTTACCTAAAACTTGAGTTTCTTAAATAAAATAAAAAACCTTCCATGTATTCAAGAATTATAAATGAGTTWAAAAATACTTGTTTATCCATCCACTACAAAAAAAAAATTGTAATAAATGAAGCAATATACCACAAGGACAAAATTACTCCAACACACTTCCTTAAAAATCATTTTGGTTTCCAAAATTAATGTTCATTTGAGTAGAGTACTATACTGTAACACCGACGTTAGGCAGGATTYGTGCTGACTGATTGATGCCATCTGTTCGCGACTCGGATGTCACTTTCTCTAGCTTTCAAATAGGGAAAACAAAAAGCAAAACTAGCTCATCCCAATCTCAATTAAGGTATTTAGTGAATTTAGTCGAATTTTCAACATTTACTGCACCGTTTCTTTGGGAAAAAAAAAAAAAATAGCACTGATACCATAACGTTCAGCCACAGTTTAGCAAAAAGGACTCTGCAAGTTATCCGTGCTTTAAAGAGAAGGAAGCATTGTAATTAGCAAGTGTTTTGCTAACAGCTAGAAATGTACATCCACTCTGTAGGCTTGTTGGAACATAAACTGCTTTTTTCTCCCGACATCTGGTATCCATTAAAAAAAAAAAAAAAAAAAAGGACCTAGCAACCAAACTTTACATACAGCATCTTAAAGAGGCAGCACACAATGGATCACTCCCTTCCTTAAGTAACGAGGAACCCTCTTCCTGAAACGGAATGAGCAGAGCCGGGGGTATGGGGAGTGCCAACCAATTCAGATATAAACCCGCTATGGGTTACCAATCTGCTGTCAGCAGTGTGAGCCTGGGATTATTGTCACTCACAATTTGCAGGCAAAACTCCCTCCCGGCTTAATTCCTCTGATTTCATCTGATTCCCCCGACTTCCTTGGAGCCCGTTCTCCTGCGCAAAGCCCGGCGCCCTCGCAGCCTGTCCCTCAGCGGGATCGGGAGCCGCTCCTCACCGCACCCGTGCAGGGCAGGGCAGGGCAGGGCAGGGCTGGTCCGTCCCGCCGGGTGCCCCTCACCGCCCCGGGGAGGAGCCGGCCGGGCGTCCCGGCCCTCTCCCGCTCCCGGGGCTCCGCCGGCCCGTCCCGCGGCCGCTGGGGGGCACCCGGGCGCTCGGCGGCGGCGGGAGCGGGAGGGGCTCGGTCGGTGCCGCCGGGTACCGTCAGGGCCGAGGGGCGGGGGTGTCCCGGGAGGAGGCGAGCTGACGGGAGCTGTGGGGAGCGGGAGGCGGACGGCGATTCCCGGCTCCCGGTCCTCTGCAAGTGGCAGCCGGGGGAGGCCGAGAGCGAGCCCCGCGCCTGCCTGGCCGGGAAACGCCCCCGCTGCCGGTGCTGTTCCCGCTCCGCTGCCTGCCCGCCCCGACGCCGCGCTGCTGTGCCGGGAACAAAGAGCCCCTTACCGGCACTCAGAGGTGTCCCGGCCGCCACTGCGGCTGCAGAAACGCCTTGTCCCGGGTTGAGTCATGGCCAAAAAGCTCCCAGGAGTGGCGGGGCTGGCAGACACCTCTGCGGGAAAGGACCAAGGTCTGCGCCCGCTATGGCGACAAACTGCTCCCCGGGCGATGGGCCCGGGGCTGGCCCCAAGGAAAGCACCAGGCAGAGGCCGTGGCGCGGGCCCAGAGCATCCTGTCACTGGCTGATGCGTACGAGAAGGGTGGCCAAGAGATTGAGGAAAATTACAATGCCCCTCTGCTGCACTGTGGGAGCTGGCAGATGACAGGCAGTGCTGGGACCCCCCAGTTACAGGAGAAACTGGTCCGGTAATGGGTGTCTAAACACGTCGGCGCCTAAAACACACCCTACAAAAAAGACGGGGCCAGAGGGGGTGGGGGGTGGTGCTGGGCTTTGGTGGTCCTGGGAAGAGGAGGCTAATGAGGGGCCTGATGATTGCTTCTAACTACTTGAAGGGCTACTATGAAGGTGACGGTAGTGCCAGATGATGTAGCAAAAGTGCTACATGTGCAGTCTTGGGAGGTTCAGTCAGGAGGGTTGTTCAAGACTATGGATGCCTACATCGTGAAATACGTGAGGGGGTAATTAACATTTTCCAGAGAGTTTAGCCCCGGAGGTGATAGCACATTTCACTGTGAGAGCTGAACTGTGTCTATGTATGTAGCTAATTTCTTGTCCAATCAGCACTACTATCAATAGTTCTGTAATCAGGAATTCCTCTTCAGCCAGTCACATCACAGCTGACCTTGGAGTGGGGTAACAGTTCTCCTTCATGTAGGAGATTGGACTCTTACAAACCTCCAGAAACCTTCCAACCGTTATTTAGTGACTCCATTATTTGTATGCTTGTCAAGTTTGACATCTCTGTCTCTACACAAATTAAGAATATACATAAAAGAAAAAAAAAAATAGTGTAACTTACCAATAAAGTTTTGTATTTCTGTTGTACAAACGGTGCAGTACCACACATAGTTTATTATTTTTGCACATTATTTCTGTATGTCCCAGCGTCTGTAAGTGCTTTTATAGTTAGGTGAATGAGATTAAGCATTCATTTTTTCTATGATGGAAGAAAATTCCTTTGGGACAAACCTTATGTCCTGGTTTAAACCACTTGGTTAAACTACGATACATTAATACAGGAATTTTTGGCTTATAGACATCCCTGTCCTGCAACTACTTATGAAATAAATTAGTTGACCCATTTTGAATCTCTTGGCTCACTAGGTGTGGGTAGTATTTTGAAAGTACTTGATACCTTAGTATTAAAAAGACAATAGCTTTGCCTTAGACCTCAGGTGCTGCTGTTAGGAGGTAATTCTGTGAAGCGGGTGTTATGTTATGCTTCCTGGTATGTAGGTCTATGGATAGATACTAGGAGTAATCAAATGATAAATCTGAATCTAAACAACAGTGAATTTTTTACCTCAGTACCACAAAGGAGCAGCATTACCGATGAGAACTATTAACTCCTGACTACAGAGCTTAATTTATCAAGATACCGTATAAAMAAAATTAATTGAATTTGTGATAATACTCTTGACTATATTCAAGTGGCCTCCTCCAGAAGCAGACATGAATCTTGAACAACAAAAATTTAATCTAGCAAATTCCAGTGAAGTCCCAACATGTATGGTTTTTCATGCTTTTCTTTTTTTTTTTTTTTTTGAAGCAAAATTGACTTTTAGTTTCCTCGGAAACTTTAACTTTAGTCAAAAGTAGAAATTTGAAGCATTACTGTCGGCACCTACAATGAGAAATACCCAACTGCACTATTTAACAAGGAAGAAAAAACTAAGCAGCCGAAATTTTCTCACATTTTTGCAGTCTTTAACAGTGATAGCTAAGAAATTAGGGTGTTTTTATCATTTTACTGATTTATAAGTAATCAATGCATTTCAAAACATTAAAAGACCATCCCAGCTTTCCTGCATTTTAGCCAAGAAAAAAGATGCTGTTTTGTAGGATCCAGAAGTGTGAAATTTGATCTAGAAAGTTATTTCTTTATGGTTCAGCAGTCATGGACTAAACATACATTTCAATGTATTAATTAAAAAAATCTTATAATTAAATCTACAACTCTATATCTTTTTTCTCATTCTTCAAACACCTCATTTACATAAGTGATCTAACATAGTTCATAATATTTGTTTCTTCAACAAAATACCTGCTGAAATTTTTTTTTTAGGGTTAGTGTCTCTGTGCCAATTGGGATGACTGGAATTAAAAATGAACTCACACTGGATCTCGCACTAAATAATACTTATTATTGCATTCTACATCATATCTGTGCTCTGAGCCCTCAGCTGGCTTCTGTCAGGAGTGCTGTGGTTCAGGCAGTTAACTTCATCCACAGAAAAYCATGAATATCAAGTTTTTCTTGGGAAGTAGATACTACCTGCACAAGCTCCCTTTTCAAAATGTAAGATAACTAAGCAAGAGACAAGTACTAACACCCTTCTCAGAGGTGAAGAATGGCCTCAGGGAATTCCTTTCCCATGGATGTTCTCAATCCTCTCTGAAGGCAAAGTGGTAATAGAAAAAAAGAGGTATGTCTGAATGACATTTTTCTTCACCCTAATGACCTTAATATTGTTCTACAGCCTGTAGCAAAGCAAAAWAAAATGCATGAAGGTTTTCACGTACTCGCAGAATGGTTGAGGTTGGAAGGGACCACTGGAGGTATCGAGTTCAACCTGCCCACTCAAGCAGAGTCCCCAAGAGAATTTTACTCAGGATTGCATTCAGACGTCTTTTGAGTATCTCTGGGGAAGGAGACTCCACAACATCTTTGAGCAGCCTGTTCTAGTGCTCAGTCTACTGCACAGTGAAGAAGTTCTTCCTCATATTCAGGTGGAACTACTGTGCATCAGTGTCGGCCTGTTGCCTCTTGTCCTATTGCTTGGCATCACCAAGAAGAGCCTGATTCCCTCCTCTTGACACCCCTCCTTCAGATCCTTAAAGACATTGAAGGGGTCCCCTCTCAGATGTCTCTTCTGGAGGCTGAACCAGACAGCTGGTTTTCCACCAGGACTTCCAGGTCCTTCTCCACAGAGCTACTTTCCAGCAGGTTGGTCCCCAGCCTGTGCTGGTGCCTGGGCTTATTCTTTCCCRGGTGCAGGACCCTGCATTTGCCTTTGTTGAATTTTATTCAAGCACCAATGGTGGTGTTAAAGGTGGTGGTGTTTGTTTGTTTGTTTTTGAGGAAAAAAACAAACCTTCCACACCAGCAACATAAATGGAGATACATGAAAATATCTGAGAGCACAGAGTAGCTTCAGACAGAGAGGGTGGAAGGGTGTTAGTCCCATCCACACACCCTCTGCAGTGAGCTGGGGTGGTTCATCCTTTGCAGATGGTGGGATCCCATTCCACTCAAACTTTTAGATGCCTTGGTAAAAACATCATCAGTATTACCTCTCTCTCGTGCTGTGTAGACAGTGCATGTGCCAGCAACCAGCCTGGAACCAGACAGGACCAACACAGGAACCAGATGTGAGCACCAGAGTGGGTGTGTGCTGTCCTCCACTGGGATTTCACTGGCTGTTTCCAGCACCACARAGACAGGCATACAGCAGCTCAAGCRAAACATGAAAAAGGGAGCATAGGAAAATATTATCAAATCTTTTGAAAGATTAAGGC
This sequence comes from Parotia lawesii, assembly GCA_003713295.1. Taxonomy (NCBI): domain Eukaryota; kingdom Metazoa; phylum Chordata; class Aves; order Passeriformes; family Paradisaeidae; genus Parotia; species Parotia lawesii. The sequence continues at coordinate 1,548,734 of RAHM01000012.1, forward strand.
CAAATTTGATGTTTTCCAACATAAAAAAAGCTGAAAGTTCTCAAGTATTTTTAGTGTTGTGATAATAAATACTGATAATAGAATAACTAGTGCTGCTTGTGCATTGTACAGATTTGTTTTGTCAAACCTCTGGTGTGGATATGTATTTGCATGCATGCACAAGTAGACTACAAAGGTTTCTGCTAAGAGCTATGTAGTGKTACACCTAAAAAATATGACAACTGCTAGTAGAGTGAACTGTCCCCAAAGCTGTATCTGGCTTTGTTGCAGAAGAAACTGGGCTTGTTTGTTTGTTTGGGGCTTTTTTTTGTCCAGAAAAAAGACCGTAAATGAGTTAATGCTTATATAGTGTGAATGATAAGGAGATGGGGGCTCTGAAGCAAACTGGGGAGGAGTGCCATTTCATACAGAAGCAGGTGTCTCTTTTGAAATTTAATTTGAGATTTACACAAGCATCCAAAACCAAATTTAAATAATGTTTAATTGTTTATATGGATTGGGGATTTTTTCAGCTTTTCAAAATGGTAGGGAAACATGAATGATAATGTCTACACATAATTTTTATAATGGAATTATAATGGAGTTTGGCACTTCTGGAATTAGTTTTAGACTGGTGCTTTTAATGACATTTGGACAGAGAGTACTTTCCCAGTTACACCAAATGGCAATTCTTGCTATTAATAAAGTTGGAGTCTACATTTTTTTTCTATGAGGATGTGTTTTTGAGGAAAGGCCATAAACAGAGGGATTTTATTTTAGAAATGCTTCAGTGGTTACTTAATAATTGCAACATCCAATCATACATTAAACTTTGAACAGCTTCCTGATAATCAAAGGGTTATTCTTCATATTTCAGAATGTGCCAAAGGCCTTATGTTTAAAGCTTAAGAAATTAGTTAAACAATTACTACCTTATTGGTTTACTAAAAGACAACATAAATAATAATGTACAAACAATACATATATAAAAATGGAAGAAATTAGCTTTAATGCAAGTATAATTATAGATTTCTTCAGAATATAAAAAGAATATAAATAATTTTTAAATGGTAGAAATATTTTTAAAGACTGTATTAAGTTTTAAGGCATGAAAATGGTGTTTATGAAAATTACCTTAACAGTCCTTATTCATTATGTGGACAAAATGATAATTAAGAAAGGAATTTTAGAAAAAGACATATTTGGACAAATTATTTCAGCTAAATTTAACATTGCACTGGTAGCTGTGTAAATAAAACAGAGTTAATACTCCCACTTTATCTCAGCTGCATAGAGAACATGATTATATGCCATATATTCTAATGTGTTACTTTGAAAACAGCTGGAAAGAGTACCAGCTCACATTGCTCTTTAAAATTAAAACTGGAAGACAAACTATTCTTTCTATAAATAGGTTACTTTACATGTGTTATTAATATCTACATTAACAAAATCAGGTTTCATTTTAAACCTTCCTAAAAGTGTCAAATTTTTTACACTTAAAACTTTCAGGTATACAAAAGCGATGAACCTTTGTTCTATAGTGATTTTTAAGGTAGAATTCCTCTCAGCAGATTGTAGACATCAGTCATGTAAACAATTGCATCTGAACTAGTCATTGTAGGCTCTCCTTGGAGAGAACTTTTGGGATACAATTCATCTGGCCATCTTAAGGTTTCTTTAGTAATATGTGTTAAATTACACCACAGAATYACCTGCTTCTTTCCACTGACTGCAAAAGAAGGGACTGGCACACATCCTACCCTTTGCCACCAGCTGTCCTTTAGAGCTTTGCCTTGTATTTAAATATAGTCAATAGAGTAGATTCTGCCTCCATTCCTAAAAAGCTAGATTTATTGGATTATATATTTTCACATGTAACTGTTTCAACATCATTTTGATTTCTCGGAGCCTGAATAGCCATGAAAATACACCAGAATTAGTTTTATCTGCAGTATCTTGGATTACTGAATATTAGCCTTTTTTTTTTGTACTTGGCTTGTTTGGGTTTTTCTTTCCCTGATTTTCAGTAGTTGTTTTGAAATATTTACAGACACTGTAAAGCTGTTTCTATGGGTGTCTCAAATTGAAATCTTCATCACTCCAAAAGAACAAATATGTACATGAAAACCAAAATTTATACAAAAATTGCTGAACAGAAAGATCCATGTATGTAGCTGGAACTATGCTATATGAACAAGCATTTGAGAGTGTGTTGTACTAAATATTGAGTTTSGGAAGGACATAGTGTAACAAAAGCATTTTCCAAAGCTGCATTTACCTGGGGCTCTTCTGTATGGTAGATGTCATCACTACCTCAAAAACTTAAATAAAAACCCAGTACAGCACTCACAGTCTRTAATTTTAAGATATATCTCATCTGAATCACTGACAGATATATCAATTTACAGAATTTTACCTCATAACTTTACCTTGTTGGCAAAGCTAAAAAATACAAGCAAAACTATGTCAGACTGATAAAGTGAAAAAGGGTTATATATATTTATAAGAGCTGATGTGAACAGTCTGCATCAACTGGTATGTATCAGGGAAATAACAATTCCTTGCAGAAGCCTGAAAAAATGAAAACAAMAAAAAAAAGAAGACTGAAAATTTAAAATGTAACAGAAGATTTTATTTTGTGTAAATGTGAAGTTGTATTATGGCATCTACTTCACCAAAACCTAAAAACCTCAAAACCCCTAGTAAAGCACTCATTGCCGTAGTAACAGAAAAACGCAGTGGTTAATGTCCTCTGACTTTCTAATGCAAATAATTTTAAATAGATTGTTTAGAACTACTTCAATGTTTTTACAGCTCTAGGAAGAGAGAATTCTTCAACAAAGTAAATCTAACTTTAAAAATTAAACAGTCGTCCCTGATGCATGAGGGAACTCTCAGGGGGATATTGGACTAGATGATCATTATAGGTCCCTTCCAATTGGACTATTCTCTATTCTATTCTCATGTTATTCCCTTTTCTACTGTCTCCTCACAACTGTTTCCATATCTGAGGTTCTAGCTGCATTGTCTTGGTCTGCTCTTCTGTATTACCCATTTTATATCAGAATTATTTCAACAAAATCTCAAGCCCAGGCTTCCAGGGAGGGATACGCCTTTGTCTTTTGAATGATTTTCTCTGGTCCTTCAGATTTTTAGGAGACTTGCTAATCGTGTTCAGCTGTCCCCTAATCAGAATGAAAAGCTGTTTCAGTCTTTGTTTTACAATACATCAATTCTGTTAACATTTTCCCTGGTGGAAAATCCTGCACTATTGGGTGATTATAGACTGCAATCTATTATAGAGGTAGTTAAAGCAGATGTGGAGTGATGCATCAGATGTCAATTTGAAACAATTATTAAAACATAATTAATATTTTCATAGATAAATATATATCTCTTCTCCAGGCTGAACCTTTAATTTCTCATCCTTGCAGCTCTAAAATTTTCAGTAGCACTGTCATCTTCAAATGACATCTTTATCAAAATATTGCTAAGAGAAACTTCCAAAAACTATTATTTAACTTACTAGCTCTCCTATTTTTAGAAAGCAAAATTATAGAACTGACAAAGTATGTGCAGGAACTGTTGCTATGTCTGTTTGGAAAAGTAATTTCATTTTGGCTGACTTTGCACCCACTTACTTCACTTACCCTAAAATTTCTGTCTATCTTAAACAAATGGTTCTCCAGAAACCAAAGACTACATGGCTCAGTTTTACTCCACTTCAGACTCCTTGAAATTTGCACAGTGGCACTAGTAAATAGTTTTGGCTGAGGAATTGACAGCCTAATATAATGTTTATCTGTGAAGGATGCTTGAACTCATTAGAGAAAATATTGTGTATAGTACATTACAGACAAAACTTTGCCAACTAAAACCAAATTTTGGTTGAATTATTTGTTAGCTATTCCTTTCCAATGTGTAAAAGAATGATCCCAGTTATTATAGACTGAAAAATCTATTGAATCCTTAGATAAATGTTGAGAAAGATAAAATCGTGTTATGTGAGTTAGGATCTCAGCCTTCAAACAGCACTGGCAGTGGCAGCCCCTCTGAACCAGATTCTTTAGGAATCCATGATGAGCTAAACCTCTTGATTCTTGGTTTCCAGACAAAACTGAAAAACTGCACTACTGAAATAATTGTGTTAAAAACATAGATCCACTTTCCAGCATGTCTGTTCCTCTGTGTGTTTCATTACTTTTTTCCTAAAATACAGAATTTGATGAATGCAGCCACTTGTGAATACATAAAAATATTCTAGGTATTCTGTGACATACAATAGCTAAGGCTAGTGATATGCTGTATGCCATTAACCAAAATGATTAATTAATTCTGAATATGTTAAGAACATAGCTTTCTGTAATGCAATGTATTTAATATGTAGGGTTTTTCCTTAATACCACTACTTAACAGAGGAGGTCTTTTTTTTGTGTATGTTTTAAGTAGGACTTTCTACATAACTGCACTTCTGTTCTTTTTTTGGAGGTTGGTTTTGGTTTTATATTGGAAATAGTGACTCTATACTAAAGATTGCTGTTTCCCTCTATTTTCTTCTAGCAAGCCTTTGGAGGAAGGAGATGGAGAAAAAAAACAGGCTTGGAAGGAAGCCTAAAATATACAGGGAGGGAAGTGAATGGTATTGATATTTTTCTTTCTTTTTAGCTCTACTTCCCAACTCCTAGTATGGACAACTTCTATTATATGACCAGATACAAATTCTGTAATAACCTAAGATAATTAAGGAACTAGAATTGTTAAAAATGCTATCCCCTCAGTCATGCCTGGACCCTTCTCCTACGTCCATAGTACCAAAAAACAGGATGAGGGCATATAAGCTCAAGCACCACTTGCAAATGATCTCCTGTGCAATGTGATTTGCTAGCACACAAGCTTCTCTGCTTTGGTCCTTCGTGAGGCTCTGTCAGACAATGTTTAGATGCTGTCTAGGAAATACCACTGGACAGAGACTGTTCTCTGCTGGGCAGTAAGCAAGAGGTGATCCTGTGTGGAAATGAGAAATTTTTTATCTTTGTGGGCAGATTTGCTGCTGCCATCAGGACCAGTAGACCAGCCCTTATCCCTTTCATTTATTCATATAGCTGTAGCCTCAGGGTTTGCTGCAGGTCATTGGCAGCCAGATGATAACCAAATAAAAGATCATTGCTTTAATGGGAGTGCCATTGGTTTAATGGCTCTATGAGCTGTTATCTGTGATTCTGCTAAAGTTTGCAGAAAAGCCTAAAGGAGGAAATGAGATTCTCCTAGCAAAGGAGGATAAACTGCTCAGTGAAAGAATTGGAAAAAAGAATTAAAAAGTTAGGAAAGGCATTAAAAAACTCAAAGGGGGATTTAGAAAATGCCTTTAAATAACTCCCTGGAGTCTGCTCATGGTTGATCATAAGGGTTTCCTAGTGTATATGTGAGCCATAGAGACTGAGGAAACAATTCAGCTACAGCCCAGAGTACTGCCTTTTGGAATCAGTTCCAAGCTTTCCCAGGGACAGGAAAACACTACCATTTCTCCCAAGCCTCCACAGTGCTGCAGCCTTGAGCAATTTTATTTCCGTCTGGTACAAACGCATCCTCTCTTTCTTCTTTTTTTTTGTCTTCTGCTATTATTCTCAGTCTGACATATCTGCTATTCAGAGCAATTCCATCAAGTAGACCTCATATTTCTTTCAGGTAGCTTGTTTGATTCCTTCTGTATTATTTATTTGCATGTTTCTCCTACCTTAAGTGATCTTCTAGTTAACAAACTGTTTGCAAAACTCATATAATGTTTTATGGATATTCTTAAAGAAGTATTTTTATATATGTGTGTGTATATGTATGTGTATATACACACCCCCCCCAAAAAAATATTGCCATTCCTAAACTTCTGTTTAAATTTGCACAGCATAAACTAAGAAGATGGTGTACCAAGCAAGGGGTCTTAATGACTACACCACAGTTTCTTCTCTGCTCATCCAAAGAGCTATAATTGCTGTCATCCAGCTAGAAAGCAGCTGGATCATACACCTGGATCGACTAGATGGAAAATGTTCCTAGGTTCCTCAATTTAGACAAGTTCTTAATAATACAAATTATATTAACAGTATACATGAAAAATGAGACATGTTAGAATCAGTCATGTTTGCCTTCTCCTGCATATCTTTTGTAATTTTTTTGTTATCTTCTGCTATTGTGGTAACAGATAATAAAAATGACAGTATAAATATTATTTTAATACTAAATACTAAAATTTAATAACTCTAATGTTGTTATGGTTATTCAATGAGCACAAGAACTAATGAAATCTTAAAAAGAAATCTGCTGATCTTTATTAGACACCTAAATGCCTTGAGTTTGTTGAAGCTACCTTTCTAAAGCAAGTGGTTAAGTTTCCTGTATATTCAATAATGAGGCTTTGTTTCACAGGAGGGTGATTCTGCCTTGTTCAGTTTAACAAGCAAAGTTAAGCTAATTGGATTTCCTTATAGTATCTTCAAAAAAACCTAGCCTTTGTCATTGACTGTATAAGGAACTCAAGTATTGTGAGAACAGTTCAGTAGCTTCCAGGATGGGATTAATCATACCTAATTTAAACTGTTTAAAAGCAGATTGTCTAGTCTAAGCTTATTGCATGCATTTCAACTGTCATCAACAGCAAAGGTAAGTCTTTTCTAGGACAATTCATCTCATCCTCTGGAAATGTCTGTTAGTTCCACTGACCATGGAAACCATATTGTGAAATAAAAAATCATCAGAGAATGAGTTCAGACACTGGATACATGCTTAAAATACATAATTCTTTACTGTCTGGAAGTGCCTCAGATTTAAAACTTATTTTCTCCTAGCCAAAGCCACTGTATAAGATGTGGAAGCAACTATTGACATTAAAATTGTTAAGTGAGCACCAGAATCAATTAAATTCTGAAGCTGAACTCTGTCCATCTTTATCAGATACCTTACACCTAGGTTTCATGTGTTTGTACAAGCAGACCTTCTCAAAAAAGTATTTAAGTTTCCTGGAGAGTGAGCAGTGCTATTAGTCAGGGCTAGTCCTCAGCTAGCTAGCATTCACTCAATGCTACAGACATAGCCAATATGACKAGCCTGGGTAGATAACTCTCAGATGGCCAGTGTTGGTGAGGTAACTCTTATCTAAGCTGTAGGTGGGAACAAGATATCCAAGTCAGGTAAGTTGAATTCTTGTGCTGACAAGTTCGTAGCAGGCAGTGAATTGCTAGCCCTACCAAAGCTACTTATTTGGTTTGATTTGTTTTTACAACTCTTTCCCCTCTACAGTCCCTGGCCTTTATGATGGGCTGAATTCATGCTGAAGATTTTCTTTTATGTATATTAGTAGGGTCTTCTCTTCCCAAGTACCAATTTTTATGAAAACTCTAAGAGCTTACATACCTTTGGTACTTCCAGCTCTCTGTCAGAAGTAACTGATCAAGCAGAAAGTGACTGAAATTAAGTTAATAGCATATACATACCATACCCACAYGGTGAGTGTTGCCACAGGAGTCTTGTTTCCTTAGGGGATCATCTGAAGATGTTTTACTAATGATCAATAAAGGCAACGACAATGTAATGTCTTGTCCCTGGTTTTGGGACAAGAATTTGAGATATTTGTTAAGAAAAAAGTGTTCTTTCGGTAGGTCTTCAGCTTTTATGAGAATGCATGCACAGTTGGCCTGATAATAATTTATCATTGCGTGTCAGGGTAGCTTACTTATACCAGTATTTTTATAAGCCAGGTTTATTAGGAAATAATTTAATAAGAAACAATATTGGAATAATAAAGCATGTTAAGCACACAGAAAGGCATCAGACATAACTTAATAAATTTTTCCAAAAATTATCATCATCCCCCTGCACCCTTAGAGTCACAGGACTGGTCATTCTGAAGGTTTTCTACATACATTCTGTTAGGCTGACTGTTTGCAAACTATGACAAGTGAGAGCCCAACAGGGTGATAATAGACTTGAACAGCAGTATATTTCTCCCAAGAGTTAGAGCAAAATGAAATCTTCGTAAGTATAGTTGTTTCAKGTATCACAAAACACACAAAAGCTCTGAAATGTGCTTTTCTCCTAGCTTATCATGCTGTGAGGTTACTGACTCTCTTTGAGACCTATCAACTTCAGCTAGTGTCATTTATACCATTTCATAAGACCAAAGGCCAAAAATGTTGTAACCAGCTGGAAGCAGCAATACCCTTACATAAACAAAAAAGAAAAAAAATTTTTTTGTTCCCACTCCTTCCCATAAAACTTCTGTCTAAACCAATTCATTTTAAATTCTGTTACCTTCAATTTCATGGTTTCTTCTATGCTGTCCTTCAAGTCTTGAAGAAAACAATATATATCACTAAAATATTTCTGTTAAACAGCCTTTTATTCCTTTTGGCATAAATCCATGTTATAATCAAATTTAAAATAAGAGGCTACCAATTTTAAACTTGGTCTTTAAACGGGACAGCTGGGAAATTTTCTGTTTGGACTGCATTATCTATCTAATTGAACTGCTTTCTGAGCAATGCAGATTGTGGTGAAAGGTGCCCTCTAGCAAGATGGCACTTGTAATTGACTCATCTGAACTGTAACATTATTGCTGCCTTTCATTTGATTGTGTCATGGTGAGTACATCATGATGCGTGCGATCTTTAGGGAGGGTGGATCACCTCCCTAAATTTAGGATGTTATGATTTATGGGCTACAAATCTGTCATTTGCATACAAACAACCAAAGGAATTTCTTCCTGACATGGTCTGTTACTACAAAGACATTAGAGATGCTATTTTAAGTCACATGTGCAAGCTGCCTGGAGACTATAATCATGTTGACTAATCAGGTGGCATGGCAAATTTGGCCTGTCATATGGTACATTGAATCCTGTCTTTGTATTCAACTCTAATATTTTTTACTTACCGAGGAAATAAAATATCCTTTCTCTTCACTTCTGTTTAAACTCAACTCATCCAGAAAAGTGGGTATACAGTTGCACTAGACTAGTCAGTTACGTGTAAGCATCAGATATAGGGTAGAACCACAGGGTTTTATCCTATGTAATAACTAGGGGCTCTTATAAGCATCATTATATTGCATCTGCTCTTGTTTCAGAGCCCTAATTAAAGACAGAATGAAGTCTGTGTTGCTAATGGTTTGCCGGTTTGTGGCTCATTTGCTAGTTCTTCCTTTCCAAAATATTGCTTGCATATTTTGTAGTCCATGATTATGCAGAAACAAAACCACAGATGTTTGTATTACTGAGGTTTCCCTCTTCTAACTGCATACTCTCTTAAGCACATCYCATGAAAAATCTATTTCTTGCCCATTCATTTCATAATCTCGTTAGAGATCTTCTAGAAGCAGCCTTTTATGGGGTTTTTTTTTTGATTCTCCTCAATCTCTTTGCCTTCCATTCTTAATTTCTTTCTTTCCTGCATGTCTCTTATCTCATTGGCATGTCTGACTTCTGGCAACACTGTCAAGATATCCATCCACTTCTCTTGCTATGCTTCATATTCATTAAACAATCACTGGAGTGATTATCCAGTGGCCAAACCTCGTCTGGATGTTCTTCACAAGGTCAAACTAGTCCCTAGTGGCACAGTCATACCAATGGTAGAAACTTTGGAACAAAAAAATACTTGTTGTCTTTCTCCAAAAATACACTACAAAGACATATGAAATTTGGTTTGCCTTCCATCTAATCAAAATATTTCTGTAGGGAAAGGGGGTTGAGAGGGATAATTAACGGGAGGATCAGTTTAAGAGATCTGACTGTAGCTGTGTAAATTGTAGCTGGCCTATACTTTTCATCTAGGCTTCTTAATGCAGAAAAATATAAATGTAAGAATGGTGCATGCCAGTTGTCCTTAGCAGACAGGAGTCATTCATTTGAAAGGCCATGAATCATTGCTTATAAAGRGAACTAGCTTATAATTCTAATGCATCTGCAATGTTAAAAGGATGTTCTGCTTCAAGATCCAGTGGAGGAAAGGCTAACTATTCAATACAACTTCTACGAACCTTGGGAAAAAATGTAACGGGAAGGGATTTCAAGTTACAATGAAGTTACAAAGGAGGCTTGCTTTATCAAATAATTTCAGAACTCATGTATCTCTTACTGAGTTAGGAAAGCATATTTCATCACTATCCAGAAACTGGCTAAAGTGGGAGCAATGATAGAGCAACTGCTATGCCGACAAGAGGCTGTTGCATTATTCAAGGAGCTTAAGATAATACTGAGTGTGTTTAATCACACTTTTCTCATAATTTGTTGTTTGCTAAGGACTTAGATGTATACTCTTAAATATTAACATAAATACTGTTGCTCTATATAAATATTGCTGTTGTTCACTTCAGTTTCAAAATAATCTTAAAATACATTCTGCTTTCGCTAGCCACACTAGCATAGCTGAAAGCAAAAATTGAAAGGAAGTAGAACTGTGAGTGAAAGCACAAGCTYGTTGGTACTACAGCTACCCTAATCTGATATTAAGATTGCAGGTTAGTAACAAGCCAAATATTTCATAATATGTTCCATGATAATTATAAAGAAAAAAATCTTCTTTTTATGAAAATTAGGTTCCAAACCACTGCCATTTTTTCAGAACAATTTCTAATAAGTTATGTCTTATCACATCTTTACAATTATTCAAGTTACAAAGCAATGTATTTTCTTGCTTTAAGTGGAGTTCTTTGCTCACGTCAAAGTTCTCCACAACTGATAATAAAATAAACAATTGTAAGGGACCAGAAGSTCAGTATTTCTGCCTGTGCTCTGTTTCTAGAAACATACCTCGAACCTCTTTATCTTCTTTCTAGAGAAACATCCTGAGTAGTCCCAGACTGAAACTGTGGAGGTATTTGACACAATTCAATACTCTTCTTTGAACTTTGAAAGTTATACCATTTTCTCACCTCAGTTTGAAGCTCTTCAAAATTCTTCTAGTTGAAGACAATAAATACACCAACATAGCAGTAATAACCCTTTTGTTTCAAATTAATAATCCTGTTGTTCCAAACTCTAGAGACGTGAAACCCAAAGAAAGATTGAGTGAGATGGGAAYGTAGACACTAAGGAACTTGGAAGTTGGATCGGTGTTTAGACAGAGTTTAGATCAAAAATAGTGTGTATATGCCAAAGCATAGAAGACTGTTCAACAGGTGTCTGGGAGGAGTTTGATGATCCATGATATATCAGTTATTGTGAATGCCACATGCAGTGTTAACCTTTGGGGGAACAAAGTATGATGAAAGGTATTTGTGGGTTGCAAGGCTGAAAGCTACTTTTTTGGATTAGGTCTTGGTGGCTGATCTGCAGATATATGAAGGCATGCTATTTTGAGTGGAAAACAGAATGAAACATTTGCCAGCACATGGTAAATACAACTGATGTAGTTGTAGGGATCTGCAATACCTAAACTTGAGCTAGTCAGGGTAGACTTCATTTATATGTAGAGGAAAGAAAAGGTACTTTTAGGAATTTATKATGGACTTCAGTATGTAAAAAGTCCACTCTAGAAGAGACTGTTCTCTACAGTGTAAAAAGGAAGCCCAGAGGAATACATCAAGTGTAGAGTCCTACAGTTTACATCTGTGTATTTACTAAGCAACTGTTTGCATTTACTAGCAATGTTGTTGGACTTGACTTCACCTATGGCCAAAAAAGGTCTTGACTTATATTGGCTGACCACACCTCAATAACTAAATACTGAAATTATTTCTCAGTTAGTGACTGATGAGGAAATCTGTTGGAATTCACATTAACTCTTCGGCTATTTTTTGGTTGAGGAAACATGTAATAGAGTTTTTGTTTTGCTTTAGCTTTTTTGTTCTTTTTTTTATCTAGTTTGTGGTAYGAACATGGGTAGATAGTCCATATAAAAAACTAACATATTCAGCATATTTACATAAATTAAATTCATAAGAATATTAGAAGGTAGAGATAAACCAAACAGATTTTGGAGAAAACTTAAGATAAGTTTTACATAGGGTGGAAAAACATCAGGACAAAAATACTGGCATTTATAATAAAAGAAACAACCAAAGGAACCATTTTGTAAAAAACACAGACAATACTGCTTCCCAATTTGTGCAGTAGGATAAAAAATGGACAGAATAGAATCCATTAAGTATTCAAGATCCACATCCAGAAAGTAACTTTATGGGGCAAAACTTAATGTCTTCCTGTCTAACTATTAAATGCGTGAAACAATTTTGAATGGACTAAGCCAGGCTGCCTCGGTGTTGATCAGTTTGACCTACAGTCCTATGAATGATTTAAACTATCTTCTACACTGAGKGGATATTTTGACAACAGAAGTGGAGGTGTCTCATACCAGCACCATTCAGTTATGTGATAGTTCTTTTCTTTTTCCTTCCTTTTTCATTTTTTTTTCTCTCCAGAAAGCTGAGGATTAGATTCTTACTAAACTTGAGAAGTCTCTCACTCTGTCTAGTCTCTCACCACTGGCTAGTGGTGTAGTAACTTAGCACTAGCAAAAGGCAGGACCCAGCACCCACACAGAATAATAGAAGTCATGCTTGTAATTACTGCTGTTAAATGTAATGTCATCCATCCATGTAAGTGTTCTTCTAGCATGTAGCTGTAGAGACACTTTGAATCTCAAATGGCTGTAGACATGGTGGGTGACTGAAGATTTCAGTATTTTCAGGTTGCAGAACTTCAGCAACAAGAGTACATCTGGGCAGCAAAAAATGAAGATGCATTTTTGCATTTCACCTTTATCTCTGATGGTGCTTGCAACAACTCTATTTTATTATGTCTTGTTCCAAGCTGATAAAGACAGGATATCCTTTCTGTGAAGCTTGGCCCTGAGAGGCCCCACATTGTCTTTTGTACCAAACTAAAACGTAACATGCCAAAAGCTAACAATAACATAATACATGATACACATACTTACAACCAACTGGACACTAACCATGCTAACACTGCAGGAAAGTGGTCATTATTAAGAGCCCTCCAGAATTACAGACTTGCTATAACCTGGAGAGGTTAAGCCCTGGCRTACTGAGGCTGTGCAGTCCCACACGCTCTGAAGCTTTAAGGCCTAATTTATTTCATTCTCCCACTTATTCATCCATAGGTAGAGATGACTCCAGCACTTTTCCTTTCAGTTTCTGTTGAACAAATATCAAGGCAAGACAAAACATGCTTTCTAAGTGCTATTCCACAAACTGAATGTTAAATATGGACTAGAATCTGGTTTGCCATCATTTTTTATTAAGTACTTAATAATGATCCCATTGTATTAGATAAATGTCGACCCATGCTTGCATATCTAAACTTATATTTCAAATCAAAGAAAATTCATTAAATCACACTCAAAGAGTGTCAAGCACCTATAAAAACAGAACAAACATGCAATCACCTATTTAGTTTCTAGTTGAGCTACTGTTTGAAAATGAGAAAGTCTAGAACAAACAAAATAGTCAGATTTCTATTATATTTTAAGAAACAGAAACATTTATGCTTTGAGAGCATTTTTCCCCTGTCATCTACATAGATTCTTTCACTTCATTTCACTTTTATGTGGTCTTTATATTCTGTATTTATAACTATGAAAAAATAAACTTCATATTCTCAGGGTATAGCAAAGCATTTGCTAGATCTTCTTTGCCAATGGTAGTAATTGTTTTCTGATTAATGTCAGTTAATAGTGCATGCCCCTCCATAAATAAAGAAATAGAAGCAGTCACAGGCATGACATAAAAACTAAATTTCCTATTTGAGCTTGCTGATACTCAGGTGTTGTTAATATTGATGCATAAACTGTGTGTTCTACTTCATCCATACAAAAATGAAACAATTTCTAAACATTCCTGGAGTAATCCAACAGCACCTTAGAGAACTGCACACATTTTCATATCATATCATATCATATCATATCATATCATATCATATCATATCAGTATTTAAGCATCTAAGTTATGCCTTCAGTTTCTCAGCTTTTCCTAGCTGAATATGTGAATCTTGCTATTTGCCTTTCATTTTCACTGTGTATCTTTGCACAGAAACAGTATCTGGGTGCCAGTTAGGATACCTATGCTGCTAGAACCAATTTTGCAGCRTAGGTTAGCATTTCAAGGATTTATATGCAGCACCCAGTATCTAATGGTATACAATACTTGAGATATTTTTTTATTCTCTATCCATTTCCAGCTAGGTATGTATGTATAAAGACAGCGTATTCAAGCAGGGTGTCCAGCATGTCTGTGAAACTTGGTCCTTAATGGCAGTCTGCCATATTATAAGCAGCAGCCTTCTCCTATTTTTTCCATTTTCTGGATTTAAAAGTTTTCAACTATTACCGAATTGGTTATGCATATCTATCTATCTATTAAAAATCATTTATAAGAAATGAGATATCAATAGCAAATAAAAGATAAAAACTCACAAAGATGAAACATCAGCCAAAACCTAAAATTGTACTGAAAACCCAATTTTTTAAAAAAAAAAATCAAAACACAGAATCAAAATACAGCCTCACCAAGCCAAAACAAAACACTGATTCAAAGTAATATGAAATAATGTAATTTTCTTATTTACATTCACTTTTACAGCATCAAGGGCTTCAAGATTTACTCTGCACTCAAGAAGATGAAAACYTTTTAAAAAAGAAAGTTGAACTATCATGTGATTGAAGAGGGACCTAAAATAAATCCCACAAAAATTGTCTGTATTTGGTAAGACATGGAAAGAAATAATGAGATAGCACACTATACAAGTTTGAAATTCAAATCTACTTAGCAGCAATCCATAACTGGTGAACAGTTAATTTTCAAAATGATGAACTGAAAATACAGTGAATTGGGAGAAAAGCCCTAAGTAAGCTCATACAGGAACTTTCATACATTTCAAGAAAGTAGATAAATAAGAGATTATTGTGTGAAAGAAGGTGTAGGAACAAGCAAATTTTACATGTGGGAAATTAAAATAGATATATTTGAAAATTTAGCATTGAAAACCTTGAGAAATACAGATTTGTTTACAATAAAATATTTAAGGATTTCAAAATAAACAAGATCAGCAGAAAAGGCAGTGGCATCAACAAGACGGGCTAAAGGTGTGGAGATAATGGATACATTTTGTTAATGTAAGGAAAGATGAGAAAAGTAAAAGGACCATAATAGATAATTCTGTTTACTGATTTTTAAGGTCAATAACTTGTTTTTAACCTCCATGCTTGCAATGAATTGTATCACTTACTTGTTCTGCAGAAGACTTCTTATAAAACAATGGGGAAGCAGATGCTGACTTTGAACTCAAGCAAAGCCAGAATGTGAAAAAAAGGCTGTGTCTAAAAGTCAAAACATTTGAATTAACAAGACAAAAATACATTTAACTATTTGAATATTAACTTCATTACAAAAATTTATATATGTGAAAAGAAAAAAAAAAATAGCACTTTCTAGGCTATAATGATATTAAATAGAACACTACCATAATATGGTGCCTGATGTCTTTAAGCATATATGTGCATACTCACATACATAATTTCCCAAATATACTATACTTTGGGATTTGTTTTCCATAAAGCTACAGCATGGTCATTTGAGAAAAATCCAGCTTTTTTTTTTTTTTTTCCAGTGAAGAGCAGTAGAGATTAATGTCCTAGTGGATGCAAAAGTCTGTGTTTGTTGTTAATTTTTATTATATCTATTTGTGTTAGAGACCCATAAATGCTGTCATTCTGGATCATTTGATGCATCCAGCTCAGTCTCTTTGACTGTGTTAGTTGACAACAGATGTTATTACATCTTGTAACAGATGTTGTATTTATTCTGAAGTACAAGAGGTACTGAAGAAATCATAAAAACAGAAAGAGAAGGCAGAATCCACCTTTCCCAAAGATAACTTCTTGAGATCCACAGGTCTGAACAACAGCACATGCCAATAAAAACATTTAGCTCTCTGTTGTGGATGTCTTTACAGCAGCTCTGTTCCTCAATTCTGGCCTGACATTTTCATCTTGGTTTCGTATCTGGTCACCTCTGCTGTTTGAATCATGTTGTCCTGTAGTGAGGCATTTTTGACAGGATCATCCTACCTCATTTTTGTGCTACCTTCTTACCAGAATCAAGGATTTACAAATGTCATGAAACTCACTGCAAAGTCCACTTAATTAAGTTTTGGGCTGGGTTTTTGGCATTTGGGGGTTATTGTTGTTTTCTTTATTGCTTTCATATGTATAAACACAAATAATTAAATTCTGTTTAAAAAAAATCTGTAATTAAGTGGGAAATTTCTGGAAGACAGATTTCAACAGAGTTTTCCAAAGAGCTGTCTCCTCGTTTCTCCTCTCCCCCCAAATCAGCATATTGGAAGTATGCATTTGTACTGTAGTAATGAGGAGTTAATTTACAGCTCCTTCATTCCTTATTTGGAGAAATTCATATGAAGAGGGGAAACTATTTTTGCTCTAGGAACATATGGAAAGAAACAGGAGAATTCACATTTTACGTTATCCATAATCTTTGAAATCAGAATAAAGACAAAGATATTAAAGATGAATGAACTGAACACCTTTGTATTTTTTGAAAGTATGATTAAATATCATCACATTTCTCCCATTGTTCTCTCTATTTCCCTTTATTATTATGATTACATCTACAACATTCTTATTCTCTTCTGTTGCCTATGAAAGTTGATTCCTCAGTTTGATAGAGCATAAGGTCTTGGGTTGTAATTCACTTTATATTGTCAGTATCTGTTTGACTACCCCCTCTTCTATTCTGCAAGGAATTTGTTTTTATCTTCAGTCTTGCATTTGTTGGATCAAGTTGCTAGCTACCATAAGGTGTCAAAGTCTACTAAAATTATGTTACTGATAAATCTGTCTCATGTTTACTGGCCAGAAAAAGCTATTGAGAAGAGTCAATGTTACGTTAAATATTTTGCTTAGATACTGGGCTGCAGAAAAAGACAGAGTAGAGCAGAGTAGTGCAACTTTTTTTTTTTTCCTTTTGGTAAAGCACTATCTTAAAATAGTTTAGATTGAAAATTGAAAAAAATTAATCATTTGTACATATTGTACAAGCTCATTATTTCACATCGCTTATGCTTCTTATTCACAAGAGTTTGAGCCTGATGCTCTCAGTTTAGAGGTCCTAGAAAACTTCTTCCCCATTGTGATAAAAAGTAAACCTTTTTATAGCTGCCACAATGGCATAGGTACATTGCAACYCTCAAAATATCCAATTCATCCTATATAAAATGCAAGAGTTTAAGTTCAGAATACTTTTAAGCTATTAATATGGCTTGTCTGCTGACCAGATAAGCTTACTGGAGGGAAATTGACTGGTGTAACTGACCAAAGCTGAAATTGTTTTGTAAAACTAAAAGGTAAGGGTAATTTCCTGTTCTGCACTCATCAGAGAAAAATGATACAATACCTAAGGAAATATTAATCTGTCTAACCACAATTATCACTGCAGACTTTTTGTCATGAATATAATTTTACCAATAACATATGCATATATGCATTATAAAAATACATTTTTATGGGTTTTTTTGTTTTGACATTACATCAAAACATAATTTTCAGTCTTAGAGACTGAAAGACAATAAAGCATGCTGATAATATCAGTCTGCAAATATAGCTATACMATAAATATTCTAAGTATATTTCTGAAATTCATAATAACAAAGTAAAATGCCATGGTCAAAATGTGGCACTCAGATTTCTGATTTGTTCTTATTTGAGCACATAGGGAGGCAATGAGTGTACTAAAACCCCATCAGGAGCAATCAGGGCATTTAGCATCTTGCAAGTTACTGGTGCTCAGCAGTTTTGGGGGAAACAAAAAAAGCACTTTGCGAGTGCATCCACAGGCTACTACGCTGCAGCGTGGTGCTGTGATACCTAAAGTAGCTTCGTTTGTGTACCAGAAACATGTTCATTATGCTTGGGCTAATTATAGGCTGAGAAGTCTTCTTGAGGGAAAAACCTTGAGAGTGATGCAGATGGAAAGAGAGATGATGGAATAAAACAAGAAAACATTTTGAAGATAGGTAGAGAAAGTATACATTTGAGGCTTTTCTTAAAAATGTTTTCATTAAAACACTTTTTATCTTACAAGGTGGAACAAGATTTGCTCGTTTTGATTAATTTTTTTTTTTCCTTTAAAAAAAAAGAAGAAAAAGAAGTAGGCTAAGATTTTTTTYGGACAATCAGCATTTCATCAGAGCTAAAAATAGAGATTGTAATATTGTTTGCTCATGTAGGGAAATGGTGCAGCTGAGGTCAAAAATAGCTTTACCATTGCTCCAAAAGGAACATGACTAAGCTTAATTAATGTGTAATTCTACAAAACATTTTTAAACATATATCTAACAGTCATAACTGTTATGTCTCTTAATGATTACAATAAATTCTTAGAGAAGAATGGGATATTTTTATTTGTTTCTCTTAATAAAATTTTTGTTTTACCTCTTCCTTTGTCTTGTATTTGTTCCATTCCAATCATAATGTTAGGTCAAAGTATTACAAATTATTTGGCATATCAGCCAAAATGTTTAGCATATTTTTAATTTTTAGAGTGTCATTCCATGCCAAAAAATCCGATTTCTTCACTGTTCAATGTCTATATATTTTTTTTCATTTTAATAAATCTGAGGTCATACTCCACTGATTGAACTTAACATTACTGCCAGATTTTTTTCATTGTAAAAATGACCAATGAACTGAAACTGCAATAGCTTGTTAATTTTCAAAACTATTAGATCTTTATTTTTACACACACACACATGTACAACACTGACAATTCAACATTACTGGCTTCAATTTTTAACTTGTCAGTTAAGATTAAGAGTTGTAATATGTTGTTGTTCAAGTCTCTAACTTTACACTCAAACTCTTGTGTAGCATAAGCAAACTAAAATTACGAATTTGTACAATATGTAACTTCATTCACATGCTTTCTTTCATTTAAGGAAAGTCATCACTTAAAATATATGTAGTTAATTTATCCTAAATAAAAAAAATGAAGATAGCAAATGCAATTGATTTATTTTTTTTAAATCCTAATGTAGCGGCTTCTGAACATTGAAATAGTATGAAACTGTGCTCTTTGTTTATGTCCTTGAAGAAATAAGGAGCTTTWACAAATTAAACTCATTTAACAGCTCAGTTGATGATGGAAATAAAACTGAGAAAAGTATATCACAATCTCTCACGAACACCCTTTTTTCCCCTTAGGTTTAAATGAATAAGGACTACATCAAACAAATATTTTTAATCAGTAGACTAGATACTACACAGATTATATGCAAGGAGCAGATCCACTGAATAAGCAGAGTCTATTTCTACAGGCATACTTCACACTATAAAAACACAGTCAACTTCAATCCTATTGTAACAAGAAGAACTTAATTTATTTCATTAGAAAAAACTAGGGGGTCTCTCATTGTCCTTACAGATATGCATAACATTTAAAAGCAAAAGTTAAGTTTATGTTAAAAAGATATTACTTCCCAGAGAATTTGAAGGAGTCTCTTAATGCAAAACAGTTAGTACATTCAAATAAACAAAGTTATTTTTAAAATTAATTCCTGTTGTAACTTAATAAAAAGTTATCTGTCCTCTGAATATGAAAGTTATGACTTCTGTATTTTTAATTTTCAAATAGTATTTGTCAGATCCTCCAGAATAGCATTTGTTCATGACTTTTTTATATCTACATTTTCATTCACTCATTACATTCAYATTTATAATTGTTTCTATATTTTGCTATCTTCAGATAAGTATATGAAATTTTAAAAAGCGTGGATTTATTTTGTTTTGAAAAACCAGTAAGATCCAGGTTAATTTTTTTCAAATTTACTCTGCTAATAAACACTGTATGTAAAGGGCATGAAAGTGACTTGTAGTATATGAAAGCTCACCAAATCTGGCATTTGTTTTGCAGTAGTTCAATATTTTAAGTTCCATGCTACATTTCAGCCCAGCTCTTGAACACACTATATTCAGTTAAAGTGAAATATATATTCTGTTCATGAAAGAATCTAGATTAKCTTCAAAGTAGTTGCAGACAGTACTGCAAAAACATAGCTGAGATATGCACAACTGGAAAAGATTTAAGAAGCTGACAAAAGGGTGATGGAATTTGTCTAAATGTAGTTGAAAACACATCTTTATTTGCATCTGATATGTACGTACCTATCTACACAAGTAGACTGCATGTCTAAAGTATGTGTCACAGATGGTGGTCAAACTAATTAATCAAAGGTGCTGACACCTTTTTTCTTCTTTTTCCCCACTCTGCTACTACACTGCTACTGACCAGATCACTCTTGTCTAGGCCTCCATTTCTGGAAGAAATTGAATTTTCTTTCCTACTGATGCAATATGAATTGTAGAATAGGAGACACAGGGAATGGCAGGTTTTGCTGTCAGTACAGTGACAGCATATATTATGTTATCTCACTTCTAAACCTCTCAGTAGCCTCCCTACCACTGTGAGTAGGAGAAAAGAAGAGAACATAATGAATAATCACAAAATTCAGYCAAGTGTTGTCTACTCTATACTTACTGAGCACTATGGGCTAGGCAGAAATACCTTCCAAGCAACAGAGCACTCTCCTTAAGTCAGGTGAACTGACTGATACAGACATCTTCTTGCTAGTAACATCTAGTGAAAATCACCATTAGAATAACGGAAATATTTTTTGTTCATTGCTTGCAGACATCTAAAATGGGAGGTAAGCAATTCAGAATTTCCTCTTAAGAAATGTCCTATCATCTTTCTGGAACCGGTGTGTTCAACCCAGCTTGCAACTGTTGAAAATTCTCACAGGTTGCTGACCTGACAAAGRATTTTAATCAATGTGCACATTGATGTCACCAAGAACCGCCAATCTCACTGACACAAAGCTACTGAGAAAGCTAAAATATTGGCCAAATATTCTACAGTAGACTAGGGCACGTTGAATGCTTATGACACCATTACCACTTTTATTGGTAGATACATGCAACCACTCATACCTTTATTTTGGTATAGTATTTTCAGCACAGTCTCACACTGAAGGGTAGAGTCACTGTGCTCTTCACTATATACATATGAACAGCCATATACTTGAATTCAGTGACTTTTCTCACTATTAAGAAAGAATGCTTTTCAAAAGTCTACACACAGCTAGCCTACCTGCCCAGATAATGTTGGGAAAAAAATGAAACTACTATATTTTCCTGTGATAAGTGGTTTGAGCTAAAGCTACATTAAAAGGAGAGAAAATAAACACCTGCAGTTTCTTCCTACCTTATGTYCTAAAATTATTTAAAATGAGAAGAGTATGTATATCCTTTTCATCTATACTCTTTTCACAGCTGCTCACCTCAGAAGAAGGGATGTCTGCTCCACAGAGCTTTGTAAGAGCTGAGGATGGCACTGGAAAGGAAAAGAAGGACCAAATGTTTGCACAAGTGCTAAATAAAGGCAGGGGTGCCATGATGGAGAGCAGGCAGCTCACAGAGGCTGAAGAGCTTCATTCTCCGTTGGGATGAGGACACGCTGGGTCTACCCAGATCCAGATACACTCCTTACGAGGGGTTGCTAAAGGATGTCTTTTATGTGTAACAGTCATTGTCAATACAGATGCTGASAGTAAATGGAAGTATAACGTTTATTACTGCACGTTGTCCATAAACACTTATTTCTCAAGCATCTCAGTCCATCGTGCATCCCAAATATTCAGGACTCTGACTGGACAGTAGGGTTATGTTTGGTCAACAAAGTTGCCAAATCCTTCAAAAAAATTAGCATCAGCTCCTCTGAGGTATTACTTTGATCCTGGTGCCGGGGGGGTCCTTTACGCACTGACTTATTTCAAAGGCCCCTAATGGAGCAGAAGACCTAAAGTACAATTTAACATCAGTACTGCAGATTCAGGAGACAGCCAGAGGTATAAATTTCTTAAGTACAAATAAAAGGAGTTTACAGATATTATTCTGAAAAACATCTATAATAATATCTACAGGTGTTACTGTAACATTCAAAACGTCCCACTGCACCTTGGCATTCAGCTCATGCTCTCACATGAACATAGAAAGTCTCTCAAATTCAGTTTTTTCACCACTCATAATTTTCCCTTTATTACACAATAATTCCCTCTTCCATACTAATTCTCTCTCTCCCTTAGTCTGTTAATCGCCATATTCYCAAATCCCTGCAGTACATTATGTTGCCCCAGCCCTTCCATCTACCATAGTCATCCTTTTCCACTCCTTCATTGTTAATCTTCATTCTCTAATTAATCTAGGAGACAGGTGGCTGTATTAAGCATGTGGGTTAGATAGCCCAGGTACAGGAATCCCTAAAAGATAACCATGTCTCTATGACCACATGTATTTCACTAATTGCTCTTACACATCTGTGAAGGTATATCCCATAATTATTTGCATTAATGTGCCAGATTGATTCCTACACAACAGTTGAAAATCACTCCTATCGAGTGTGGAGAGGGAATTTTGGAGCAGGGTACAACAGCCACTTTGCTTTATCTCTCCCGGCATGTTCATTTATTTAGCCTCAATAAAGCACTGTGAGGCTTTAAACCATGCTCTTACAATTCTCAATGTTTGCAAAGCAAAACAAAAAGTATCTGCTTTTTGCATGGATGCCAAGGGAACAGAAGGCAAGAATTACATCTATCAGTACCTAGAAAGGCTGAATTATGGACTGACTTATTGAACATTTATAAAAACCATGTCAGAGCACAACTTCATCCTGGAGAGATCCCGTCCCAGTTGCTCTCAACCTTTACTTTCCCCTCTTTTCAGCATCTGTTCTTAAAACATCTTCTTCTTACTTTCCAATCTCTTCTTACCACTCTCACACCTGTGCATTTCCCCTCYCCCAACAATATTTTAAATCCAGTTTGGTCTGAAGCAAATCCTGTGGCTTCTCCTATTTTCCAGCTGTTCGGTGTTTTTCATGCTACCTCCCCCTAGACTGTGTATTTAAGACAACACAGGTAAGATACTTTTCTCTTAGGAATTGAGAAAAGGAAAGGCAGTGAACAGGCTGAAACAGTAAGCAAGAGAGAGAGTTTCAACAGCCAAGAAAGTAAGATTGTGAGACAGAGGACAGAATAGCTGAAGATGAAGAAGCATATCTTCAGTCTTTCTCTCCTCAGTAATGTTTGTTTCCTATAGCTGAGTCTGGATCAGAGTAACAGAAACATCTCTCCAAACTATTTCATAGTAGCCCAAAATCCTATTGGGGAGTATTTCCAGTTTCTTACTAGTATTCTCAAGAAACCTAAGGCACACCTTGCAGCAAAACTTGGCTGTGTAAAAATCAAAAGCAGCAGAGGCTTTTGGCCAGCTTGAGAAAGAGAGGGATGTAAGGGTCCTCCTGCCTGTACCCAGCCACTCCAGCCTCAGAGTGCACAAAAATTGAGCTGCAGAGGACAAAGGTAAGGGAAACACTGCTGCAAATGCAACACTCTCCAGTTACAAACATTCCTTCTTTTCATGCTGCTTCAGCTCTTAAACTTTAATCTCTCCGGAGATGCTGAAAAATACCCACAAATTAGAGACTTCCATACCTCAAATGAAACTAACATATAAARGGGAACATTTTTACAAGTGAAATGAGTAGCTAGAATCTGTGCAAACACTGATCTCCAGATAGGATAACATCATAAACACTGGGAAATAAAATTAATGGTTGAATGATAGCAGTACTATGCTCCCAAGAATAATAATCAGATATAGATGTTTAACTGCCTGTGACTGAGGACTCCTGTATCTTGTTATAACTCACCTCCCTACAGACTACATGCCTCCTTCTAAATATAAATATTTGAAATTATGATTCATGTGTATTTGAGCATGATAAAATGAGCAGGAATTTTAAAGGCTTGATTTTAAAAAAATAGTAGGACTGAAAAGGATAATTTAATCCTAAAACCAAAGAAGCCTTTTTGCACCATTATGTTTGCTGTTTGGCCAATTTTATGTAGTGTTTTTGAAACTGTAAGCGGGATAGCAAGAACTAGCTCTGAAAAAATCAGTACTTCTAGAATGTTTTACTTTAGACTTGTTAATTTTTTTTGATTTTAACTGGTTCATGCATTAGCAGTGGCAAGTAAATATAAAAAGGTATTGGGAAATTTTTCATCCCCTTTTTTTCTGACTGAAACCTACTAAATCTGTCACCCCTGTTACAGGTAAACAGTTTGTAATACTTTGAAAGAATATCACATTTTTATTAAAAATGGAAATTTTTAAAGTTGGGAGTAAAATACCGAACTAGAGCACTTTCTGTTGGTCTGTTACTACTAATTTATTTTTTTTTAAAAAATAAAAGACCCTAAAAACACCAAAAAGAATGCTGCAAATTCTTTTTAATAAATCTCACTCTAATTGAGTAACTGCATAAAGACAAGGGGCTGACATCACTACTGTACATCTCACTAGATAATGATGTTTGTTTAACAAACTTATACAAGTTTTATTTTTCCTTCAGATAATATTTTTTTTTCTTTTTAGTGGTAGCTCGATAAAGTAGCTAATTCCTAAGAATTCTTGGTAGTGTGTATTGCGTAACATACACGTTACCTGTGATGTTGAGTGATGTATAAAGGATACTGATTTATCCTATATTCTTTTTATCAATTTAAACAGAACAAACTGGCCTTTGTTAAGGTGCCAGTCTTGGCTTTGAACATGCTAATTTCTGTACCTTGTTACGTCAGATTCCTAATCTGTTACATGGGAATAGTAATTGCCACGTCATACTATTGTGAAGGTAAATATTATGATGTAATGTTCTCACCTATTGTAGTAAAGAAAAATAATATGGGCAGTGTTCTATAACAGACAAACAGGTAAGTTCATACATGTTAAAGGACAGTGACCTTAGGGCCTTAATTTCTGAGTGGTTTTTTCAAGATACAGAACAGTATTTACTGTTTTAAAATTTTCCCTTTAAGGGAATTTAGTTTTGCCACTTTTTCCTCTTTCAGAAAGCTGCTCTCAATTTAGTGGATTTTACTCCAAAATTACATTCAAGTGAAGTTATCTGTAGAGCTATGAGACATGAAATACAGCAACATGTGTGCTTGTGGATGACCAGTGCACACAATGGCTTTAGGAAGACCATTCCACTGGTTTCAGTAGAAGATGGATTGGATTCTATGAGCCCAACCATTTGAATCAGTGAAATCATACATTTTTCTTCATCAATAGCCTGTTTCTTCTAGGTGTGGGAAGAAGAACACAAGACACTTAGGTCCTGAATGCAGTACCCCCTCTGAATAAAGTCACTGAAAAAAACCCCATCGGTCTAGCCTTCTTCCTTGCTTATGCTTTTGTTGGCTCTTCAGCCAGTGGAAAGTTTGGTATGCTGTGATGTTACTTTCTATATCACTTCATTTACTCTAGATTCTTGAGGAGAATACCTGCCCAGCTTTGCAAAAGCCATTTGGAATMTTTGGATATAAGACAAGGGTCGAAACTTTACCTATTCAATCAGTGGGACTATTGCCACTAACTTTGGCAAGGCATGGACTTCATTCAAAGCAGCAAGAACAAAAATATCCTTCTATTTGCATCTTACTATCTTTTGTTGGCCTTTTTTTTCCAAAAGTTAGAGGATTACAGGAGAAAAAAAAAGAAAAAAGAAATTAAAATTAGAGAAATGTTTTTGGGGGTGTGTGTGGGGGTAAACAGGATTAAATGTGCAAGAAAGGAGCCTCAGATGCAAGGAAGAACAACTTCAGAATTACTAAAACACAATGTAAAACCAATTGCATTTCCCATTACTGTGGTTTTAAAAAGCAGCTATGGTTCTGAAAAGGTCATTTATCAAACACAGAATTGTAAAATAATTTTTTGTGTACATCAGTAAATATATATTGAAGAGGAAAAAAACCAAACCCAAACTACAAGGCGTGGATGAGAAAAAAACTTACAGTCTACTTCTGTGACATTTGACATCACATATAAATACTAAAAAAAATCCCAAACACAACTCTGGTTTATTACATTCCAAAGGTTCAAACACAGCAAAGCCACCTAAAAGATACTGTTGTAGCTTTAATGAAATGTATTTACGAGCTTAGGAACTACTGGTGTCCTATTCTGAAAATAAGACAAACTGAGAACAGGCAAACTTTTTCTGCTATGTGCTGAAGGTAACTAGAATAATTTATAAAAACAAATATGTTACTGTCTCCAGAAATCACTGGACAAGAATATAACCTGACACCAAACAAACCCTCAAAGTGCGTTAGAAATGGCAAATTCAGGCTACAGTTTCTCTGGCGTTTTATTCAGAAGGCAAAGTAATTTTTCTGTTTATAATGACATRAAGAACTGTAGATCTGTAAATGTTGGATCTATAAAATACCAGTGTTGTGCAAAATAATATAATATCAAATATAATATCAATAACTAAAGGCACGTTCACCTTTTAAAACACAGGATTGATCTAGTCTGTAAAATAAGCATCTATGTAATGGAAACGTATGTTGATCTCCAAGTATCATTTTCTATCAGAGTCCAGAAAATTGAGGCGAAGACAAGGATAAAACAGGGCCATAGGAAAACCTAGTTACACASTTCACTTAATTTGCCTCCTCATCTACGCAGCTTTGTGACAATGAACACCCATCCGTCCCCCAGGTCCTGGCACTTTCTGCCGGCCCCAGCCGCGGGTCCCCGCCGGCCCTCGGGGCAGCCGCAGCCGATGGTKGCTCCGAGCGAGACTCAGCTCCCGGGGCCCGCCCGCAGAGCCAGCCCAAGACGGGGGGTGCCACCGGCCAGAGCCCAGCGGAGCCTCCGGGATTCCCACCTGGGGTCCGTCGGTCGCGGGTGGGACCCCCATCCGAGACCGGCGGCTCGAGATGCTGCTGCTGCTGCTGGTCGCCTTCCCACACCTCTCCCACTCGCACCCTCGCGACTCGGGTTTCCTATCCTGCCTTTCCACCAGGTCCAAGCGCAGGAGTTTCCCCCTGACAAGTGCAGCCACATGCGGCACCACCCCCTCCATCGCAGAGCTCCGCGTGGGGCCGGGGACGCGGCTAGGGCGGGACGGGCGCGGCGCCCCCGCTTTCCCAACCGCGCGCAACTTCGCGGGGCGGCGGCGGCGGCGGGCGGGCCCAGCCCAACCCAGTCCCGCCCGCCCCCCACGGCCAGGCCTCCCCCGGCCCTCCCGTGAGCGCGGGGCCACCATGTGCATCTCCCACCCCGTGCCTTCCTCCCTCCCTCCTTCCCTCCCCACCGCCTGCGCAGGCAGGATGCGCGCGGCACCGCCATCCCCCGGCGGGAGCCCTGAGTGGTGCGGTGCGGTGCGGTGCGGTGGGGCGGGCACCCCGGTCCCCCGCCGCGGCCCGGCCCCAGCGGAACCGCGGAGACAAAGTTTGCGGCGGCGGCGGCGGCGGTGCCCGTACAGCGCGGGGCAGGCCGGGCGGGCGGCGGGCTCGGTGCATGCCTGGTGCGTGGATGAATCGCAGCAGGCGGCGGCGGGCGGGGGCGGGGGCCGCGGCCGGCGATTGGGCGGCGCGGCGCTCGGAAGCACTTTGTTTTCTATTCTAATGAGGGCGGAGCGGGGCTTGTGGATATTTACGTTGAGGCGGGAGCCGCCGCCCTTCATTCACCCACATGGTCCCCGAGCCCGGCCGCTGCTGCCGCCGGGACCTGCCTTCGCGCCACTTCCCTCCCCCCCCCCGCTTCTCCCCCCCCTTATCCGCCCCGCCGGGGAGCGGCGCGGAGCGGCTCCCCTCGACCGGGCCGGCCACGCCGCGCCGGGGCCGCGAGAGAAGGAGGAGGAGGGAAGATGGTGGCGGCGGCCGCTGGCTGGTGAGTGTCGCTGCCGCGCGCGTGTCGCTGATAGGAAACCTGTTGTGAGGCGGCGGCGGCCGCCCGGCGCGGGGGGCGAGCCCGGGGAAGGCAGCGCGGCGGCGGCGGGGGGCGGGCGGGCGGCTCGGAGGCGGCGGCGACGGTAGCTGGTGGGGCCGCTGCGAGTGGCCGGGGCGGTAGGAGGGGGTGTGGGTGGGCGGCGGGGGGAGCCAGGAGAAGGGCGCATGGCGCGGCGCCTCCCGAGCTCGCACACGGGGCGGGAGGGGCTGGAATGAGGGAGATTTGAAAAAGCGTGCGCGCTGCTCGCCGCTGCAGTGAGTCCCGCCGCCCCCTTCCCGCCCCCCCTCCTCCCGCCGCGCTCCGGGCCCGGGGCGCCTCGCCGGGCCAGGGTGGCGCGGGGAGCGGCCGAGCCCCCGGGACGGGCAGGGCAGGGCGGCGTGYGCGGCACAATGGCAGCGGCGGCCGGGGGTGGGCGCGGGCGGGGGTTCTGCCCTCACGGCCCGCGGGGGGAAGGCCCGTCCGGGAAAGTTTGCGCCGTGCCCGGCGCGGCTGCGGGGGGGAGCTGGCGGCGCCAGAACAAAGCCGCACGTGGGGCAGAGGCCGCGGCGGCGGCGCGGGGGCTCTGCTCGCCGCCCACGCCCAGCTCGGGAACGGCAGCGGCGGTAAAAGAGGCGGCGGGCGGGGAGGGACGGGGGGAGGGCGCGGGTCGGGGGGGGCTCTCGGGGAGAGTTCCCGGCGGAGGCGCTTTGTGCTCCGTTGCCCCCCGGGGGAGGGGGCGCGGGGCCCCGGGGAGGGGGCAGCGCCGCGGGCTGCGAGCGCGTCCCGGGCCCCTCCGCATGGGCTTTTGTTCACAGGAGGGGCGGGGGCGGCGGGCCCTTCTCTTCCCCCTCCCCCCCTACACACACTTTTCCGCCGAGGTGCGGGACCTCCCGCCTCTCCCGGGCAGGCGGACGGGGGTCAGCAGGCGGGCCCCGCGCCGCCGCTCGGGAGCCGCGAGCTTCATTACGAAATCGGCGCGGCGGCGGCAGCTGCGGGCCCTCGGCGGCGCCATGTTGCTGAGAAGGGGGAGGAGGCGGGGGACATGGCGGCGGCTGCGTGCTGAGGCCGATTGTTCCCTGTTAGGCCCGGAGCCGCGTGTGGGCAGCGGCGGCCCGGGGAGCCGCTTCCCCTCCCCCGCCGCGGCCCCTTCCCTGTCCGGGCGGCCCCCGCGCGCGGGCGGGCCCGACCCTTTCGCGTCCGCCCGGGCCGCGGGGCTCGGCGGGGCCCGGGCGGGCGCGCGGGGGGGGCGTCACGCCGTAGCCGGGCTGTGACCTCCGCGCTGCCGGCGGCGGCGCCCCCTGGCGGCCGGCCCTGTGTTCTCGGCGAGCACGTGCTGCGCGGTGCGGGGAGCGGGCCCGGCCCCGGCAGCGGCCCCGGCGCCCCCCGGCCCGGCCCGGCCGCACGGGACGCACCCGGCAGCGCGGGAGGGATCCTGCCGAGGCGTGGAAGGGATAGACTTACCGGGAAAAAAGGGTGAGCCCGCGTGCGGCGTGCCGCGCGGGGCGGTTCATGGCCGCCCCAAGGTGTACGGAGCGTTTCGCGCTCTCCCCGGAGGGGTGGAGTGGGGATGGGGAGCGCTGGGTTTGGGAGCTTCCTCGGTGACTTTGTTCATGCCTCAGCAACAGAAAGCAAATAACTCGGTGGTTTTTTCGCAGTATCCACACGTGCAGCTGGACATAATGAAGCTTTCTGTGGATGTTGAAGCAGAGTGTTCRCGAAGGAAGTTAGTTTCAACGGATGATGGTAAGTTTTTATTTTTAATAATTTTTTGGTTTTTTAAATATAGGGGTAGAAGCAGTTCTTTTGAGGCTCAGGCTTAGACTTCAGTTAGGACCACTAAATTCTAAATAGTTCCTTGGGACATTCCTTGGACATGCATAGCAGTCCACAATTTCTCGTTTAGAGGAGAATAATACAAGTTTCCCAAGCAATCATTTGTTTRACTAAAGCAGCTGGACAGTGAGAAAGTTTTAAAAATGTTTAAATTTGTTATTTTGGATTTTTCTTTTTTCTTTAAACAGAGCTCCTTTTTTTAGTCAGTCTAGCAGAAGCTAGTTTTATTGTAGTTCTGAAGTATGATGTTAAACTGGCTGTAAGTATCAGGTAAGGGAGACTTTATGTTTACATGTTCCTTCAAGTCTATGTTCCTGTTAAAGAAGGAATAAAATACACTTTCAAATTTTGAATATAGCACTGTCCTGCTTTACTGAACCTCAGGTCTGTAATAGGTAGGTGTAATTTGGTTGTGGTAGTTTATTTTACAGCCATYATTAGAACCTGCTTTTTGTTGCTRTATAGACCAATATAAATGCCTTGGTAGGAATTGTAATTTGAGATGGGGTATCTGTGGCAGTAGCAGCAAATATTCTAACTGGACAGCAAAGCGAGTAATTGAAAAACTTAGGTACCTGCCACATCATAAGATGCTTTCTGGACTTCAGAAAGCTGATAGTAGGATATGTTCAATCTAATTTTAAAATTCCTGGTTTTCTGGAATTGGGTGTAACTTTGTTTTAATACTTATTTGGCTTTTTTTTAATTGAAGAGATTTGGTGGGAGCTTCTAACCAATTTCAGGTTTCTCTTTGAAAACTCAAGTTATTTTTAACTTTACAAGTTGTGGCATTCTGAGAATTGTGTGGGAGAAGCATTTATTTAATTTTTTCATTTGGGTCTTCTGCTGGGAATCAGCATTGATTTTGATACTCCTTAGTATTGAGTGTGRACGTGCTGGATTGAGCTGATGGGCTGCTTCAGTTTACTCTGAAGGAGGTCTTCAGCCCAGAAATGTGAATATTTGTTCCAAAGCTTGCAATTCGAAACCTGATCAAATACTCACTTTGTTCTTTTCTTTCAGCAGGTACAAGGTAGACAACATATCTTGAATTACTAAAAAAACGCTGTTTGCGTCAGAGTAATGTCAAAGTGCTTACAGTGCAGGTAGTGATATATAGAACCTACTGCAGTGAAGGCACTTGTAGCATTATGTTGACAACTGCCTCAGGAGATCTTGCAGGACTTCAGAGAATGGAAAGGTACAGTGTGGTGGTGTCAAGTGCTTTTTGTACTAAGGTGCATCTAGTGCAGATAGTGAAGTAGATTAGCATCTACTGCCCTAAGTGCTCCTTCTGGCATAAGAAGTTATGTCTTCATCCAGTCACTCAGGTTAAGACTGTAGATGTTCCAGTAGTTTTCTGCTTTGCAGACTTCTGTTAGTTTTGCATAGTTGCACTACAAGAAGAGAGTGGTTGTGCAAATCTATGCAAAGCTGATGGTGGCCTGTTATAATCTACATCAAGGACTCTGAATGCTTTCTGACGGTTATGGGATATTTTGTGGCCTTCTTTATCTTAACAGCAGTCTAGTGAATGACAGCTCTTGTAGCACTAAAGTGCTTATAGTGCAGGTAGTGTTCACTAATCTACTGCATTATAAGCACTTAAAGTACTGCTAGCTGTAGARCTACATATTAAGTGTGTCTTAAAATTTGTTTGTTGTTTAATTGAACACTGTTCTCTGGTTAGTTTTGCAGGTTTGCATCCAGCTGTATGATACTCTGCTGTGCAAATCCATGCAAAACTGACTGTGGCAGTGACAAGTCAGTCAGTGAGTGTGGAAAAATTATACCCCTTTCTACACAGGTTGGGATCAGTTGCAATGCTGTGTGTGTCTGTGGTATTGCACTTGTCCCGGCCTGTTGAGGTTGGTGGGGATAGAGGCTGAAACACCCTTGTAGCTTTAAGGAATTTCTCCTTCTCTGATCCATGAAACTTTTTAATTTCTAAGTTTTTTTGAAAAAAATGTCATGTAATTCTCTGTGTAACCAGGCTTTGGTTGTTTTGTATATGGTTTCTTGTTTGTATGTATTGGATTTGTTGCTGACAGTATGTATTCACTGATATTCTTGAGTGGATTATTTTTTTTTAAAGGTTATATCATTTTCTATTAAACTGAGGTGGATGCCTGTTTACAGTTTCTTCATTAATTTGTTGGGAAGAAATGGATCTTGATTATCAAAAAATCTGGATGAAAGTCCAAACTTGTTCAGTATAAGCTTGCTTTGCAAATTCACATTACGTGAAGGATTCAGTGGCTTCCTTTTGTAATGCTTCTTACTATATTGTAACTCTGCATTTTCTAAATGGTAATGGGGTGCATTTTTAGCCTTAGTTCTTCCATCCAGAGTTTGTCAAATTGAAGAGTAACAAATAAGGTTACAGGCAGAGCCTTAATCATTTCATCAGCTGTGGCATCTTTAATAGGTGTCCACTTACTGTGGAGTATCTACATTCATGATGAGTGTGACAGTGGTCAGCTTGTAACTCTTAGCGTGTGACACATAGCAATGAAATAAAACATCTCTTGAGCTTGCTGAAGAACTTACCTGAAGGAAAACTCATCCAAATAACTGCTTCAAAGAAGCTAAAATGGGTTGTTTAGGGAAGATGTGGTAACCAGCTCTATAAGGARGAGTCACTGAACTCTGGAAGTGGAGCATTCAACACATCTTGTGTTGTTGAATGAGGTGCATAGGTAGTAAACTACACTCGTAGCTCAAATGTTAATGGGTTTAGTTCTAAAACAGGCTTCCAGAGGACTAATGCTATAAATTCAAATTGCTCACTTGCTGCTTTAAGCTGCCAGACTCTATGTAGTATTTTAAAGTAGAAAACAGTTCCTTTGTGGTGGGAAAATTTGGGTCAATGCTGCCCTTGCTCTTTCTACTTCAAATTAAAATGGAATATCATGCTAAATGGGTCGTTCATAAAGAGTGTTGAACACTRTGTATTGCAATGCTATCTTGCCGTATTAGTCTGTCCTGTAGCAAAAAGCTGAAAATACATAGATGGCTTTGGCATCCTTAAATTTCTTTCTGAAGTAAGCAAGCCATGTTGGACTTGTGCATGCTGCTCAGTTTCTACCCCTTTTTCTGTCTCTTATCTATTCAGAAAGTATTGCTCAAGTAGGTTTCTTGTCCAAATTCTCTTTTCCCAAGCTTAAAATTTTCTTCTTAGTCTTGCTGATTAGAGGAAGCTTGTGTCTGCGGAGTCAGCAGATGAAGGTGTGTGTCGTGTCCCGATTCCTGGGTACTCAGTTTCTGTAGTAATTGTTGGTGATGGCAGGTTTAACTCTTTCAAGTGTAAAAGCAATATTCTCAAAAGTTGAARTGCAGAAGATGTTTTAATATGTGATCATGATTATACTGCCATGTAAGTATCAAATTTTGAAATGCCTGAAGATGTATATTGCTGTTAGACAATTAAGCTTTTTAAAATCAAGTGCTTGCACAAGCAGTTTTTATGCCAGTTGAGCCTTGTCCATCAAGTGTGTTGCAGTGTACCTAGTCTTAATACCTTTTTGTTTTGTTAAAACCTTGTTTGTGTTTCCATCATAAAATCTTTTAATGCCTGGACTCCAAAAAAATACCTTCTACATGGTGCAGGTATGAGAAATGATTTTTTAACTTACACGGCGTCTTTTAAAGACGTAGTAAGCTCTGCTTTAGTCAAGAAGCAGCTATGGCACTGCCTTTCTAATACTAGTCTGTCTTGCTTGCTTTCAAAACAGCATTGGCTTATTGGTTGTAGAACTTGAGTTAAAAGTTTCAAGTTACTCATATGCTCTTTTTTGGAAAATACCTAATATTTTAATACTCTGTTTATACTCTTACACTTCAGCTTATACTTGATGAATCAGTAGTGTTCTCATTGATACGTAATAAGTAAATCCAGTTCTGTCTTTCATCAAGTTCTGTGTAGACTGGGCTTTTTCAGTCATTTGAATGTTTCCTCATAAATAATCATTAACTCTGTACATTGGTTTCAGTGTAGCTGAGACACTGAGCTAGTTGACAGAAGACTGTTGGGAGAGAAGTAATGCTGCTAAGTTCAGCTGCTTTTACTGGGTTAAGTTGAGCCTTGTCTCTGATGTTCATGTAGAAGATGTGGCTAGAGAGGAGTGGTTATATGACTGAAACAAGTGCCAGTTTTAAAATCCTGCAGAAATACCAAGAGGCAATTTCTGCAGATGTATTCAGCTTTTCTGTTAAAAATGTCACATGTATGGGAAGTGTATTTCTACTGGTTTTGATACAGGTGTTCGTTTTTACAGTGAACTGCTGTGAATTAGTTTGAGCCATATGAACTTCTGGGAGATTAGTTCTAATAAAGATAAGCCTGCATGGATTTTTAGGAATTGTCTAAAATGAATTTTTTTTTTTAAAGTGTATGGTGCAGGAAGACCATAGCTTAGTCTGTCTTGCTAAACACAAAGTTAAAAATTCCAAGCAGTATTAACACTTCCCTGTAGTTCTAGTATAGCACAGTAAGCCTTATAAGAAAAACCTTGTCTGTTAACCATAGAAAACTCTGTATACTCAGTATCTGAAAGCATGCTGGGAATTAAACATTTTTTCACTAATTCGTCACTGGATGATACTGAAGAAAACAGGTCAGTTCTTTAGAATTGACTTTCTTATGCTGACTTTTGAATATCAAAATTGACTAGTGAGATGACTGTCAGGCACAGACATTTTGAGTAATAGCTTGTTTCATAGGCATTAAATGAAAAGGACTAGAAGGGAGTCTCCCCTGCTGTGGTGGCAGAGAGTTGGATTTCTCTGGCATAGCTGACTTTCTACCATAGAAAAACAGATGCAATGCTCCATCTTCTGCAGTACATCACTTATATTTGTGTAGTTCATAAGTGGTCTTGTGTATGAAGTCTTGGTAAAGGCTCACAGCTTTCTTTAAGTCTGGGATTATTGGAATTTTTTCCATACCACCTTTCTCTTCCGTATCCTCCCCCAATCATAGAATTCATTCCCTGATGCCTTTTCTCTGTTTGGTTCTGGTTGCTTCATATGCATAGGCTAATAGTGTTCAGTATATGAAACACAGGAATGTCATGGATCCAGATCATAAAGCAGTGGACTGCATCATGTTGTGATTCTTCAT
The DNA here is from genome assembly GCA_003713295.1 of Parotia lawesii. Taxonomy (NCBI): domain Eukaryota; kingdom Metazoa; phylum Chordata; class Aves; order Passeriformes; family Paradisaeidae; genus Parotia; species Parotia lawesii. Next base: position 1,583,540 of record RAHM01000012.1, read on the forward strand.
TGAAGCCTTGCTATGAAATCTGCATTTCTCTGAAGAGCCAGTTTCTCGTAATTTCCTTTCCTGTTCCCATTTTTAGATGATGTCTAAAGGAAAAGATACTGGAGGGAAATAAAAGTGCTGTTAAAATTCTGCATTTACTACGTCCTGTTTTTCTAATGGGTATCTGCTTTTGTGTGTCTTGTATCTGTGCAGCATCTGGCTTTATTGATAGCAATAGGAGTGTTGAAGCTGGTACCTGTTAATGTGGTGCATGAGAATTGTCTGGAATACGTGAGACCATGCATTCCCACCCTGCCATTGTTGCATGCTACAGGTTCTGAAACTCAGAATGCAGTTTGGAACAGGACAAACAAAAAATGTTGCTTACATTAATTCCAAAGGCTATTTAATAGTACAGCTGCTTGGGTTCCTGGTGGGAGAACTGGCTAGTAGGTAGAGACTGAGAGTTGTAAAATGAATCTTGGTTATTCTGGATTTTTCACTGTTGTAAGGAAGACAAAACTACCAAAGCCATTATAGTGTTTCATTCTTACTGTTTAACAAAACTTAATTTTGCCTAGTTCTCCTTTTAAATGGGTGAGCAATTCTGTGAATTTTGGGCTCATGTGTTGGGGTTTTGGGTGTTTTCATTCCTTGGGGTGGGGGTGTTAGGGTTTTTTCATTGCACTTGCTAGGATGACATGACATGTAATTCTGGTCTTAAATGCCCAAACACAGAATGCTTGATTAAAAAGTTTTAATATTAAAAAATTATTTCAGGCTCTGTGAGAGTGGGTCAGGTTCTTTACATTGGTAACAAACTACARGCAAAGCTGTAAATGCAAATAGTTGTGACTTAGGTAGCCTTCGATGGCATTTTATGACTCAAGGAGATTAGCACTTGAAGGACTGATTCCTTTGAGCATTACAAATTTGTACCAGGTTCAGACATCCACTTCAGCTGAGGGAGGCAATCTCCCTAGTTAATTAAAGGAAAAAAATTGCTTTAACATGTGGCCAACGTGCTTTGCATGGAGGAGTTTTTACACAAGTTTTGTAAACAGCCAGCTGAGACTTTGAACTGAAGAAATGCTTACTTGGGTGATTGGTGTTTTGGTAGTATCTGGGGTTTGGACTGGTTTTGGTTACTATCAGCTGGCCCAGCCAGTTAATGCTAGCTATCAATGTATAGCTTGAATTAATGGGGCAATGTTTGGAAAGAAAAAGAACAGTCTGTGATGAATGCTCAAGTGCTATATAAATAATCTATGTTGTAGTCAGTGTAAAATACATCTCTAGTGATTTTAGTTGATCAGAAGAGTGTTCAGGGGAATCCGACCTACAGGTAAGTGGTAGCTGGTCATGTCCCACTTTAAGTAGAAAAATGTAGGCGTATTTCCTCTTGGAAATAGTGTGAAATTCCCTGGGAGGTGGAAGGTGATAAAGGATGCAAGTAAAAGTAGGGAAGATTAAAAAACTGAATGGATGGTAAAAGAGTAGAAAGCTCAGTTAAATCAGAAGACTAGCATAACTTGGGTTACTTAATCTCTATTTTGTATGCCTTGTATGCTGCTGTGACTGACAAGAATGTTAGAGCAACTGTCCTGCTGTGGGGCATGTCAGCAGTTGGAACAGAAATGATCAAGAATTTAACAATGGATAAGATGCACAACAATAAGAAATCCCTTGGGTGACATGTTATAGAATCTTTAAAAGATTCCAGATACCCACGTCTTTTAAGTGCATTTATGGCAATCCTTTTTCCTGCTGCAGAACAAATTAACTAGTTCCTGCTTGTTGTACTTGATGCAGAGAGAAAGCTGCTGCTGTTGCAGAGGACTGGCATTTTTCTAGTCACTTCTCTTAATTTGCAGAGATGTAAAATACAAGCACTTAGGAAGTACTGAGTCACTATTTAGTTGTTTTGATATGTGTGTATCATTTTATTTTCTCACCCCATACTACTTTGGCAAAGGCCCATGTTTTATGTGGGAAATAACACCATAGTTCCTGAATATTACTGTAATAGTTGGAAATAAAAGATATTTGTGTTAAGCCCTGTAAAACTGTGAGTTCAAGTTGGATTTTTTTTTTTTTTAGCTTTCCTAGTAGTTTTCAAAAGACAAAAATGTTTTGAAGAACTTCTTTTATGCATCTCATGTTCCACAGTCAAACTTGAGAACTTGGCACTACTTGGTGGCTAATGACTTTTACTTTGACATGAAAAGTTTCATAATGAAATAAGAATGGCTTAGGGACAACTTTCTTAACTGCAGAAAAGAGTGTCGGTGTGTGTGATAAGCTCTGCTAATAGGGTTTTAATTTAGGTTAAATCTTTAAACTTACTTAGCAAAAGCTTTTGAAAAACAGGTTGATTGAACAATAATTGATACCTAGATTTTCTGATTGGAATTACTCTATGTGGGGTGAAGGTGTATGGTTGTGCTGTATTAATTAATTCTTGATGGAACATAATGAGTGAGATACTACGGTTCTGGGATGTAGTTTTGTGCATCAGTGTTACCAGATGAAGCATAAAAACAAATCATTATTATATATCTGTGTCTATCAAAACAACTGCTGCACTGGAAGTCACGAATCTCTTTGAAATTATGCTTATGTTCTCAAGGCTTGTGAAGGATTTTGTGTTTAGAAGTGCTCCCTTTCTGCCATCGCAGGGAAATTTTGCAGTATAATACTGCACAGGGTGGTTAACTTCCATGAGCAAGTTTCTAGAAGCATTGGACTGGATTTGTGTGCAGGTGGGTATGCTGTAAGAACTGATTAGGTCTTGGAAAGCCCAAATATGCTTACTGACACAATTATGAGAACAGATGTAGATGATGATTAACAATCCTGCCAGAGGTTCTTGGGGTATTTCCAGTGGTCAGCCGAGAAGCTTGAACACCTCAGACTTTGGGGAAAACTGGAACTAGATGTGCTAAAAAGAATGGGCTCAGTCTCTGTCCTTTAATAACTGGGTGCCTGGGGAAGTGTTCAAGGAAGTTGTTCGTTCCAGTTCTCCCCATTCATGAATCTCGATTTGCAGAAACTCACTGATCCTAGGTTAAATCCAAATGGTTGAGTTATGAATAGATCCTAGCAGGCATTTGAGAGGCTGCTCTAGCAGTGGAGCAAAAGGAGGTTTTGCTCTGGGAGATTGCTTGAGCAGTCTGGAATATGGGTTATCCACGGAGCTCAGTGCAAACAAAAGTGAGCATGTTCTTTGTCTGGCCAGGTCTGAGTCAGCTCCTGTTTGAAGCTGTATTTTGAATGAGGATGATTCTGTATACCTTTATTTCCTAGCAACTTGCGTCTGAGGATTGTACAGATCACTTTGACAACAGACGTTCACTTGTTGGTATCTACTATTCAAAGTTATTTTTGTCTCTTTTTAAGGTTTGTTTATTAAATTCAGCCTGTAATTAAACACACAGTCAGTAGAGAGATGCGTTCAAATATGTACTGCACTTGGAATTTGGAAAGAAAAACATACCATAGTTTCGTGTGACTGATGTGTTTCTAAACAGGAGGTTGAGGTGGATGAAGGTTAAAACAAAAGGCTAGAGTAGGGGAGGAAAGGGGAGAAAAATAATTCCTGGAAGAGAGCCCTGTATGGTGGGGAGACTAAAACTGTGATCTCTCCAAGAAACCTTAGAAAGTCTAGGTAACTGTGCTTGGAGTGATAGTGTTTTGCCATTCTTGGGTTCATAATACTGCAATAGTCGTGTTTATTGCAAACTTGATTTCATTCTAAGAGTGAAATAAATTTTTGTGGTTTTTGTTTGGTGGGTTTGGTTTGGTGTTTGGGGTTTTTTTGGAGGGGTGGGGGGGCTGATTTGTTTTCCAGGGAGGTGAAAAAAAGCCTGCAGAACTTTGTCTGCTGCACAAAGACTAGACTATGCTCAATTCTTAACTTGCCTTAGTTCTAACATGGCACTTGGGTGTTCCCAGGAGTACTCTGACTTTTCTGAGGTAGCCCATTCTGCTTTGGTGATGTATTTTACACAGGGAGGCGTAGTGGTTTTGGGCAGAAGGGGTTTTCTTGGCATTTATAAGACAAAATGTGGGAGTGTTAAGAGTTTTGAACTATTCCATTAATAAGGCAAGTGAAGAGTTCCCCTTCATTGTAACATTGAGTTTCTTGGTTACAGAGAACAGAATCTTTATAGGTTGCTACTTCAAATTGGTGGTTTTCAATTTTTTTTTCTTTTCATAAAAATCAAAAACTTTTATCTTAATAACTTTTTGCTGTGAGTATGAAGAGTGGTTAAAAAATGAATCATAGCTTTGGAGAATCCTTTCTGCAGTATTTTATGATGGTGTATTCAAAGACTGTCCTGGATTCCAACTGAAGATGATGATACTCTTGTATTAACACAACTTTCTCTTCCTCACCAAATCATGAGGTTATTTCCTGACAACATACCCTAGTATATCAAAAAGTAAGCCGCCTTGCACTGAGTGGATGTTTCTCTGGATTACTTTGATGTAGCAATTGTCAAAAGAGCATGTCTGGACTCAACCTGGAATTTGAGCTCTGTTCTTCATCTACTGAGAAAATTCAAACTTAAGCAGCATCACTGGCCTTGAAAGACATGCTCTTGAAAGACACTTCATGCTCTGACATACGAGTGGTTACCTGGGAAAATAGTTTGTGGGAGCTGCCAGCAGCATTGTATGGACTAAGGTGTTCAGTATTGACAGCTGGGAGCCACATTTGGGTATCTGCAACCATGTGGAGTAAAGCTTGAAAATTATTTGCTCCATCTGTGCATGTGTAGTTCCACTTGCTAAGTGCTTCTCTAGTACTGAATTAAGAGCTTGGTCTAAAATGTATAGATTTGTAGGCCTGTTCTCCTTTGGGGATAGGAAAGATATAGGATGTTAGGGATCACCTACTTTTAGAAATCTGATTTCTAGGACATTTAAATTAGGTTACATTCTACCTTATATTCTTTTGTAAGAAGCGTGGGGAGCTAACAGGAACGTAAGCATGTTTTTACAGCCATAGCAGAAGCAAAAGAACTGTCTAGCATTCAAGAAAAATTTAAAGGAAGTGCTATATTCGTAAAACATACGAACTATGTATTTCAGAGTTCTGCTAGTGATAAACTGAGCCTGCCCTCTATAGTGTGACAGTGCTTGGAAAATCTGCCCCTTCCCTCTCCCTTATAAAAATTAACTGGAAGGGAGTTTTGGCCAAAAAGTCCAAACAGCAAATGGGTAAAATTAATTTACTAATCATCTTCTGGAGAGTTCTAATAAAGCACAGTGGAACAAAGCCTAGATCAAAATTGTATAAAAATATGTGTGTGTATTTCTTCCCTGTCTGTGTGGCTGCGTAGGAGCATTCCTGGGAATTAAGTGGTCCTTGGTGGTGTGATAAAACCAGCTGCTTGAACGCATTATCTTTTAAAGTCTCATGCTCTCCTAAGGTGGTTTGAATTTCTTGTTTATGGGTGTCTGGTTTTGGTGTGACAGTGGCACTGCTGAGGAATACACCTGGTGCAGGTAGCTGGGCTCGAAAGCTGCACATTGAGATGTGGGTTGAGCTCCGAGTGGGAGCCTGAGACAAGAGGCCGGGAGCTGCCAATCTTTGGGATAACAAAGGGCATGAAGATGGGTGGTGCCAGCCAGATGAATGGACACTGGGAGACACAGCAGGAGCCAGGAATTGCCGACCTACCGTTTGGATAACAAAGGASATGAAGACCGGTGATGCCAGCGAGGTGGATGGACACGGAGAGGGGGCAGGAGCATGGGGAGACTGAGGGGATAAAAGCCGGAGGCTTCCTTAGTTAGGGGTCCCTCCTCGGAGGCACCAGCTTGGGCTGTTGCTGTGGCACTGCGCTGGGAATAAGTGGCTTTATGGAACGAGACCTCCGAGACTCTCCTGTGGGAGACCTGGAGCCGACCCAGTAAAGAAACCTGGCATGACTGTGTGAGTGGGGTGAGTGGGGAGCCAAGTGGGGCTCCTGTTGGGTCACTGGAGCTGCCTGCTGGGAAGTGGCTTTGGTCCCAGCAGTGAAGGTCTGGCCTTGGGAGTGTGACTGCCAGAGAGCCTTGTGAATCGTCAGAGTGGGAAGTTTCCTTACCAGCACTTGATAAATATGTGATGCCAGAACTTGAGCTGGTGTACAGTGTGCTCAAGATACCAGAGTGCCGCTTCCATAGGGCAGCAACACCACTATGTCTTTGACTGGCAAGGTGTTCTTTCATGTGGTAGCTGTAACTTGCAGAACTGGTGCATTAATCAGTAACTGAATCTCCTGTATGATTTGTACACCCTGTCAGAGCCGCAGCTCTCTGCTCCACCAGTCTCTTCACTAACTAGAGATTTATCTATATTTTACTCACTGGGAACATCCTCATCTATTGGCTTTTTATGGCCCCAACAAAATCAGAACTTCCTGGTGTCTGGGTCTCTGGTGTGATAGGTGGGAAGTTTGCATGTATGTGGTAAGGACATAGACATTTATAATCTTGATTCATCTGATTGGTTTGTTCTAGTATCAGGGTTATGTTTGTCTTTTGCTAAGAGTTCTCAGGTTCTGGTTTTTAGATCTGCTAACAAATCTGAAAGTGCAGCACTTGTATCAGTCTTATTAAACTTTGTTTAAGCATTTTCTAGTCTGCTCTTTGTATATAGATAATTAACCTTTTATAGGACCTTTTATAAACTTATATATTTCTTAGGAATATTACAATGTTAGTTTAAACTTGCTGTATTTTAGTCAGAATTTTAATAACTACTGGAGATTCCAGGGAATGTTTTGGGGAAGCTTTTAGTAAAACTACAGATACTTGCAATTTCTCTGATTTCCCTGGACTTGCTTTCAGAGCTAGCCTTTCCCTAAGCATACAAGGTCAAAAAAAGTAACTATGCTCCCAAATGACATTTCTTCCTTGTCCTTGAGGGGGCTGAGAAATGGGTTATAGACAAACCAGGAGCTTTTTTCACTTTCTTCAAACTTCAGGAATTGTTCTTTCTTCACAGCTGCTTCTTGTTTCCCTAGTCTACACTTCTTCTCTTTTACAATATATGTCTGTGTTTCTCTATAGGTACATATATTTATTGTGCATATAAATACATGTGTGTGGGAATGCTACTAATAAACAAAAGCTAATATTTATTTACATCCACGAAATGTAAGGCAAAGAACAAGTAAAATCACTTGCTGCCTAATATCTACTAAAAATGATCAGGAAATGGAGACGGAATCACTAGTTTGATATGACATCAACATTGCGTGTGTATTTTCCTCATTCTCACTAATGGTGTCTGTGAAACTAAGGTCTTCCCGGAAAACTTGTTTGGAAGATGAAGAAAGTTTTGATGGGGTTTGGTTGGCTGGTTGGTTTGGTTTTCTTGCTCTTTCTGAAATCCTGAAATATTGGCAGGGCGAGCTTTTCTGCCATAGCTAGACTGTAAACATGGGAAGATGCCCAAATAYTGTGGGAATGGTGGGGGGTGCAACTGGACAAAATGGGGGGAGGATGTGGATGGAATCCCTTAAGGGATGATGACAGAAAGTGTGAGCAGTTCTTCCAAGTAGTTCTGAAGTCACAGATGGTTGAAAGCATATGAAGGGAAAACATATTTTTTCCTAGGGATCTGCAATTACAGTTGGGATATTGAGTGAGCAGTTGTACCTTGCCACAGTTCTTCCTACATGCTCATGCACGAGTCTTTCTCCATCAAGGAATTCAGTGGTTATGCAATATTAACAGAGCTAGGATGGCTTAAATATCTAAAAAAAAGTTTTGTGTCATGAAACATCTTGTAGTTGATTTAGTAGGATAGTTCTTGCTGTGGAGTCTGCCTCAGTATATATAATTTCTTAGATGCTTGAGCTGTTATTTTATAGTAGTGAGTGCAACATTGTGTTAAGATAAATTAAACCTGATCTAAGTTCTGGGTTTCTCATAGCTGAACTCCGTGGTTGACTTACCTTGCGGCTTTCTTGTTCTGTCTTCTACCTGAAGACTGCAGTGCTGTAATATAAACTCTTCTTGTTCCAAGATGCTTTGCAAACTGAAATTAGCACTATATACTGTTGCCTACTGGTTAAAATTCTCAAACTTGAATGTGCTCATTTTTCAGGTGTTCCTTCTCTTGTGCTGATTGAATTCGGGTAAAAATAGAATAGTTCAGTTGGGAGGGACCTACAACAATCATCTAATTCAACTGCCTTGACCACTTCAAAAAATTAAAGCGTGTTCCCCAGGCCATTGTCCCAGTGCCTCTTAAACATTGAGAGGCGCAAAGCATCAACCACCTCTTTAGGAAGCCTGTTTCAGAGTTTGACCACCTTCTCAGTAAAGAAATGCTTCCTAATGTCCGGTCTGAACCTCCTCTGTTGCAGTTCTGAACTGTTTCCACATGTCCTACCACTCATCTCAGAAGAGATCAGCACCTCTCTCTTCACTTCTCCTCAGGAAGCTGTAGAGAACAATGTGGTTGTTCCTCAGTCTCCTTCCTTCCAAACTAAAGAACATCAAATTCCTCAGTCACTCCTTGTAGAACATCCCTTCCTGCCCTTCCACCAGCTTGGTTGCCCTCCTCTGGACACATACAAAGACCTCAATATCCTTCTTAAATTGTGGACCCAGCACCGCACACAGCAGTCAAAGTGAGGCCATGCAGATGCTGAATACAGAGGGATAAATCCCCTCTCTTGACAGGCTGGTGATGCTGCTTTTGATGCACCCCRGTATGTGGTTTGACTTCTTGGATGCCAGGACACGCGGATGACTCACACTGATCCTGCTGCCAACCAGCACCCCCAGATCCCTTTCTGCAGGGCTGCTCTCCAGGCACTCCTCTCCCAGTTTGTCCTGGATGCAGAATTTGGTATTTGGACTTGTTAAATTTCACCCCATTGATTATTACCCAATGCTCCAATCTATGTAGATCCCTCTGCAAGGTCTCTTGCTCTAGAGACTCAACAGCACCTCTGGTTTGGTGTCATCAGCAAACTTGCAAATGATGTTTTCAACTCTACAGAATGTCAGAGCTTGGGACAACTGAGACATTTGGCTGCCTTAACTGAGTTGGTAGAGCTCAATGACAGAAATTTATGGTTAAAGCAGGCATTGTAAGAAAATGAAAYAGAGGGAATTAAAACATACCTGGATTTGAAGACAAAAGTTCAAGATAAACTTCAAAAATGTCAAGGTATTCTTTTAGCAGAACATGTAGGTGTTTTAAGAGTGTGCTCTGAAGTAACTCTGTTTTCATTTTGCTCATTAATATATTAATTACATTTAAGTATTTTAAAATTCTGGATATATAATTGTTTGCAGTAACAAATGTATAAAATCCTTTATGAAAGGCTTGTGTGAACTTTTTATGAWCTAGTGTGTGAGGAACTACATCTGCTGCATGGTCATATGTAATTGTCATTTGAGTGTCTAATTGAAAGGAGAACTGGAAGAGCTTCTAGGGTATTAGGTAAATGTCATATCTTTAGAGGTAGCAATATAACAATTCAAGATAGGTGTCCTTTTTATGAAATAGGAAGTTTTCATAATTTTAATAAGATAAATATGGTTTTGTGTCTTAAGTAATGAAGGAAACTCAGTGGTCCCAGAACTTAGCATGATGTGTTTTCTGTTTACTACTCTGAACAGAAGTAAGGTAGCTGTTGCTGTGTTTGAACAGTTGGTGGCTCCAATGCTTTGCAGCTATCACAATACATACTGCTGAAACAAGTTAGTTCAATTCTAGCTGTACCGAACTAGTTAGGAGTATAAAAGGAAAATTGGAATCAGGAACTTAGTAAACTGCCAAACACTTGCAACTTGCATTTTAAGCCACTAGGTAAATACCCCTTTTTTAGTTCTTAGATGAGCATAAACTCCACTATTACTGTCTAGCTTAAGATAAATTATAAAGGGGCTCCTTTACAAAGTGCCAGTTCAGAAACRGTAGCAATATTATTTAAAACAGCATAGCTGGCAGCATCCCTGCTCCATATTGCAGGATTATACAGGTAGGAGAGATGACAGCTATCCTGACCAAGAAAAAGGAGGGAGAGAATAGTCAATTTGTGTCTTGGAAAAGAAGCAGAGGTGAGCATGTAGACAGTCTTTAAACTGAGACTTACCCAAGTGCTTATGTACATAAAAAGGGAAGTGCTTTTGTTTGGGTGTGGAAATAAAGGATTTAGTGGGTACTTGAGCTTGATAAAGCAAGGTGATAACTTCTTAACGAAGAGCAGGTGCTACTTTTAGCTGTCTTTTCAGTCATTGCAGGAACACTTAATAAACACAAAACTTGAACAGGATTAAAAAGGTTGTGAAAAGTGTTAGTCCTAGAAGTCTGGAGAAAGTCTTAGATAAATGTGTAGACGTGAGACTAGACAGTTCTGGTGATGACTTTTTCCAGATTTTTGACCCCCAAAAATATGACTGGAGAGATGGAACATTACTCCATAGGTTTTCCGTGTTCCAGAGAAAAGGAAAATGTAGAATTTATTTTTGTTCTCCAGTGTTGGAAAACTACAGTTTGTCTATTTTTGATGAAATAGATAGGATAGTATCAGGATAGTATTATGGTATCCTGAACTAGTATAGGTACTCTGTTACTGTTTTCTTTCCTGCCTCGTTTTTAATCTAGATTGTTATTACCATACTTTGTTCTTGAAACTTCTGTAGTTTATGGTAGAAACAGCACTGCAGGACAATCACAGGGAATGCAGCCTTGCAGGTACAACTTGGCCTCCAAATCAGAGTGTGGTAAAGAGCAGTTTGAGAAGACACAGTCAATGAAATCATACAGTGACCCAAAGTTAGAAGCAAGTGCAGTCTGGGTGTAGCATTTTGTTTCTGTACAGTTGAATGTTACATGCTGATGAAGTTCTGCTTGGGGCTGAAAAAAGGGAGGAAAGGATTTGAGGAGTCTTTATAAWGTGCAAACTTATTAAGACCCTTCATTTTTATTTCCTTCTGTCTCCTGGAGGAGACAAAGGAACAAAAATAGCCCTGCTGATCAGAATTTATATGTCAGTTTTGGTTGCTGAATAGCATTATACTGTCTTAGCAATATTTCATCAAACAACATATACTAGCAAAGTGAAGCCAAAAAGAAGTTATCAGTTCAATACCTACCCTCACTTTTTTTCTTTTTAAATTAAGATTTTGGAACTAATTTCTTTATATTAAAGTTATCTAAGACCTGCACTTTGAAGACAAGGCTGGAATATAGCTAGAGATACAATATTTACTGGAGAACCCCCTTAGCTTTTCTTCTAAGCCTGTAAAATTCTTTCCAAGTTTGTTCTGTGATCACTTTTCACTATTTTTAAAAATATTTCTATTATTTTAACATTAATTGTTGATAAGTTTTACTGAAACCAGGTAGTACCAAGATTAAACTTGCATGCTTGTATTATCTACACAGTACACCAGAACAGCCAGTGGACAACAGCAGACTAACATCTCAAGGTATTTACATCCTGCACTGACTAATTCTTGTTCCTACAGTGGACTCCTAAGTTGCTCACATGTAATATATATCTTCCATGAAATACATGTTCATGCTATTGGGAAGACAGGAAAAACAAACCACTTTGAGACCCTCATCTAGGACTAGTCAGCTCATTCATGGGGATCAGTTTGGTTTCTGTTTGTGGAAGATTTTGTGTCTATGTAGAAAAGAAAAATCAAGTCTTTTGCGTGGCAGTGAGATGTAGTAGGAAAATGTGTTGTATCTATGTATCTCCTTAAGCACACAATTTTTTTTTTCTTTAATGAGGACCTTGGTCTTACTTTTTCCAGATACTGGTCTCATTTTGCTGCTTAATACAAAATGAGAAATAAACTTGAAGTACATTTCACAAGTAGTTCAGGGATAGCAGTATTCATGAAACCTTGTGTAGTGAATGGATTTGGTATTCACATGATTTCCACTTGAAGCTTTTTCCTGTAACTAAGGGATATTGGGTATCTCCTACCTGTAGCAGCAGAGGAATACCTATTAACAAATAACTGTAGGCATTAGGCACTTAGGCATTAACGTCATTACACAGTGTGATTTTTATTTTTTAATAGATTGGAAATTGACTTTGCATTGTGAATTTCATGATCAAGTTAATAAAGTCTTTGTGTGCTGATGGAAATTGTGTCCTGATAAATATAGACTGATCCATAAAAAGATCACATGATGTGGTTCGGCAGGAGGTTCAACAGCCTTTGAATAGAAAGCTGTGGCTGTATTTTGTGTATTTATAATGCAGGAAAATRTCAGTGCTAGCATTTTTGTATTAAATTCTTGGTCATGTGTAGAAAGGGTATCCCACTTGGTAGACTGGTGTTCTGGTTTTCCCCAGACCAGCTGCTACAACTACTACAGTGCATGTTAAGATTACATCAGAGACTTCATTGCCACTTAAAAAAATRCATTAATATCTCACGTGTTCACTTGGCAGAGGTGGGAAAGTTTGGATCTGTGTCAAGCAGACAGATACAGCCAGTCACTTGAATCTTGAATGTGTAAATGGTATTAAAGAAAATGAAGGTGACTGCATTAATTTTCTTTGATACTTAGTTACATCAGGTGTAACAGAGTTACTGTGTTTGGTCTGAATTTGAGATCTGGTAGGAATTCTTTCACTTAGTGTGTTAATTCGGAGGGGACCTAGTGGTGAGGTAGGTCACCTGTTCAACACTGACAGCATGTAGCTGCTAGTAATCTAAAAGTAGATGCCTGGGAGTTGTTACTAATGGAAACTTAAACCTTTACTGACTTTCAGGAGTGCCTGGGTCTGTGCTGGATTCTAAAATGAAAATAAGAGATTAAGAGTGTTCACCCCAGAATATCTAAGGAAGTCTCCATGGAAACAGTGTACCTAGCAGTAAGGAGAAGTACTTTTGAAAGTAAATGGCTGACTGCTGAGTTATGTTTGAAGTATAAATTATTAAATGAATAAAACCTTTATGAAAATAGATGTGCAATTATCTTCTGGGTACAGTACTCTGAAGCGAGTACTGGAATTTGGAATTACTGTGAAGAACGGAAGCTGTGCCTGCGCAGGCGGGATCCCAGGTCTGCACTTCTGCACCCTTTTCCCTTTCACTTTAAGGGGGAAGGCAGTGCTGCAGAGCTCGGAGGCGGGGGCTAGTGGTGGTGGTGGTGTGTGGCGGGGAGAGGACCTTTCTCCCACCCCCAGGTCCCCAAGCCGAGGRTGCACCTGCGGAGCCGGGGGCGGTCGGGCACTCCCCGGGAGCAGCGGCAGCAGGCAGTCACAGCACTTCTCGGCTTTTCCTGGGTGACGGCGGCTGGCTGATTYCACTGGGAAGATGAAGAGCGTGTGGAGAGTTACGGAGAGGCCGGGAGCTGGGACAGAAGGGATGCTGGGACTGTAATGCGCGGGGGAAGCCTCAACTGGAGTTTAGATTGGAATAAAAGTTAATGGAAGAATAGCAATTTGCTKCGTGCTTGGGAGCGGGAGGAGCAACACTGGTGGTCTGTGATTGTTGAAGATGTCCCTGCTCATCACAGGGGAATTGGACTAGAGGACTTTTAAAGGTCCTTTCCAACCCAAACTTTATTATGATTGTAATGTACTCCTCTCTGGTCTGCATCTGCTTCCCCAGTGTTCTCCCTCTCATCTGTCCCTACCTGASTTCTCAGCTGACAACTCTTTGTTGTTGGAAGCATGAAATAATAATGCAGTTTTCTCATTAAGATTTCAAAAAGATTTTTAGTTAAAATTCATATTTTTCCCTTCTTTTAAAAAAAATCAGAAGATCCCAACCAACATTTTTGAGAATTTATCTCAAAATCAGGTAAAACTTTTGCAAGACTAGTATCAACTCTTTCGGCCCTACTTTTAATGAGCCATTAGATGAATTAAACTTAAGAGTTGTGTATGAAGTTTTACTGGCCTCACTAAGTTTATGGGATTGTTGGTAAGTGTGGCATTGTTATGAATGCAAATGCTGTGTAGCTTTTAGTCCTACTTTACTAGCTTAATTGTCCCAACCTAAAATAAGAAAACTGTTCATGGGTTTGTTTTGTTTTGTTTTTCTTTTTGGTTGTGTTTTTTGTTTTGTTTGTTTTTGTTTTTTGGTGTTTTGCTTACTATCTATAGAATCATTATAATAGTTCTGTATAACTGAAGAAAAAGTTGGTGATTTGTCGTGTGGTTTTTATTCTGTTGTTGTTCCTCCCCATTCTGTTGCTGTAACTTCAAGAAGTTCAATTTCAGTGCTAGGATCCCTGCTCTGCTCAAAGCTATATAAAAATCAAAAGGATAGTATCAGAACCAAGAACTTACAGAGGGCATATATTAAACCAGAAATATAATTTGGCACTGGGAGATGATGTGAACATCATCACAGACACACTAGTCTACGTTCTTAATCAATAGAGAACTTTCTTAACTGCTGTGGTATGCATAAAAATAATAGTCAAAACACTTATTCTTCTAAATCACACTTCAAATCTTTTTTTACTATGAGGCAGCTTAATAGATGTTTGAACTACTTTCAGATACATGRGACAAAACAGAATATAGCATGAAAGAATTTGATCATTCCACAGCTTGAAGATGGAGACAGGTGCTGCAGTCCTTTGGAAGTGGAAACTCCTCTTTGCATCCCGAGATGGGACCACTTAGAAGGATATGCAATTGAAGCCAAGCAACTTGTGTTTGACACAATAAGGAATGTGAGAAAAGTGAATGTGGTCAAAGCAACAGGTTGGAAAGGGTTATTTTTGCAGTAGTTCTCTGAAGGGAAAGCAGGAAAGATGGCACAGCCATGTAGTTTTCAGTAGTTACAAGATGACAGTCCAAAGGAGAATGTCATTTATGTAGATGAGGAGGAAACTTAGCTATGTGCCAAAAACAATAGAAAGCTTCATTTTAGCTTGCTGTGATTTAGAGGGATAAATTTAAGATCCTCCTCTGGCATTGTACCAGTGTTTCAGGTATTAGAGTGGTACTGTTTGTGATTAGGGAAAAGAGGCAAAGGGAGAATTTGTAGAAGGGGTATTCTTAAGTCATCTTGTGCTAACAGCACAGTCCTTTGAACTCAAGTTCAGACTGAAGTTCCAGCCTGTCCAGTACAGCAGGACAGGAACAGCAGCCACACTTTGGCCACCTGCCATCCCATGGAAGTACGTCTGCATGGCTGTTATCAAAGCATTCCCAGGCACAATACAGTAAGGTGATAAGCAGTACACAACTACAGCAAAAGCAAAATATGCCCATTAAAAAGCACTGGACTCAAAATACAGTCATGAAAGTGAGCCCCATGGCAAGCGAAGGAGCCTGCTCATTACTAGCTAAAACAGCATTAGCAAATATAAATTCAATGTAGTATATCCCAGAATAATTAATTCATGAAACTTGTTAAATACACATTTTAAGACTAAAAACATACAGACACATAAAATACAAAAGACACATAAAATACACCTTTTAAGACTAAAATCAGGGAAGCTTTGAAGCATGAAACCTGAAATTAAATTCAATCTCCTAATTAAGCCAAAAATAATTATTTCCTTCACACTTCCTATGCTAAAATTATTAACAAAAAATAAAAATCGAAAAATCAACTCTCCAAATCCCCAAACAAACAAAAACCCATTTCACATTTTGGACTAAAGTAGACTCTTACTCATCTTGTAAGAGCTAGTTAGAACATTGACATTCAATATCTTACCAAAAACCTCCCTTTTCCTTTAGCCTGTAGAGTTGGAGGATAGAGGTTTCTCTGAATTGCTGTTAGTGGAAGATGTGAGAAAGTACTGGTTCAAATTGAAGCAGGGGGTTTCTAGAGATTTCCCAGCATCATCTGTTGCTGTAGGCAAACTTCCATGTAGTTGCGAGGTAAAGTAGATATCTGTAAGTAGGAATACTTATCTGTATTTCTTAACTTGCAAGAATTTTTCCCTGAATACTAATACTTTCTTTTCCTATGTTTACTGTGAGTGCTGCACATCTTGTATGAGGTGTTGAGGGTGGCATTTCATCATTCCTAGAATTTGCTTTACCATCTTTAAGTTGCTGAATAAGATCCTATGTTCTCTGGCTCCCATGTTCAGGTTGTTTTCCTCAGCGATATGTTTCAATATTTTAAAAAAGTGTTTTGTATGAGAAAGAGTATTTTACTGACTGACAACTGGCTTCCACACAAGACATTGCAATTATTTTATTCTTTTTTTTTAATCTAACCCAAATCTTTTTATTTGCAGTAGGATTCACTGTTTTCTCTCCCTCCCCCCTTCCCCTCCCCCGTTTTTCTTCATGAGTGGCCTAAAATGTCTTTTGCTGTAGTTTGCTTTATCGAGAAGATTGTAACCTGTTATCAGTGTTCACTCTACACATCAAAGTGTAAGAACAGTGGAACAAATTCTGTTAAAGGATGTTTCATATAATGTATGTTGGAGCTTGCTGACAGAGGGAAGTTGCCAAGCCCAGGAGTACGGATGATTCAGAAATACCAGTCCTCTCCCCTTCTTATGAACTGTCATTCAGTAGAATGGATAATGACATTGTTTTATTGCTTTGCTCAGTAGTGAAGTGGTTGATTTCTAGTGCAAATTTTAATAACTTATGTTTCAGTTTGTTAACTGTATTCAAATAAATGTGTAGAATAATCCACACTTAGAACTGGTTTTGCAGTCTTGTGTAGAAATTGCTGACATGGATTAAAGATTTCTTTAAATTGAAAGCTTTATGTTTTACAGTGCTGAATGACCACTGGCAGCTTCAAAACGCACTAAGAAAATTTCTGGCTATAAGGGGTAAGGTGTGACATTTAAAATTTGTGCATGGAGAGGATTCTTGATTTTGGCATCAAGGAAGCTGTTCTAAAGGTAACCTGATGCGTCCCAGCTGCTTCCTTGGCTGCTCTAACAGTTCCCATCGGACTTCAGCTTGTAGATAGGACAGGGTTTTGTAAATTGGTCCCGTGTCACTTTTGCCTCGGGAAACTGAAACTTTTGAAGATGCCTTGGAGACTGCCGAATTCTTGGAAACTGTTGTCAGAAAAACAAAAGGTTGGCATTTCAAGCCAAACTGAATGGCGTACCTTACCGACAGCGGGAAGCCTGTTGCTAGTTTTTCCCCAAAGCGCTACAAAAAAATTTTTTTTTGCCTTTTTTTGCGTGTTTTTGGGTCGAAAATGCTCCCTTACCATGCCATCGCTTCCTGTGCCTGTGGGTTTCTCCTCTGCAGCCCGCACTCCCAGCACCTTGGGTGTACGTGGGGGGATCTCCTCCCCAAACAGCCCGTGCCCAGCCCCAACACCGGCGCTGGCAGCGCCCTCCCGCTGCCGCCCCGGGTGCGGGGGCCCCTCCTCGGGCGGGGGCCGGGCCGGGGGAGGGTCCCGGCGGGGGCGGCGGGCGGTGCCTCCCCCCGCGGCGGCGGCGGCTCGGGGCGCCTCGGCCGCGCTCCCTGCGGCAGCTGGCGGCGGGCGCGGGCTATGGGGGGGAAGAGCCTCCGCCTCGGCGTCCTGACCCTCGGCGTCCTGCTCCTGGCCGCCGCCTCGGAGGGTGCGGAGCCGCCGCCGAGCTGCGAGGCGGTCCGGAAAGTTTTCCAGCTGCGGCGGCTCGGCCCGCTCGGCGGCGTCCCGGAGTCCCCGCGGGCAGGTAAGGCAGAGCTCGCGGGGCAGGAGGCTCCGGGAGCGGCGGGGGCGGCGGGTTTGAATTTGGTGCCGCCGGCGGCGATGGGTGGGTGGCGCTGGCGGCGGGGTACCTCGGGTCCCCCGCTGGCTCCGCAGCGACATCGGGGCTGGGTCAAGGGGCTGCCTGACCCCTTACTCAAGAGAGAAAACGCTCTTCTCGGGCTGTGGGCACTGGAGCCGCCCGACACCTGCCTAAAACCCCCTTGTGCCCACGCACTTCCACTCTGTATCGCGCAGAGCAGAGCAAGCCCGCTTCAGCTGGGGTTATCCTGCTTCCAGGCGGCCGTGGGCAGGCGCAGGTCCATCGGTGCCAGCGCGAACCCTGGAGGCTGGGGAGAGCCACCGAACTGCGTCTGGGGCTGCTGGAGTTACTCTGCTGTGAAATGAGAATGACTTACGCCGCTGCAAGTGGTCGGGCTGCGCATTTTCTGTACTGGATATCTGCCCGTCGCTGTAACGGAATAAAATTCCTGGGAAAGTAGAGTCTTTATGGCAATTTGAGTATATCTAGCATTTGTATCAACAATGATTTTTTTTTTAAGTAGTTACTGAATGACGTTGCAAAGCACGTATGTAATAAGGGGTACGTTTTTAGGTTTGAGGTTTTGTTTCCAGATTTGTGAGAACCTCAGTTGAACTCAGGGAATTAAAAAGCAAGTATTTTTGTGATCAGCGATATAGGATAAGAAAATTACTTTTTTTTTACACATCTGTAAAGTGTGTTCATGTTTGGATGACAAGTTAAATAGTAAATGTGAGTCAGTGCTTTTTTTGCAGAAAATGCAACAAAAGCTGAATTAATGTCCCCCTCGCTTTAAAATATCAATAGCTAGCCTCATGTTTTTTTTAATCTGTGTAGTTTTTATTAACTCTGCAAGTTGAGATAAGGCGTASTAGCTTTATTTTAAAGGAATCCCTCCAATGTTAAATATGACAGATACTTCTTAACACAGTCAATGTTGTATAGTTTACAAATCAGAGTACTATATTTAGGTTACTAGTACATTTATCAACATGCTTTGTTGTCTTCTTGCATTGTCCTAACCTAATGATTTTATAGTTGTCTTTGATAAAAAAGAAAATAAACACTTCAGTTGGAAGCCTGATGAGACAGGTGCTGTGCAAATGAAGGTGTCTGGAAAGTGAAATCTGAGTTAAAGCGATTAGGTTTTTTGTGCTGATTATTTGTGTGAATAATATCAGTATGAATGATATGGTATCGCTTTATCTATGTTCTTCTCATTCCGTAGCCTAGTGTAATCATTATGCTTTCTCTGTCATTGTCGTTTATTTTGATTACTATACCATTCGTTTGTTTACTAGGGATAGGGAGGAAATATGTTGACTCAAGAGAAAAGAACTGTAGTACCTTATAGATGTTTCTTCTGCTCTGCTCCTCCRATTTCCTCCTTTCCCCTATAATATCTTTTATACTACCACTCACTTTCTTCTTTTGATTTTGATTTTTCTGCATTTCCTGTTCGAAGGAAAAGCCATGCTTGAATTGTAAGAATATAAAATAATTCCTTTCTCTGCCGCTGCCCTTGCAAACAGTGGGCAGCAGGAGGTGTGGTACAGCTGCATGGTCAGCAGCCTTTCACTCTTTGAAGGAATTACATTTCTGTGGGCAGCCAGAGTTCTTGCTCTGAATAGCATTGATCTCAGATATCATGAAACAAATAATTGCAAACAGTAAAATCTATCCAGAATTGGCAATGACAAGAAAATGGGGATTAAATGAGTATTTTAGAAGGTGTGATTAAAGGTATTAGTAGGCTGAAAGGATAATGTGAAAAGAAATGTCACTTTTTGCTACTGATCTTCTATATTAAGCTTTCTTTTGAGGCAAGATGTAAAAATATTTTAAAACCTTTTCTGATGGCACTTAGAAATGTGTTTGTATGTAAGACACACGTATGCACCCATACAACACACACATTTTTTGTAGGTGTCCAAGCTGCCTTTATAAGGTTTAATTTGGGTGCTGAAATGTGGGCATCTGGCAGCATTTCAATTTTCTTAAGGTTTCTGTAACGTTCCCAATGGGGCTGACAGATACAATAACTCTGGGAAACTTACATCTTTCTGGTAGTGCAGTGTGTGGTGGGTGGAATACCTTTGGCATCTCAGGGGCTCCTTGTGGGCAGCCACAATGCACAGCCAGTACAGCTTGTGGCATCTTGGAGCTACTCCGTTATCAAATGTTGGTGTTGTCTTCAGAACAAGTTGCATAAATGCCTCCACTGCACTGCCTCTATGTCATTATTTTAATGATACCTTAGACATAACTTGTTTAAGAACACTTTCATTTAAATGTCTTACGCTGAATCTTTGGGGTGGAGTAGGATCACCAGCTGAAGAACAGCAGGAATTCTGGTTGATGTATGGATTTGTATACAGTGGAAGTCAATAAAATTATAGGGCTTATATTTGCATTGTTTTCATTGCATGTATTAAAAAAAGGCTATACCATTCACATTTCTCCTCTTAGTAGGAATAAAAACTAAGCAGCCTTATATCAGTAAATCATGCAGATTCTAGTTCTGGAGATTGCCATGTGTCTGTATTTTGAATATATGTTAGCTCAAAAAACTATGCATTATTTTATATAATTAGTTTTGCAGCTATTGTATAAAAGTTGTGTATCTTTAAGGGGGAAAAAAATACCTGTGTCATTCTATGCAAAAATGACATATATATATATATATATATATATATATATATATATATATACACACACATGAAGGTGATCTTGAAGGATATGGGAACTACAAATTTGAGTTTGTGTTATCATTCACATAGCACAGGATATCATAGTGTTGAAAATGGTAACTAATAATCAAGATAAATTAATATATTTGCCAATCCCAAAAGAGATTTGGGAACTATAGTACAGACTTATGCTCAGCTCCATCACATGCTATATTGGAACGTTTATCACTTTCATACTGATTTTAAATGTTAGTTGCAAAAAAATTTGGTTTTTTCCTGTCTGGTTCTGTGCTACAAGTACATTTTTGGTGGGACTGTACAGAATAACCTCAGTAATTAAAAATCCTAAAAGACTTTTTTGCTGTATGAAGAATCAAACAATATGCAAAGCATGAAATAAATATAAACAGGACTCATAGGTTAGGTTTGGAGTTTTTTTATATTATTTTTGTGGATCAATATGACTTGGATTATTTGAAAAAAAAAATGTTGTCTGCAAAATACTCTTTAAAATATTTTTATTTCCTGTGTTCAAGGTATTATATATCCTTTCTGGTACTGTAACCTAAGCAACTTCCTTGAAAACTTACACTCTTTTACCCCATATATGCTAGTAAATCTAGAGCTTTTAGCTGATTTCAGAAGCTCATTTTTTTTCGACAGATTAAATGGGAGCTCTGAGCTCTTCTTGTTATCTTGGTTGCAAATAATATTTCTTCTCTGGTTTCCTTCTCTCAGAATATGTAGGACTGAGAAGCTGGGGATCCCCAGTCCCTGGAAGTGTTCAAGGCCAGGCTGGATGGGGCTTTGAATAACCTGGTCTAGTGTAAGGTGTCAGTGCCCATGGCAGGGGAGTTGGAACTAGATGGTCTGTAAGGTCCCTTCCAACCCAAACCATTTTATGGTAYGATTCTAGCACCAGCAGAGTAGGATGGCTGGTAAACCATTCACTCTTGCCTTCTTGACAGAGAGCCTCTGGTACGTATGTCAGTGAACAAACTTCCAGGCTTCTATTTGCACCAAAAAGCTGAATTCTGTGGCTTATTGAAAAATGTTACATTTGCTGTCACTGTAGAATCAAACAGTTCCCAGTGAAGTGGGGGAAAAAAGTGCTGGACATGTTTTTTTCTCAGTGGTTTGGTTGGTTGGTTGGTTTCTGTGTGTTTGCTTTTTTTGGTTTTGAGGTTTTGTTGGTTTTTTTTTTTCAGGACTCAATGTAGGCTTCTTTTCAGCAAACGGGAGATCATGTGTGCAATTATGAGAACAAGAAACGTAAAAGAGAGTGAAGACTGTGATTAGTATAAATTTTAATGCAAAGGCTTTTTGGTAGAGAACCATTATGAATATGAAATTGAGTAAATGAGAAAAAACATGCTAGAAGGATGAGATAATGTCAGAAGTTGGTCTGTGGTGCTATTGTTAAATCAAGTTAAAATATTCTTGCTAATTCCCCTTAAAGTAACAATAGAAGTCATTTTAAATCCAGCAGGTTAGTTTAATGCAATTCCAGGATCATATTTGAATTTTAATTTGGGTTTGTAATATAATTTACATTTGGGTAATTTGTATTTTGGTTCTACCTCAAGTCAAATTAGTTTGGTTTTTTTTTCTGTTTGGTGTGTGCAGGCAGGGACACTTCTAATTACTCTATTTGTTTAACAGACATTCAGAGCTCTGGAAAAGGATTTAGTCAGAGACAGAAAGTGAATTGCTCTGTCAAATCGGTTACTGATGTTCATTATATCACATCTGTTTTTGTAAGGACCTCTGCTAACAACATAATTTTGTGCGTGTGTGAACATTTCACCTCTTAATCCACAAAATGATTACTGTTAAAAAATCTTGACAATATTTTGAGATTAAAATCAACAAAAAATTGGGCTCAACTATGTAGCAGTTCCACCTCACTCACCAATCTTTCAGTTTCTCCAGGAAGTCATCAGTGCTCAGTAGTCTTAGGACTTGGTCTGGCTGGGTTGACCTGCAAGGTGGTGCTGCTCAATAGAAGATAGAGGACTGACTTCTGACTCTCATGCCGAGTGGAATAGACAGGTTTGTGTCTACATTGCTAAAGGCTGGTGTCCTGTAGAAGGAATGGACTTTCTTCACTCAATGGGATTTGCTCTTGAATCTTCTTGAGAACCAATATGAAGCTTTTGTAACGCCAAGACACTGTAGGTTCCTGAACCTACAGCTTGAATTTCAGGGTTTCCTGCCCTGAAATTCAAGCAAAATAGGAAGGCTTTTGGACAGGATGACATGTTTTGCTCTGTGAGCTGTAGCATGGGTGTATGGAGGGATGGCTTCACTTTGCTGGGGTGCCTCCTAGTAGGCAGGAAGATGATCTTGGAGTATGTAAGGAAGGAGCCAAACTTGTAATACAGTTGTCTGGAGTGTCCTTTGAAAGCAGTATATAGAATGCACCATCTCTTGAAGTGCAGGTGAGAGAAATACTGGTGCCTTCTGAACAGAGCCACAGAAAGAAGTGAGGCGATGGTTCAACAGTGTCGACAGTCAGGGCCGGGTGCTTGAGGCTGATCCCCATCTCTTTTACTGAGCAAAACTGAAGTACTTTGCAACAATCATAATGATAGCAAGTAATGCTTAACCGGAGTGGTGCTTGTAAAAAAATAAGTTAATAAATATTAAAGGATAAGCATGAGAAGGACTCATGTCTGATACAGGTTCCAAATCCATTTTGAAATAAACCACTGATTTGACAATTGCTTCCAAGCCATATGGCATTTCTGTGCTGGCTTTTGAAAGACTGTTTGTCATGACAATCCTAAGTTCTGGGATTTTTCAGACCTTGGATTTGATCTCTTGGAAGTCTAAGTAGACAGGCAGAAATTTACCACACATCTGGCATTTTCTCTTCCTGGCAGTTAATGTCCTCCTCCTGTCAGCATTTGTTTATCTCAAGGTACTGAAGATAAGGATTTGTACAGCTGAGGCCATGAATAGAAGTTTGAAATCAGTTGCAGATAGGTAAACTTACACCTCAGAATAATTATGTTTTTCTTCCCAAACTGTCTTTCATAGACTTATCTAGATTGTTTTCAGTTCTAAGACCTTTCCTATACCATAACTGTTTACATCAATATATTTTTATTACAGGCTCAGTTATTTCACTTCTAGCTGTCTTGTGATCTTGTCTCAAAGTAGATCACAGTGTAGAGCCATCAGAATTTGGTACTGAAAAGAGCCAATATGCCTTTTTGGAGTAGAAAGTGTTTTGTCCCTCTATTTCAAAATTGGTTGTTGACAAAATAATTCTTGTGGAAGACGGAAAGTTTTTTAGATGTGAAAATTCAGAAAATAATTGTGTGGGTTTTTTAATATTGGTTGTACTGAAATGGAAGGACCTGTTTCACTTTTTGGTTTATGTATCTTCTTCTGAAACATTATCTGCAAGCTGTTCCTTGTTCTCTAGATCTCTAAAGAAACAACTACAAAACCACTCTGTGGGTTTTGAGCAACAATTCAATTTTTAGTCATTTGGGTTCTTTGCATGT
Source organism: Parotia lawesii (assembly GCA_003713295.1). NCBI lineage: Eukaryota > Metazoa > Chordata > Aves > Passeriformes > Paradisaeidae > Parotia > Parotia lawesii. The sequence continues at coordinate 1,607,386 of RAHM01000012.1, forward strand.
TGTATTTGGTTACTTTTTCCTAGCCATTGAAAGCAGCTGTGTTTAATGAGCTGGAACAAAAGTAGGTCAATAAAATGTACTTTATATGTACGTGATTAGCAGTCTTAAAAGTATAAAACAAAATTCCCTTAGGGTTGGGAAAGAGATCCATGTTCAAAAGATGCTGCTTAAAAAAATGTTTTTCATAAAATCAAGGGAATAAAATAATACTGAAGAGTCATCTGAACCCATATACAAATATTCATTATTATTTTAGGGTTTTGCTGAAAGTGTGTCTTCTTGAAGCTATACTAAAGTCCATAAAGCCTAGATAAAATTTCAAATTAGCTTCTGCTTTACGAAAGGCTAGGTTTAAAAGCTAAGCAGTGCCTAACAATTGTTTAGAATACTAAGAAGAGTTTGGGTAATAGAGTTATTCTTTAGGTTATTTCATTTTAATATTAGACAAGTATTATGCATGTCTGTGCCTGTGTACACAGGGAACTGCATGTGAGCAGTTACCCCGTATATTATTAGTTAGTAACTAATATGTAAAAGTTGAAAGGTCATGTATATTGGAAAAATGGCACAACAGGTTTGTGCAAGATCCACTTTACTGAAGCTCATAGGGAAAAAGGATAACATTGCCTCTGAAAAATGAAGTTATTCTTGTGAAAAAGACACATGTCAAGTTAGAAGGAGAATAAGGAATAACACTCACAAGTTCTAATTTTTGCTTGGTTTGACAACTCAGCTACACACTTTTCATTATGAAATTATGGTTTGTTATATAACAATGCCATTGTCTAAAATGTTGCTGTATGACACACAATGTTACTTGTGTTTCAGGCAATGTGATAATAACACTTTGCCAAATATTCTTACATTTTCAGTTCCAAGCAGAGGGAGGACATTTATATGTAATTATTATCTGCTAAGATTTAGAGGGTAAGATAGGTCATCTTATATAGATGGCAGTGGGGTGGGGTATTTTCCTAGTTTTTAAATACTCTGTAGAATAAAGCAAAACCCTTCCCAAATCCACCCCAGCTGTATTCTTCATTTGGAATAGTTCTAAGTCTCCTTATTTGGAGACTGGTATTTGGTCTTATATGTAAGCTATATTGAAGTTTGAAGATGAAGCTGTTGTATTGCGGAGATTTCTGTACTGTACAAAATTGTATAATGTCTTTCTAATAAATCACTCATCATAAAACTGTAAGTTTATAGTGATTTAAGGGAAGCAGAATATATCTACTCGGTAGTTTTCTTTTTTTCAGCCTTTCCAAAGTTATTTTCATTTTATGTAGTAAGTTTATTGAAGAGCTTAGTACTCATCCGCTGCAGTGTTGTCTGGAGTAGTGTGAACCCCTTACAGTTAGTGATGATGGGGTTGAAAGCCTCTGGGTGAGGATTAGGGGGATGTAAAACAAAGGAGATGTAGTGGGGGTCTTACTACTGACCACCCAGCCAGGGTGTAAGCACTGATGAGTTATACTATAGGCAATTAAAAGAAATTTCACAATGGGTAACCCTTGTCCTTATGGGACATTTCAGCTTTCCAGATATCTGAAAATATCTGGGAATATCATGCTGCTGTGATAAGCAGATCTTGGAAATTCTTGCAGTTTGTAGGAGATAACTTCTCATCACAAGTACTCAGCCAATGAGGAAAGATGACCTCTTAGACTTGCTATTTTTGAATAGGGAGATCTCGATCTACATTATTTCGTGGGCACTCTGCCAAAGCTGCTGTTCATTACTTTCCATGTGACTAGGTCCTTCTCTGTTAGTTTCAATCCAGAGGAGTGCCAGGCCTGGTTGACCTGTCTAGCTCCTGTGATAAGAACTTTTCCCCAGTCCCCTCCAAAAATCTTGCTTGAATCCTTCTGTGAGGTTTAAAATCTCTTGTAAGAACCAGGGTCTTGCTTTAAAGAAGACTCAGTCCACTTCCTTTTCCTGACTTTTCATGGTATCAAATTCATACCACAATGTCATCCTCACTGGGATCTTCTTTGGTCCTGGGTCACCTTATGTCATCAACCAGTTTGTCCATTCCATAACTTCAGCAGTTTTCTTAACATGAAGAGCAACCTTCTTTCTTTTCTCCTCATCTTTCCTGACAAGCCAGTATCTGTCCATTGATGCATAGTGGCCACTCAAGTTGTTTCATCATGTCTCAGTTATTCCAACTGTATCTGGTTTTTCTGGGCATGTGCAGAGCTCCAGCTTTGCCTGTTTGTTTTCTTGTGTTAAGGTTGTTAGAGGAATTGCTGAATACAGCAGATGCTGTTCTCAGAAATTCTTCCTGGCAGCTGAAGCATATCTGGATGCACTCTGAGAGTTCAGTAGTGAAGTTCACTAGTGAAAACACACCCTCCCTATCCAGATTACCAGCAGTCATCAACCACTGTGGTGCTGACAGGTTAAAATTCAGGAGCCTCCTTTTCRACTGCAGAGAAGCAAGTTGTGAAATGAATGCATGAATCTTCATTGAGACACTGCATAGTTCTGTTTCCTTCATATTATGTTTTCAGCTCCTGAAAAAATGCAGAAGAAAGTCTTACTGTAGACAATCCTCAGTTAATCTAGATTAATTTATCTTTCTCTTTGTCATTTCCTTCTAGTTCCACCTACTGTTGTGTGTTTCTTATTCTGATAGATTTGTTGGGCTCTTATAATCATACTTAAAATTTTCTGAGGTTAAGAAGAAAATAAGGCTATTTAGGCATATTAAGCTTCAAAAATATGAAATCAAGAAATAGGACAATTGCTAAGAATTGTGCTAGAAAATATTTATAAATGTATAAATATATAATTATGTTTAATATTTACAAAAGAGAGGTGCCTAAAATGAGTGGATCAGTGTTCTCAGGATGCTTTGGGAAATTGGAAGTGAGAGGAGTATGTTGAGATTATTTGCTTCCAGTGTCTGGTAGAATAAAGGATTTGAAAGCCAAAGTGATCCTGAGGAATCTCAGCAGTAATTGTTAACTGAAAGAGCACACTGAAGGAAGAGTAGAGAGCTCTTTTAAGAGTGATACAGGAATAGTGGTTATTTCCTGGATATCTAGAAATGAAATAATTTGTTTAGTGATTTTGTCTCTGTACAATGTATGCAGCTTTGAGGGAAAGTGACATTCAGGGTTGTTCTGAGTTAGTTTGTGTCAGTCTCTTCAGTAGGTGCTAATCATTTTTCTTCAGAAAGATTTGTGTTGGGCAGAGTCAGGCATGAATTTGACATATAGAAAAATTTCTAATAGCCCTAGATTTTCAGCAACATAGGAGTTAATAATTTAATCCAAATGTTTGTTTGATTAGATGAATTGTTGAAATTATGAATTTGTGCCTAACTGTTCAGTTTGTTTCTTGAGGTCATCTGATAGCACAAAATATTCTCTTAACTGGACTCTTCCACTGCAGAGTCCTAATTCAGATGTACCTAAATTAATGATATATTAGTTATGAAACATAAGTTTGAGCAGCTGTATTAATAATGATGTAACAGACACCTCAAAATTCACATGTGTGGGTTAAAAAAACCCCTCATCTAAGATTTCCAGTGACCTCCTTTCCCCAATACTCTTTCTTCATAAGTCATGCTGGTTTCTTTATGAAGATAAAAGACTTTCCTGGAACAGCAAATTTTGAGTTTTAAGAAAAAAACAAGTGCTGCAAAGAATTGTGAAGTTGCTTGGTTTGTCAATATGAGACCAATAAACAAACTCTAATACCAATTGAAAAACTCTTATGGATTGGGTTATATGACTAATTCTTTCTTTTTGAGTTCTCTGCTGATTTGTTTGAAGGTTAGGAAAAAGAAATCATATGCACAAATAACTTTAAAAAAGTTGAAGAGGGAATCTATTTTTAAATAAGCAGGCATAAATTAAATATTTTCTTTTTTTTTTCCAGAAGAGATCCTAAAGAACTTGTACAAGGGAATAGAGAATATAGTAAGTCCGAAACTGGTGTGGCACTGAAATGTGTCCAAACAACTTAATAACTCTTTTACTATCCTCTCTTTTCAGTGTCTGTTACATGACTAGATAGCTGCCTGTCTCTTTTCAACAGTAGTTAGTTGCTTTGTGTTACATGCAGAAGATAATATTGGGTAACCAAATAGGAAAAAAGGCTGTTTTAGTGCAATTCTGTGAACATTTCTATCAGTTCTATAAACATTTTTCCTTTTGATCATTGCCAGGTGTATCACTGTTGGGAAGCTACAGGCTATACCTTGGCTTGTCTCGTACTGTGAGATTCTTTGTGTGATAAACTTTTTGGGAATAATGAAAAAACACAGAGAGAAAACTGTATGTCATACCTGTGGATAGACCTTCCTGGTATGCTGAGTTGCTGCAGGCTTATTTATCATTCCTTTAATTTTTTTACAGGTGGGTGGTATATTAGTCCAGTTTGCTGTTTGTTGTTTTAACAGTATGCTATTTTAAAATTCCCATTTACTGTAGCTAATTTTAAAATTAATTAGTATTCAGTAGATCAGCAAATTTATCTAATCATGAGTGAGAAGATTTAAAAGGATTAATGTAAATCTGCTATGTTTTATTTCTTTAAATAAAGTCAACTTAGACAAGTTTTGCATTGGAATTACAACAGTTGAAGTTATATGTGTTTTATAAACATGTAGCATAACTCGTCCATGGAACATGCAGTAGTAGCATAGATTTAATCCTTATATTTCTTGATTTGAGCCATGCACTACTAATCTCTTCTCTTGACCCCTTCCCTTGAGTAACCTGCTGTCTCTTCCCAGAAGCAAAGTGTTCTGAAGTCATCATCACTTCCTTGATAATAAGATTTAAACCAGTGTCATAAGAGCTACAGATGTAAGTTGCAGAAAACAAACTTTCCTCTAGTTCAGTTTCCAGCTTTGCCTGTTCTAGAGCCTAAATCCTAGATATGGCCACCTTTATGCACAAGCATCTGAAGTGGTTGCTTGGAGGTCCCATGACTCAGTCCTTTCCTGCCACTGCTCCTTCCCTGCTTTTTGTGGAGTTTTAGCTGCACTGCAGCAATTGCCCTCTGCAGACAGGCCTGTACCCAAAAGCAGCTAATCTGCATTACATTGCTCTTGGGTAATGTTACAGTTCTACATCTGCTTTGATTTATATCCTGGTCTGTGATTTGAAGTGGTATGGGGCATGCAATTGTTTCGTGAGGAAGAGTGGGATGAGAGGAGTCTTGACTACTGTGGGAGTAGGGACATTATGTCTAGGACTGGGAATGTGGGAATGCAGGAATGCGATAGGGATAGTAAGCAGTGCAAGTGCCTCAGTGTGGAGAGCTGGGAGGTTGGAGTCAGTTGGGTCAAAGGATTGAAATCTGGACTGGGGAAGTGCGAGGCATGCAGTGGAGATAGCAGTGAGGGTGACTCTATATAGGCAGTCACATGGATTCTGAGATAGAGCACTGGTCAACTGGATTTTTAATATTCATAATGAAAATCATTTTAAGAKGCTCATTACCTCCTGTTTCTTAGAGGCAGAAACTTTATATTAAAGGCTGACTCTGACACAAAGCACCTTCTTTGGCATGCATGATGTAAACACTACAGTAGCTAATTAATAGATAATTTATTAGCTTATTTTTTGCAGCTTTATTTTCTTTCTTTGCTTGAATTGGAATGTCAGAGGATGGAATATTAAGGTTTTCACATGGCAGAAGATTTGTAAAAACAGCCAGATGGATAAATTACTTTGTAAATTGTAAAAATTTACGAAGAACATAGAAATTATATTTTAAAATAAATTATGAGGATAAACAGCCTTCAAAAGCATTAAGCTATAGAGGAAAATAAGATATATTGTAGCAATAATATRACACTTAAAAACCAGAATTTCTTAYTCTCAGTATTTCAGTGATTCATTCCTGCATTAGAGTTTTAACTTTCCCTTGGGATAGTGAAGGTGTTCAGCTTCCTGCACTGTGGCTTGTAGGTGTACCAGTCCCTGTGTGTTAAACTGCTATTGGAAATCRCTTCAGAGGGATTTACGGGGGTATCGCTTGCTTTAGTTAATTTCCACATCTGGAGGTTAAGTTTTTGATTTTGCACACCACCATGAAGGCAATGTCAGACTTGTAAATTCTGTGTTGTATTCTTAAAGTACCTACTGCTTTTCCTTTATCATAATGATACTGCTGCTAATGTCTGCAAAATGGATGTTCTTCAAGGCATAGATTTTTATCATGGGCAGTAAACTGTTCTTGTGTATAGAGACAAACTTTTGTCTTCATAGATATAGAATTATATAAACTCCCAACCAGCACTTCTCACTAAAACGAGTTACTTTTGCTTGGAAGCATCATATGACCTAAAGCATGAAGCAGAAAAGATCCTTTAAAAATTCAGAGAAATTCTGTAGTCTTTAATACTGAAAGTTCAAATATATCCTCCTTTCCACTCCTGCTTCATGATGGAAGGACCAGGAATTGTGAAGATTGAAACCAGTGATGCTAGAAGGAATTATTCAGCAAATCAAATACCATATTGTCTGCAATTAGCAAGGGAAATTTGTTTATTTGTCACAGGAATCAGATTACCTTTGTGTAATATTGTAAAGACAAGTATTCATCCAGGATTCTGATAACTCTATTTTTCTTAATAGCCCATATAACTTACCTATTTCATTCTGGTCTCATGCTTTTCTAAATGTGATTTCTAAGGAATCTTCTGTGTCTTTTCTACCTGTCTAAATATGCACAGTGGGTTGCTGCTTTAGGATTGGGATTGATGTATGTAAATAATAACACTTTTTCTCGCTGTCCAGCTGAAGTGCTTCAACCAACACATGGATAAATGGGACATGAGTTTGATATGATATATTTAAACACTTCACCATTCTTCCAGAATACTCCAATGCAGCTATCAGTAGCTTAACATTTTCTTTCTTAACTTTCTGAAATACATTATTTGAAACACCTACTTTACGTAAGACAATTAATATTTAGAGTACAAAATATGTAAAGCCTCCCTTTCCCCATAACTATATTCATACTTAGAATGAGTTATCAGAGGAAAAAATAGGAAAAATTATTTTAAAAGAATGTTAAATCTTGTAGATTTAGTGGCAGAAAAATAAAAGTTTAAGTACTAAGAGGTGGTGTAAGAGCTAAATGTGACTACAGAGTCGCTAGCAATATGGATTTAAGTTGACTTTTTAATTGCTTACTTTTTTCTTCCAATCATAATCTTCCTATTTTACCTATTATGAAGAAAGAGTGATGTTTATACACACAACTGCAGGATTAGAATTTAGTCCACAGGGTAGATTAAAAAAAGTTTCTCACTATGTTTCCTAGAAGTCTTGTCATATCTGTCAGTGAAACAACATACTTGAGAACAAAATTTGGATTGTAGTGTTAAATTTTGTATTAATACAATTTAAATTCTCATATATATTCTTTCATCATATGTTTGTTCCTTATATTAGAAAGCATTGTTTAGATACAGTATTAAAAAAAAAAAAAAGATTTTGAATACCACATGATAACAAAGAAGGTGAATAATGATTTTTATGCTTGATTATGCTTCAGTTGTAAAGTTACAAAAGAACTGAATTGCCTCTCTGGGATTTCAGCGTGCCCAAAATTTTAAAAAATACTCCATTCTAGAAATGTCTCCCAGCCTATTAGGGAAGTGGGGAGTTGGTGTCATGGATTCATGGGAACGTTTGACATTAGAGAAAAACACAGGGAGATTAGACTGGAAGTTAGGACTGCTCCACGTAAAAGTTAATATAAGCATATTCATTATGAACCTGTCAGGAATGGGCTTTCCACTGGTGTGTTTGTAGTGTTTAGAAGGTTTTTCTAGTCAAGATTTAAAGAAGGACAAGAGTGCCAGCCATGAGCTGCTCCAGCAGTTCAGTATTCTAGAGGATCATGGAATCACAGAATAGTTTGTGTTGGAAAGGATCTCTGAAGGTCATCTAGGCTGCAATGAGCAGGGACATCTTCAACTAGATCAGGTTGCCAAGAGCCCCATCTAACCAGATCTTGAGTGTTTCCAGGAATGGGACATCTACCACCTATGCCATGATGTACAATGCATATTCAACACATTTTACCAACATTAGTTAGCAATATTCACAGCTGGAACAAGATTACAGTGCCAGGGAAATTATATTATATGACGTTAATTAACTGTAATAAGTGTATTCTTCCCACAGAATTTTAATTAGTACCCYCTTCTGTTTACAAGATCAAATGTTTTAAAGCTTTGGGTATTTCTTTTATGTGTCAATACCCATGTTAAAAAAATAAAGGTAGCTGTTTTCTAGGTGTTTGTGTTTTGCATAATTCTGTTTTTTATTAATCAATGTAATTGCCTTTTCCTTAGGTGTTGATCTCCAGGTTTGTACTTCCAAAAATCCAACATGCTGTACCAAAAAGATGGAAGAAAGGTATCAGACTGCAGCAAAGCAAGATATACAGCAAGTGCTTCAAACATCAAGCGCTACATTAAAATTTTTAATATCTCGTAATGCAGCCGCTTTTCAAGGTAAAGCTTTCTGCTTTTTGTTTCCAAACTTGTTCATACTTTTCTTGATTTTCTTCTTTGATTATTTTATGATGTAATAAAAGTTATCTATTAATTTTTAGCTTCTCCCTATGCTTTTATGCTTTCAAATAAGGGGTRTTAAATTATTAATGAATGCAGGTGATTAGAAAATGTATTGCTTTTGGAATTTGTGACTTTTAAAAAATTATATTTGAGAAAAAGTAAGACATCATTTTAGTAAGATGCTTTGATTTTGATTGTAAACCTGTAACTTGATGTTCCTCTTTAACTTCTTTAATTTGGGCCACACTAAAATGCAAACGCCTGGAGTGCTACAAAAGAGAGATTTTTTGTTATACCACTGTTTCYACCCACTATATTCTTTGTCTTTTTCTAGTAGACATACTTGAGTAGTTTGGTTTTGCGATTTGAGGTTCATTTTTGGGATCTAGTTTTGCAGACTTTTGGATTTCTAAATATAATTGAAAAAAAAAATTGTAGGTTTGGCAATAGTTGTTTTAATAAACAACAGGAAATTACCTGATAAATAATAGTTGTTTGGACTGGTGGTGGGGTTGCCTTTTTGTGATTACCCTTCATATACTATTAATTTCTTTTTGATTTAAATAGGCATAAGTTAATGCAGAAATTGGTTAGGAGCTGAGAAGATGTGAAAATAGTGGAGATACGAGGTTGTATGTGATAGRAAGAGATAGAGAGTTCACATGTGTTGAGGACAAAGCCCTAAAGTCTTGTCATTTGTCTGTTAATGTGTACTTATTAACCTTTATGACCATTTGATTCGAAAGGATAACGTGGTAACTTCATACAGGCTTGGGAAGTTGTCATTCTGGCAACTCTCTTGTTTTTAACCTGTGATGCTGAAATAATTAGCAGAATGGGGTCCTAAAATGGGCAGCAAAGTTGATTTTGGAGTCCTAAAGCCTTCCCTTTTTTTAAATTTAGGCCTTTCTAATGCTAAAATCAATCTAGGGTTGCTCTCTGCCTTTTGGGAGTTTTGCCATTTAGCCTGCCTGACGCAGCTGTCAAAGGGTGTTACAATCAGAGGATCACTGGTAAAATGCATGAAGAAATCTCTCCATCTCTCTTCTGCCTTTGTTCTTCCTTTCAACTTCTGTGTGTTAGCTTTTTCTTGGTACTGTAAGAGTTAACCAAGAGTTTGGTACATATTATAATATGTTGTATTGCTTTGCTGACCTAAGGCTGTAGACTCTGCAGAGCTCAGTAACCAACTGTGCTTTACTTAAGTGCGTGCTGTTTTAATATCTCCTCCTTTCTCCCAACCCAAGAGAAAAACCAACATGCAAACCCAAACCTTAGTTACCTAGATAATATACTTGTACAGTCCCAAGAATTTCAGTCCTCACAAGAATGGGATTTAAATGACAGCTAAATGAAATGAAGTGAAATCAGGACCCAAAAACCTATATTTATGTTGCTTTTGTGTCCTGTGGGGCTTAGTCAATGGTGTATTTGCATAGTGCATGCAGGGTATATCTCATTCTTAGGTGAATTCTGCCTGAAAGACCGGGACACATACATGCCTTTGAGGAGAAATAATTGTGGTTCCCTCTAAACAATCTGAGCAGTTGCTCAGGGGGTTGGTTTTAGGCCCTTCTCAGCTAGTACTGTGGGCCTGATAGCCCAAGGAGAAGCCATAAACACCATGCCAGAGGCTAATGTGAGATGTGTGCACTTTTAACTCTCCAAGCAGTGCTAATTTACAGTTCAGAAGGGAATTCAAGAAGCACTGATGTAAAGAAAGGAGCCTGCCTTTGTAGCCTAGTGACTGTATATCCTCCSTCTAGAGGGATGGGTTCAGGACTGCTTGACAATTAGTTTTTAATTTTTTGTGGAACACTTGTAAGCAGTTCTTGTTGCAGGAGTGCAAGCCTTGCTTCCCAAATATGTAGCCTAACACTACTTGCTTCTCCCACTGCCTTTGGTCCATCATTTCCATTTAAACAAATACTTTTCGAAGCATATACTTAAAAGTTATATCTACTTTATATACCTTATACACTTCACATATTTTTGAAGTACATGCTTTAGTCTTTAGTAGTTCTGTCTTTATTTTCCTTTTATGTAAAGAAGTATAACTGAGAGAGAATGTTGCATGGATTCTGGTATTATTTAGATTTAAAACCGTGTTTAACCTTGAAGTAATTATTTGTGGAAAAACATGCTATTGAACATACCACTCATTTTTGAAGAATTGCAGCCATTGTTAACTAAAATTAAAGCTGAATTGTTTCAGATTCAGAAACCATAATAAGATGCTGCTGATGGTTTTTCAGCTTGGAATTCTAGGAACATAGCAAGACATTATATCTGACCTGAATTCAGTTTTGACCCTGCTTTGAGCAGGGCTTTGACTGGAGACCTCCTTAAGGTCCTTTCCAATCTGAATTATAGTATGACAGGGTGCCTATCTCACCACCAAATGTTTAGGGATTCCCTTTATGTTTAGATGAGGCTTGGCTGGGCAGCTAGGAATGTGATTACCTCTTCTGCTACTTTGGCAATTGGACAGGCATCTCAGGAGTCACACGGAAAGCATGGGGGGATCGTTGGGGTGTGTAGAGAAGGGAACAGATGCCATGGACTTTGCCACTGCTGTCACCTGCCTCTTTTCAAAGTATGTTGAGGTTGGATGCCTTAGCCTTAAAGCGGTGGTCTGGATCCCAACAGAACAAATAGCTCATGTTTTGTGTCAGTTTCTTACATATTCAGTAGAGAGAAGTAGGCAGTTAAAATAAGTGTATCTGTATCTGACTCTGGAGGTCTTCAGAGATGTGTTTTCACTCAGCATTAAATACAGTCTAAAGATCTTGATTCTTCAGGATGTCTAACTACCAGAGACTTTAGGGTGACTGTGATGGTGAAATGAGGCAGCTGTCTGCCCATCTGTCTGTGTGTGCATATATCTTTATATGAGAGTAAATTAATCTATATATATTGACATATCTTCGTCACCTTCTGATGTTTGTCAAAATTCCGTGGTTCTGTATTGCGGTAAGTGCTGCCTCCTGACAGTAACTATTGGTAATTTTCAAATATTGCAAAAATTCCATGTCTCTTAGGACATGTCAAGCTATGTGGTGCAAAGTGCTCCACTTGTGTACTGCTTCCTACTGAGTACTCTTACAGTTTTTTTCCTTATGTTTCAGGGTTTTTCAGAATGCATGTTTTCTTTTTCATTGTGAATCTATTTCTTTTTAATGCCTTTGAGGAATGGTAAAGGAACAGATGGATAGGTGATAATGAAATTAAATAAGATATTAATCTAGTAAGTGGGAGATACATTATGGAGAGCAATAAATCATTTTTCCCTTGGGAGAGGTGACTAGAGAACTTAAGCTGTATGATAATTGTGTTTCAAGACAGTCATTTGATAGGATAACATTCTTGCACATTTCTGATTTCTAGTATTTCTTTCCTTAATATTTGAGGAAGAGATTGTGACAGCCATACAGGGATTGCTATAACATCTTCATTCCAGTAACCATAAACTCAGATCCTTTTTAAACCTTGCATTTACATGCTGTAGACCTCTCTCTATCTGTACACACACACACTCCTTTTGTACAGTTCGTAGATGTTACTCAAAGTTCACACTGACCCTTGTCTGTACCTCTAATCAAAAGATTAACCAGTGCCGCCAGGGTCACAGTGTAGTCACAATGCGGTGCCAGTTTTTGTGTAGAGAAAAAAGAAATCCCTACAATGTCTAAAATTTGGAGAGGAATTGAATAGGCATCTACGAATCTGGTGATCTGCAGTAGGATGGAGCGCCGTGCAACAGAATAGCAGATCTTGTGTCTCTTCACTATTTTTCCACAAGAGAGCTCATAACCCTTTAAAAAGTGGCCATATATGACACATAACAAGATAACAGCTTGTCTGCTTGAAAGGGAAATTTAGAGATAAGAATTTAGTTTTGGAGTCCAAAGAAAATGGACTTTTCTTTGTGCTGCTATATTTGGCAACTCTAATACTGTGGCATACTTTTTATAAATATGGAAGCATCAATCATTTCTGAATGGGGCTGCCTGTCACTGAAACAGTGGACTTGGCAAATGTGTGTCTGTATGCAATAGGTAATAAACTGCACTCCTCAATAGAGCATTACCTGACACTTCCTACTGTGTCGGAAAAATTTAATGCCTTTGCCGTGTAAGTTCTGAAGTATATTGAATCAGGCTTTCTTGATGCAGTTTCATGTTTTTCTGTGAAATTATTACTACAGAAAAGATCAATTTCCACTTTATCCTAGAGCAGAATTAAATGAAGTCAAATTGTTACATCATATTGTTTGAGATCACAGTACAATTACTACATTTAAATAGGATAAAATTTTAGTCAGTAGCTAAAGTAAATTGTATGAACTAGAAAATGCGTTGAAATCTTCTGAGCTGCTTTCTCTGGTAAGCCATAAGAAATAATGGAATTTCTGTTCATCTTTGTAAAACTAAATGTGCCCTGGCACTGATTCAATTGCTTTCCACTTGTGAAGTTTTCTGAGAATGATTTGAAGATCAGAAAACGTCCAGCTAGAGCTGCTATATCTCTCATGGTTTCAAATGGTATGTTGCCCTTCAGATCATTTGCAATATGAACGGCTTTGATGTTCCAACGTTTTCTTCTTTCTCATCTCCATAATCCTTTATATTTTAAGTGTGATCGAAATAAGCCTAAATCTAAATACTGCTGAATCCCAACTTCTTTTAATTAAATGAACCTTAAGGATTCTATTAAAAGACAAAAATGTGGACAGGTTAAAAGACTCTGTTATATTGAGGGATGAGGGTCTCAAAAATATCTGTGGTTCACCAGAGTTATGTTCCTCTTTCTCTGTTGTTCTGCAGCCCTTCCCCACAGCTATGATCATGCTCCCCTCTGGACTGAGGAAGTAGGCAGTTTTAGTAACACAGAAGAATGATTATACCCAGTGATTGGTCTAAGGGACAAAGCTGTTATACAAACTTTATTAACTTCAGAAATTATCTATTCATATTGTATTTTGAGTCCTTTATAATAAAAAAGCAGGATAAACCATATGCTAATATAACTTAGATTTGGACCCAGTATGTCTGTATATACATAAAACACAGCATTAAGAGGCTGCTCTACGTGCAGAAATCTGGAGATTTAAATTAATACCTAAAATTCCATTATTAACTCTGAGTTTTATTTCTTTTATTTTTATTGCAAGCAAGTCTTTTATCATTCCGAAGGGATTTGCTTCCACTCTTATCTCATTCTTATCTTTAGATACTTATTTGCCTACATATGTGCTGTGCCTGTAGGCACTCCTGGGGTGTGTGTATATATATCTATGTATGCACAGGGATTTACTGGGCTTCTGTAACAGTTTTCACCACATCAGTCTTTTCTTCGATTGCACTTTTCAAGTGTGCACTTGTGCTCCTGTATTCCAGTCTCAGCCTGTTTATTTGCCATCAATTATTTCTCCTAGTTACAATAATGTCTGCATTACAATTAAGCTGATGTTGGTGCACTGTTCAGTCTCGTACTTGGTTAGTACTAAGATTTTTTTTTTTCATATTTTTGTTTGTACCCAGCTAACTACTGTTTTGGTTTATGTTTCTGTAGCACTGTGATCAGTGTAGACATCTGCTGATTTAGATTTTTTTATGCTTTATGTAGTTCTTATGCATTAGAAAAAAAAGTGAAGTACAAATTTAAATTCCTTTGGGAGCAGTGACCATAGAAAATTTGCATTTTCATGGATGCCTGCTTCCTGCTTATTCTGAGAACTTTGGGAAGCTAATAACTGGCAAAATGCAGGAGTTTGAAAGAAGACTGAACTCCAGCAGAGAACGCAGTGTAAAGCTGATGGTTTTGAATGAATGTTTGGTATTGTTTCAAAGATAGAATTGCCTGCAGCCTTTTAGATTTCCAAGATTTTCAAGTATGCATGGAAGTTTTCACTTGCTATTTTTATTCCGTGTTAAGAAAAAGAATAAAAACCAAAAAGTTAGCAAGGCAAGTCTTGTTGAAAGACAGAACTCAAAATAGTGCTGGCGTGATGGAGACAAAGTGTGAAAAAATTGTTGTTCAATAGGAACAAATACAAGGTGCTCCATTTAGTTGGGGAGGAACAGAGGAACAGTGGAAGACGTATAGGGAATATCTTCTTCTGTAGGAGTTCTGGGAGTAATGATAAATCAGAAGATGATAAAAGTCAGCAGTTTCATACTGTTGTCCGGCAGAATATCTAGTTCATAATAGCATAAGTATCTAAACAGAAAGACAGCAGAGATCTGTGAATTGAAACTTCTGGTTTGCATTTGTAAACTGGAGAATATTGTTCAGTTTTGGGTAGTGTGATTGAAAGACAGGGACCAACTGAAAAGAAGAGTAAAAATATGCTCTGGAATCTACACAGAAGAAACTACATATAAGAAAGTACTTATCTGTACTCCTTTATGGTAGATAAAAACCCCAATGATGTCATACTGCAGCAAAGAAAATATAGGCTCAATATTAGCAAATATTTTCCAATGACAACATTAAAATGCTTTTGGTTAAAAATTTTGGGGATTCTATGTCTTAGAAACAAGCTGGACAAGAAAACAGTTGCCAAGAATTATGTTGTAAATAAGATTAATTCTGCTTGCAGGCCAGGGGTTAGACTGGACTGCTCAATAGACTTTTCTTGGCCTTAGGTTTAAAATGTGATTTACAAAGAAAAGCTAAGTGATTTGAATGTTTTAACTAGTTTTAAGATTAATCTGTGGGTGTTATGCTCTAGCAAAAAGGGTTTGTTCATTAATCTCTCTCCAAGAAGATTACACAGTTCTTTACTATAACATAATAGGATGGGTTGCTTCAGTCATAAAGACTCTTGCAGAATGGGTTTAAATTTAGAATATTATATATCAGTATTAAAAGAACATGAATTTGTTCATATCTCGGTACATTACTTTTTTGCATTGTTAGTCCTACAGTGGAACTATTGTATGTAGAGCTAATAGATCTGTACACTGTCACTTCAACAGATACTTATGCTTTTATGAACTTCATACTCTACATGAGAAATTCAAAGAATTTTGCAGGTTTTGCAGTATAGACAGTCTTCTTTTTAACCTTTTTTTTACAAATTGCATCTTGGCGAACCTGACATACTGCTTAGAAGTGGAATCATGCACTGCATTTTCAAAGGCTTTGTGAGAGGTAAAAACAGTTTTCTTTCCCAACAGAAGTAAACCTAATGTTATCTGGTCTTACATGGAATTTTTAAAGATAGGTATGTTTACATCTAGAGTGGATAAATCTGATTTTAAGTGACTTTTTAAATTAGAAAACCATTTTGTCAAAACAGCAAAACAGAAAAGTGAGGGAGGCTAGAATTGCATCAAATTGGACTTAATCAGACATTAAAATACATTATTACGGAATTTAGAAAACCAAGCACTGACTTTTCCTTTAAATAGCTATACCTGTTCTTGAAGTAGATGAAATATAGTAAAGAGAGAATTAAGCCAGGTAATATGCAAAAAAGAACTGTACTGTACACATAAACCTGGGAGGAGAATTTTGCTCCTGTGGAGACAAATACCCAAGGTTATCTCTGAAGACCTCAGGACTTGCCAAATGTCACTGGAAACCTATGGTTAGACAACTGAGCTGAACCCAGTGTCACCCTTGACTGTAATGACGGCTCGGACACTTAGCTAAATTTCACGTATTTAGATACCTACCCTGAGGTGTGTCTAAAGCTGTGCCCCAGTGAGTCTATTCTACTCACCAAAGTAAGAGCCCTCAGAAGTTCCCTACTCTCTGAAACCTTACAGCCACCCTAGCTGACAGCTCAAGGGTGTGAGTAAGGTTTGGGAACAAAAGCAGGTTTTTGAGCAGTAAGCTCACGCGAGTTTCCAGCCTATCAACTAGTTGGAGGTGATTGCTTTTATCCTGTAGTAAATGAAAGCTGGCTTACTGCTTAGAGCATCCCTCCTGCTGGAGAGGTAGAAATGTGCAAGAAGGTTCTGTAAACATATTGTCAAATCTATTGTTCACGCCTTTGCTTATCATGTGGCAATTTGCTTATATGCAAAATAAGAAGCGATTATCTACTTTTTGTTCTGTTTTTCTTGAATTAAGCAGAAAGGTATGTATGTCATGTAATGAAGTAGGTGACTGATTTTAACAGTGGTAATGAAATAAACTTACTAATATAAAAAAAGTCATGAGCAAGTGTAAGTAGCTGTACTTTGATTCTTAAAAGAGCTATTGATACAAGTAATATCAGTTTTTAATAAATCTACAAACCTCATCTTGCATTAAAGGCTTGAACTCAGGTCTGTGCAGACTGGAGGAGTGCCATGATAGAGATCTGCTGATCCTTGAGTTCTGGAAGAGAACATTTTGTATTCACTATTTCAGTGCATTTGAAATGCATATGCATTGCAGGTCACAATACAGCATGCTACAGATTTGCTGTAGATCAGCTGCATAGCCATTCAGCACTTGTACAGTAGCCATTTATGTAGGGGTTTTGGATAGTGTCTAAAAATACAGCACAATTTACTGAGGAGAGTTGGCTGTTTTCTGGGTTATCTACTTTGCAGTGTGTAACTCTTCCCTGTTGCAGTTGTTCTCATCTGTATAGCTCTTTAATATCCACTGTGACAGAAGCAAAGTGAAAAATTAGTGCTCTAGTTGGGTGGTTAGGGTACTTGTGTGCCACAAAGGAAGGGTGCTGCTCCAGTGAGTATTTTTAATTAATTGTATAATTTATAAATATAGTCTGTACTCACAGGCCYGAATCACTGTAGAACAAGTGCTTTTCAAGATATGTAGGAGCTCTGGGCTGGAAATACTTCTAGTGTCCAGATCTCATCGATTTTGTTGCCCTTTTCAGTGAATCCTTTAAGGTCACCATATCTTTAAAAAAAAGGAATTATTTGCTGAGTGGGAGACAATTAACTTAAGTTCTCTTAAGAATGAAGAGAAATGTATCTAAGTTCCGGTGGACATTTCCCTCCACTGCTACCACTGTGATAGCCAGGGCTGGCTGCTTGTGAAAATGAGCTGGTGCAAAGTACAGCAAAGATGTTCTGCAGGTCCAGGCTTATTATGTGGCTGAGAAGATTTCTTTCAAATCAAGTTGATGTGTTATTTTTAAACTGAAGTATACCAAGTCTTTGTTCTCTACTTATGTAAAACACATTATGGATATGTAAATATATTTGTTTATTGTTAGGTATCTGAAAATAATGAAATATTTGAAGTATTCCTTGTTCTTTATGTTGTGCCTATGAGGTCTTTCGAGTTTTGTAAGATGGAATAATATAGTTATAATTTACAAGTTTTGTAGGTGTACAGAGAAGGACTAGAAATTTGAAGTTATAGCATGGCTTTCCTTTGTGCTTCCGTCATGTCATGACAGTTTTAAACTAAAATAGTTTTCAAACTAATTTTCTTTGTTTTGCCAAACACAATTTTAATGTCATGTTATTTTAAACAAATTGCTGGTAACATAAAATGCTTGATTATCACCAGTGAGTAGTTTTTTTCACTCCTGATCTGTTACCTTAAAGTTGCAAGCCAGAATCCTGTAAGCAAAGTAAGGCCTGGTTCAACCATATTAAAATTCCATGTACATTTTAATTTGATTTCGGCTGTGTGACTGTGTTATACTGAAGCTATTACCTGGCTCAGTGGTCCCATAGACAATTTCCCTTTCTCATTCCAATTTTATTGTAAATGATTGTCAGCATAGGACGGGAAACTGCAAATTCAATTTTGATCAGTCCCATGAGGGACTTGATTCTTCATGACTTATTCTTGTTGTTTTGAAATAAATTGAAATAGCCATCTAATTTAAGGGTTTCCTTCAGAGTAGAGGATTAAAATCTGTAATTTGTTTTATGCAAAGTCTTTTTCTTTATTGTGTTATTAGGTAGAAGCTAATATTTAAGGAAATTTTGTAGTGATTACTCCCTTGAGAAAGATTTAGTTCTTCATTTAATATTTCCATTTTATATTTAATGGTATATTAAGCTGGCTTTTTTTTCTTTCTTTTACACCTGGGGATCATAAACCTGCTGTTTTCTTTCAAAGATAATGTTTTTGTGAGTACTTATAATTTAGGGTTTAAAGATAGCTCTTCCTCCACTCACTGCACTTAGTCCTTACTGTGAGGCAGATTAATGACCCCTTTGGTTTAAAGAACTTTGATTTTGCTTCCTTTTTCTGTGCTATGTTACTGTGGTACAAACTAGCCAAGAACATGGAAGATGAAATAGTGAGAAGTTAGAAGGGCACCATGAAGAGAAGAAAAGGTAACTGCCTAAGAACAAAATGGGTTAGTGACATAGTTCAGTGTGACCCTCCCTGAGGCAAAGGCGTTAACAGTAGCTCATTCAGATGAGATTCAGG
Organism: Parotia lawesii; assembly: GCA_003713295.1. NCBI lineage: Eukaryota > Metazoa > Chordata > Aves > Passeriformes > Paradisaeidae > Parotia > Parotia lawesii. The sequence continues at coordinate 1,626,314 of RAHM01000012.1, forward strand.
GCTTGATTCAGCTGCACAACAGGCATCTATCTAGTGCTGTTTTAGCTGTCACAGGGTGTCCTTTCTGTCCTCCAGGCCTAACACTACAGCAAGGTGCTGATCCCACAGAGGATATCCTGCAAAATCTTGAGAAAAACAAATGACACTGTATTCTGGGCAAAAGATTCAAGTTCACTCTTTCAGAATGTAGAAGTCAACACTGCAGTGTCTACATGAGAGGTAGGGGCATTTAGTCCCATAATGTTCAAAGGAAATGAGATCAAATATATCTGTTTTAGATGGAGTCAAATAACTCCAGTGATTATGCCTTTTTACTTACATGAACTGTATATAGTGTATATGCATATTCTGAAAGTAAGGGGCTAAGTCATATTGAAGCCCTAGACGACATCACTCCTACAGAACAGTCACTGGAGGGGAAAAAAGATTTTAAAAATTGCAATTCAAATTGCTGCTTTAYAGGAACATCCCGGTTTTTGAGTTAAGATACAGAACAGGCAAGGTAGTAGGGTGAAGAAAAAAATCATGATCATAGGTTTGTTCTTGCTTCTAACTACAGATTTGCTTCACTAGCTGAAATAGTTCTTTGATACTCAGCTTTCCTCCCTGCAGTTGCTATGGTTCCTAATGCAACTGGAACAGGAGCATTCAGTCAAAAAGATTTGGGAAGATGCACAAAGGTGCAAGCTTTTTGCATATTTTCTTGAAACTCAACACCTCTTCTAAAACCAATCAAGGGCACTAATACTAGTGACATRAATTATTAAAAATATCCATATCAATTAAAGATCTTTAAAAAATATCTGAGCATTAGCTTATGTCTGTGCACTCGTCACAGGAGTGGATTAAAGAAACCAAATAAACAAATCTGAAATGAATAAATCCTAAAAAGCCAATCTTTAGAGAAGTAATAAGAGAAGTATAAAATTAGGACATTAGGCAGAAAGAAGGGAAAGGGGGGAAAATAGGTGTGTCTTTTTAATTTCTTCATTTCTCTAGAACTTTACAATCTCAGTTCCCTCACCTGCCCAAAGTACAATTAAAACCAACAGTCCTTTCTTGAGAAGATCACAACCTAAAATGATGGTAAGTATCAGAAAGGAAGGTGAAAATCAAAGGCAGTATTAAGAATTAATCAACTCCTTTTTGCAGAGAATCCAGAAAGTTTCTTTTCTGCTTCTCAAATGAGCACACTACTCTCCTTATGCAATCTAAAGAAAAAAAGTTTGGGTTGTGTTTAGGAGACTATGACTCCTCTCTTCTCTGCATTATCTAGCTTTAAATTTCAGTGAAACACAGTACAGCTAGAAGCTGCAGCTGTAGTAGGAGTAGTTCCCTAACCCAGCTCATTTACATGAAAGTACTTCTGTGACTCTGAAAGAAGTCCATCCTTGGCATCTTCTCACTGCACATGTTGAGAATTCAGAACAAGTGATAGTTTTTACTTACCACACCTGAAAATGTAAAACCTCATACAGTGTGAGAACAAAATTACAGCGTTTTCCTGAAAACTTAAAAATGAAAATTGTTAAGACCAAGAAAACTCTATTTGATGTTCTTGGAAAATGAAGCAAGGAAAATATTCTAAAGAGAGCGTGTCAAGTTTAATTCAAAGTTTAAGTAGTTTCTCAAAAAACCTTCTAACTTGCTTCTGTTCCCATAATAATATAGGAAAAGGTGGTATTGGTTGCTCTTGACTCAAAGCTTTCGAGCATGGACAAATCCTGGGGAAAAAAATGTGCTGGTTTGTTCTACCGCTCTATTTTCGTCTTTTCTATTTTTCTTTTACTATTTAGCCTTCAGAAGTTGACACTATCTATTTAATATGGAAATGCAGTGTTAGTAGCATTCTTTTACTGTCCCTTTGTATCCACATTGACAGAGTCAATACTCGGCATACCAACCTGGTGAGCTACTAAGCAAATCAACTGTGGTGAATGCATCTTCTAGGCAGGGTGATCTCTGGCCAGGAGGAGGTACTCATCTGGCTGAGATGCATTTCCAATATCCAGGCATAAACAGTATCTAGGCCAGTGCTTCCCCATTTGGTTAATACGCATAGGCCAGATGGACCCAGGTGAGAAATATGCCATACATTTTAGTAATCAAGGTGATTAGCCACTGGAACAGGCTGTTTGGGGATGATGGAATATCAACCCCATTTCAAGTCCTTCTGGTTTAGCATCCATCAGCTTTTGAAGATGCACTGCAATCAAATGCCAGCCACTGCCCTATTTTGTAAAGAATTATTTTGCAGGCCCAACGTGTGTTACAGCAGTCAGATCTATAGTCCTGCTCCAGTCTTAAAAATGGTGAGTGTGAATGTAGGAAGGCATTCATCATAGTACAGTCTGGCACTAGAATGATTATTTGAAAGATGTATAGTGTTGATTTAATCAGAAAACTGAATGCAATCTACTCCACACACTTTCCCCCAGGTTTCTTTCTCATGCAGAGATTTAAGGGAAGACCACTAAGTTATTCAATCTCTCCAAGCAGCCTTGCAGCTAAGTGGGATTTAGTGTTGCATGTCTCACAAAATTCTTTTCAAGTATAAATATCACATCAAATGTTTATGGTTGATTTAGATACTCTTTGCATGCTTTATAAATTTTTAAGGACCTTAGGATCCATGCGTTTTTGTATCCTGAATGAATACTTTCTGGATGGCTTGGGTTAGGGGTATCAAGTCACGTTACCTGTTTAAGTGCTGAAGTTGCTTACACTTATTTCTTTCAACATCACAGACCTGTACACCACTGACATTATTGCTCTGTGCAGTCAGTTTTTGTATAGTTATTCATTAAGGCTTTTTTAAAAAACAGGTAATGGCCAAAATTTCTTCCTTTTTTTTTTGCACTTTCTCCATGATTCATACTGTCTAACTGAATTTGTCTGAGGCTTTTAAGAAAGTAGTAAAACCTGAGATCCATTGATGAGACTTCAAACTATCAAGTTTTACGACAAAACAGGACTTTAAAGATTTTGTTGAACATTTTATTACTTGATCACGGAGAAAGGTTGTGCATGACAACTATTTTATTTTTTACAAAACTGAGATACTTTGAGCATCTTGACGTCTTATGACACTATTTCACCATGAGGAAACAATTCCTGCCTGTTCCTGCCCCAAGTCATCTTCAGGTTATCAAAAGAAATCTGCAGCACTATGAAGGGAAAGAATGACGTTGGAAGCAATCTTCCATGATGTATTATTAATTACTGAATGAGTCTATACCTTATCTAAGTAATATTTTGCCTCCATTCTGGAGCAGGCTAGAGCTTAACATGCCTTATTAAGTGAAACCAGGTTCTTTTTACTGTGATTCTCTAGTGAATGTTTTTTTTGAGCTATTTTTTGGGTTTGCTTTCAGCTATCTTTTTTGAATCATGACTCTGTTGCTATAGTAAGTATGTAGGATTAAGAACATTCCTAGCTGAAGGAAGTAAAAAAATGGTAGGAAAAAAAATAGGACTTTTGTATTGTATAATTTATCATTAAGTATTTTTACTTTTTTTTTTACTGGATTTTTTAAATATRAAATAAGTTTGGCAGAAGTTTGTAGATGGAGATAATTTCTCTTATGATCTGTACTGAGTGGATAAACTTTCAACTATGTTTTTTTAACTCATAAAAAGTTACTATCCGTATCTACAAATCCTAGTCTTATCTGTGTAGTTAGGCCACCAGAGTTATAAGAACAGTACAGTAGTACATAGCCTACTTTAGATGTAAGAAAATTAATCTAAAGAGAAAATTCTTGTACTCCATGCTGTCTCACGTAAATTCTACTTCAGGAATTTTTCTTTGAAAGAGTGTTTTCTGTTGTCTGCTCCCAGATCTATTCTAGCACCAGTATCTAGTTGCCCTTTGAGCATCAAGTCCTGTTCTAATCTACTTGTTGCTACCCTAGTAAAGTTATGCCTCGGAGGACCTTTGAGAAATGCATTAAGTGAAAGCATTTTTACTTGTGATTTATGTTTTTCTCTTGTCACTTCGATGAGTTTTCAAAAATTAGATGCAGCAGCTGCTTCCAAGTATTTACTTCGTGACAGCACAATAGTAGGAATCTTTCCTAACACTTCAATTATGCTACTTTTTCTGCAAAACTTTGTGTTTGTTTCTCTCCCTTTCTGTTCAGGGAGGGAAAAGGTGTCTACCTGGAAATGGACAGCAGGGGGACTTGGACTCTGTTCTCTTTTATATTTATGTATTGTTTTTTAAACACAGTGGATTCCAAACACAGAATGCTTCAAACACTGACAAGATATCCTTGTTCTGTGTCTTCATAGCAGGGCCTAAACTCCTAGTTCTTTCTGCCTTTATCTGTGAATTTTTGATGATAATGCTAGAGCGAGATTTCTACCTGCTCTCATTCCCACCCTGAGAATTTTACATCCCAGGGCAGAGGGTGGCTGGCTGACCTTTCACAGCAGTAGTGAGAGGTGCTTGCTTCCACACAGCTTGTTAATCCCAAGGAGAAGCCCCATCTGTCTCTTTCCAGATTTAAAGAAAATAATTTGAGATTTGGAAAAATGTTTGGGTTGTTGTTTGGGGTTTTTTAGGTCAATATTAATGTATTTGTACTTCAGTCATCTAGTTACTTTTCCTCTAAGTGATGTGTACAAAGAGTTAATCCACTTCTGTTGGATTTTAATACATCTTAAAGAGAACCATCAATGTTTTAGGTGTTAGATATTTTAACAACATGGACATTCAGATCTATCCTGTTGCTGCTTTTTTTTCCTGTCTGTGTACAGCACAGATATTATATTCTTCCTTGCCTGAGGAGGCCACAGACAACTGGCTTGGCTAAGGACAAAGCCAGGGCCTAAAATAAAGAGGAGCTTGAACGATGAGCTAAAAAGTGATTGAAAGGCTTGCTCTGAAGCTGGAGGGAGAAATGTGTTCTTCAGGGAAGAAGATTAAACTTCATTCCCAAATATGGTGCTAGGAAACTCTAGCATATCTAACTTTGGGAGAACGCTGCAGTATGTGTACAGATCTTTTATTTTAATAACTTTCCTTTGTGTCTATGGATAAGTTGGGGGTTTTTGTGTGTGTGTGTGTGTGTGTGTGTTGGGGGAGGTTGTTGTTTTGTTTGGTTTTGTTGTTTTGTTTTTTTTTTTTTCTTTAAAACGGGCTGTGGTCTGTCTGTATGATTTTTAGACCAATTTCACAAGATTAATCTATTGCAAAAATAAACCCCATTATTTTGCCAAGGAAAGACAGGTGGTAGTCAGTCTCATGTTAGAATCCTTGATAATGCCTTTGATAGATACACCAAGTTCCTCAGCAGAATAAACATGGAGAAACAAAAACATATTCGGTTGTAGAAAGATAACAATTCATAGCCAGTTCACAGAGCATGAAGGGTCCTGGTTCTTTTTTAATGTACTTTTCCTTATTTATATCAAACTTTAACTTGCATACATCATTCTCTTGCTCATCCATGTGCATTTCCTGTCTGATTTATCTGATGTTCCTCCTTATACTCATAACTTTACTTTCTTTATATATTTTTACTTTGGTTATTTTTAGTTAGCACTTTCATTTGACTCTGAGATTAAAATCAGTAATACTAAAAGAAAAGTTGTTCTGTTCCTGTGTATTACACACATTATGCACTTTTTTTTGTTTGGTTTCCTAGGCACAGTTATTGATACTATATTCAGTGACCTGAAACCTCTTACCTGACCTCAGGGGTTCTTCTGGAGAAGCACAGGTCTTCTGTGAATCCTGTGCCACGTCTTCGTATCAGAGATACTCTGGGGCTCCTTCTGTTGCATTGTATATTTATGGTTAAGTAGCATTAACCTATTCAAGTTGCTTTTAAGCAGATTTTGTTGATATTACCGTTGACAGCAGTTGGACTGCTGGACAATAGCATTTTTAACACTGCTGTTCAGGAATTAGCTGAATGCAATGAAACAGGGAGAATAAGCTATTTTTTACTCAGGAAGCATGAAAAGCTTAGTATATATCTATAGTTTACTGGGATGCATGCAGAAATCTGGCTTTCCAAGGAAGAACAAGGTACGTGATACAGCTGCATCCTCTTAGGGTCTTTGCTGAAGTTATACAGTTATTTTGCTGTGTTAAGCTGTCAGCAGCCCCATAATGACTAGGAAACATCTTGATTCCTCCAAAGAGAGATTTGAGGTCAACAGTAGAATTACAGAGATAGGCTAATATCTAGTCATGTATTTTTTGAAAATTTCCTTTTTCTATTTCAGATATTGTTGCTCATTGAAATATGTAGGAGCCAGATTCAAATCTTGTTGGGGGAATGTTGGACAATGCTTTTATGTGGATCAAGACTTCAAACATTCAGTCTGTTTGATATGCCATATGTAGAGATAGAATCATATGTTCCCTCTTTTCTGTGGAAGCTGGGCCTGTTGCTGAGGGAGCTGGGGATATTTAGCCTGCAGAAAAGAAGGCTCAGGAGTGACCTTACTGCTTTCTACAACTACCTGGGAGGAGGTTGTAGCAATATGGGGGTCAGCCTTTTCTCCCAGGCAATCAGTAACTGGACAAGAGGAAATGGCCTCAAGCTGCACCTGGGGAGGTTCAGGTTGGACATCAAGAGGAATTAATCAGGAGGAATTTCTTATCTGAAAGTGTTGCTAAATGTCAGAATGGACTGCCCAGGGACGTGGTGGAGTCACCATCCCTAGAGGTGTTCAAAAAATGACTGAATGTATAGTCTAGTCAACAAGGTCGTGTTTAGTCAAAAGTTGGACTCGATGATTTCAGAGGTCGTTTCCAACCTAATTGATTCTGTGATTCTTTCAATGTTTAGTTTTAAGGTATCAGAAACTCAAAATAACCTGGTAACATTCATTGTTTCAATGTACTTTTTTTCTAACTAGACACCATTTGTTTCATCATTTAGATTCTTCTGATGGCAGTACTTATGGTTACTGCATCCTTTCCCAAAAAGGCTTAGAAGTCAAAAGAAACAGCATTTTCTTAGGTGTCCCTGAAACCCTTTAAAAAATAAAGAGCTCTGTTTTTAGACAGTGTGAGTATTTCAGTCAAAACTAGCTTGATCAAACATAACAGATGACGGAGATTTTAACTGCACTTTCAAAAGACAGCTTTGTTGATAATGTGAAAGTTAAGCAATTAGTTTGCTTTCCAGACTTTTCAGCTGTTATTCACAAGGAAGGTATTGTGAGAAATTCTACTCTTGCCTTTGACCCTTTCCTTCACACTTATAAATACATGAAAGTGAAAACCAATGTTCTCTGTTTATAAATTTTTCACTTAAAGCTTTCTTAAGAATAACCATGAAGGATTGCATATAATGATTTATAAATATAGTTACTCTAATACTTCTCTTTCAAGAAGAATAAAGAAGACCATTCAAGGCGAATAAAGAAAACTATTGAGGTTACATTTGCTTCAAAAGTTAAAATTCTTTGTGTTGAATGTCTGCAGTATCAGTCTGAAGGAAAGTAGTTTAAAGAAATGTTTTATAGCTAAACAGTTTTCTGTACTGTGGCTCAGAACCTACAAGCACAGTAATCCATCAATTTTCAATTTATGTTGTCTCTTCTGGTACAGTAAAAGCAGGAGGTTTTGAAACATACACTATTGTGTTATATCCTTTTTTCTTTTTTTACAGATTCTTAAAGAAAGGATAGGTATTTTTCCCACCCTCCCATTCATACTTTAAACATGTGAAGATCTTGAAGTCTAGGATTTATATTTTTCATCTGAGAGGTGGCAAGTGAAAAGTACAACTCATTGAGTTTAGTTTCATAGCATGGTGATTTGGCATTGAGTTACTCAAGACAGCTGAGTGGTGGAATCACTGAAATAATGAATTCATCTCTTGAGGATGTGCTGAAACACTTTGCCGAGACACGGCATCTGAATTTGCCATTGAAAGGTACCTATTTCTTACTGTTGCTCACTCAGTGATTGTAAGTTTTAGTAATTTTGCTGAAAGTAGTTCTGTCCTAAAGTAGGCAGTTTAGCCCTCGGTGTAGGCTGTGGAGAGAAAGGATGGTGAGGTGCACCAGTCATGACTCCTGGAGGTATCTTTCTCTACTAACAACAGAAAAAACCTAGAGCCATGAGACTCCTTGCTGTCTGTACTTAAATGGAGTGCATTTGAGCAGTTTAATTAAATCCACAAAGATGTCAAAACCTATCTTCCTTCCATGTAATTTGGACACGTAAGTTAGGAGCCTAGCTTTTCTGGGTTCTTTTGTAGTCAACAGTGAGAGAGAARTACTTGCAGAGGAAAATCAGCTGGATTCTTCATCTCCCGCCTCAGTGCCTCAATTGCTCCCTGAAGTTAGACAATGTCAATTGAGGTATCAAGTCACATTGATTGCTGTAAGAATTGGGTCGCCATTATGACTTTGAGTATTAAAAGGCATATTCATTGTCTTTAAGTATTTTGTTTTCTAACGTCTATGTTCAAGCTCCTTGGGCAAATAGAGGTTCAGCAGATTCAGTTAAGAACCTATTTCTCTCTGTTGGATTTGTGAGGTGCCCTGTAATCCTGATTTCCTTGTTGAACATATGTTCCTGAATTAAAGTCAGTATGACTTTTTCAAGCATGGCTTGAAATTGAATGTTTTCATCTTCCACACTTGCATACCTCCTTACTTTTTGAGTATCTGTGGTACTGGAAGGATAAAATTCATTCCAAGGCTTGTGAACTAGCTGGGTATTGGAGATCTCTTTTAACAAGGGTGGTTAGTTTTGCCTTGTTTGACTTACTCCATTTTCATTGATTTGTATCAGAAACATTCATGCCAAAGAATAGTCTTCTGTTCAAACAGAATGGGATAGCTTTGTCTGACAATTTCTCATTTAAGTGCCAGTTTTTATCATGGATATTCCTTAAGCTCTTTTTATTTTTCTCTTTATTTATTTTTAGCATTAATATGAACTTTTAAGTTATTCATATTCCTTCTTTGCTGACTTTTTGACTGTCTGTGCTGTCCTCTGCTCTTTGTAATATCCCAACCACTTTTGTGGCTTCTTAGTGAAGTACAGTGGGAAACTAACACTGGATAATTTTTCTTGCTGTATTATATTTAAGTTGGATACTTTCCCTGATCTGCTTCATGGAACAGCTGCACAAACAGTTGTGTGTCTGTCTGGTACTGCAGCCAGAGACTTGTGAAACCATAGCCTAAGTCATGGTGCTTTTGAGCTACCTCCAGTGCTTATAATTAAAAAGCAGCTATGATTACATGTCTGCCACAACTTCTGTTTCTGTCGTCTTTCTTATTAGAGTAGGTACTCACATTCATCCCAATGTAGTTATTAACCCCATCTGTTTTACTGTAAATCAAATGGGCTACTTTAGGTTCAGGGAAGGGAAGCAATAGAGCAGTCTCATAACTTTCAGTGCTTTGTGTAATTAATGCTAAAACGTATTATTTAATTAAAAGATTGACATAGTTTGTCTATAGTATAGTATAATTCCTGTATATTTATAATCAAGTAAATGCATCAGAACTGTATTCTACTTCATACAGATTTGTTTGCAAATTTTTTGCATGAGTTCTGTATAATGCAGACTAAAAATATAGTGGTATTTAATTAATGTACAAACTTCTCTCAAGACAATTGACAGAAACAATTCTAGTATAAAATGTGACAACTACACAGATTAGATCTGTAAGTTACTATAGAATTTCTGAATTCAGCTCTGAAATCCAGCAGAACTTAATCTTGGGAATAAATGTTAAGGTGCATTGAAGTTACAGCGATAGAAGATATAAATAATATTTAATTTAAAATATTTCTTCTATCCTGTAAAGTTGCATCCATCTGAAGAAAATACCGTTTTGGAGTTTAGCATCTGTCTCAGCTTAAAATAGAGATGTGGTTTATCCAAAATAAATATTCATATTTAAGGTGATAATTAATAATTCAGAAGACAGTTATGAGTCAAAAGAAGAAGAAATATATTTCCTTACTCTTGTATCTGACTAGCAAAATCTCAGAAGTGGGAATTAATCTATAAGTAATACTTATTTAGAAATTAGCTCAAATGCCATCAATTCTTTCTCTTTTTTACTTTTTTTTTCCCCCAAGTCTCTCCCATCGAACTCTTGCTTCACATATAAGACAGACATTTGCTGGGGACTTTTGCATAGAATAAGCTTGGAACTGATCCATGTTAAGTATCTTCACTTTTGGCATTACGATATAAAAGAGTTCTTGTCTTTTCATTTTATCAGTAAATAAGCGTACAACTGTTGTTCTTAGTCAAGTGGGACTACTTCTCAGCAGATTTGTAATAAACCTTAGTGATGTGGCACTCTGACTCTGCTAGGTTTTAGTGTAATTGATTTCAAAAGATTGTGTTTCATATCAATGAGGAGTGTGAAATATGTCTTTTTTTTTTCTAGGGAGCAGTATTACAAAAATGTGGTGTAGAGATTTTAGAATTGAAGGAAAAAAAGAGGCAAATGTTTGTATTAACTGCTGTCATAAACATTCTTTTTATCCAGGTGAGAGGTCCTTCTAGAACTCTGTTGTCCTAACCAAGCCTCTGCTGCTTGCAGATACATCAGCTCCCAGTGATTTGCAAACAAAGTGTAGCAAAGGAATAAAATGGGAAATCAGCAAGCTTTTGAACAAAAAGAAGCATAATTTATCTAGTGAGCATAGGGGTAGATTTATGTGGGCGAGGTGGAACTCACACATGCTCACACATGGTCACAGAGATGGGACATGACACCATGGCCATGCCTTCAGCACCTAGTTACTCTCACTCAGGGTGACGATACTGTGATCTTAGGCTGATATTCATATTTCGTAGCTTAAATTTGAGCTTCATCTCTATTGATAAATAGCACATTGCCTGGGAGGAAGATTGAAACTGTTATTCATTCGTGTTGCCCGAGCATTAGTGTTTTCCCGGATAATGTTTGACTTGTGCCGTGTTGTGCTTGCTAAAATGTTCATCACAGAGACAAATCCCTAAAGGCCACTTGGATGAGACCGTGGTAAGTTTGGCTGTATTTACTCTGCGTGGACCTCAGACATTATTGTCACAACACATTATGTTCTGTTCTATGCTAGGGAAAGGTGCTGCAACTGACTGTGACACACCTTCAGACACTTTTGAACTGAAATGAAAAAGGAAATGAAAGGTGCTGATGGCATAAGGTTCACCAGCTACTTGGTGGGCAGAACCTGTGCTTCAAAGGCGGTACAGACCACCCAAAGCTGACCTGATCTCCAGGATGTCTCTTATTGGTACAGAGTCTGAAGTGGCTTTGGTTTTCATTTAGGCACCCAACCCCAATTTAATGTGAGATCATCTCTGAGTTTTTTATATCTGAAACATGCTGATCTTTATGAAGAGCTTCCAGAGTATATAAAAAGTGGGAGATTAAGTGATACTAGTACATTTTTCGTGTCTATCATGTAGAAGAGCTTTTTGGTTCTCTATAGAGGTCTGTACTTGAGGTATCGGCTGAAGAGGAAAAAGTATCTTGCTATGAATATCRTTTTCTTAGAATCGCTTATACACTATGGCAATGAGTATGATAGATAGAGAGCATGACCAATTTCTTTTATCTTACTGCATTTTATGGCTGACATATTTTAAARTATTCCCTTAAATATTTTTGTGTTAGGTCTGGTTTCTTGCAGTTACTGCATGCTCACCATCACACCTAAACAAATGCATTCTGTTGTTTTTATCTGTTCAAGTTTTTTTTCTTTTCCCTAGTCGGTTAGCTGACTTTTAGTAATGCACATTAAAAATGTGGAATCCAGAATACTAACCTTTCTTGTCTGCATAATGTGCAAATTCACTCACACTGCAGAAATTGATTTTAGAGCTGACCTTCAAATCATGAATTATTCCCATAGTAGCTAAACATATATAGAATCTCTTTTTGTTGTTTTAAAATTATGTGGATTAAAATACATATCTAGCAAATGAATGAACATAAGAAAAAAGCAACATTAAAAAATATTATRTCATGGATTAAATGTAATAAGCTTAAGGAAGCAAATTTCCATTTTGTATTGTGATGCCTGCAAGGATTGATTCAGTTGTAGTGTTAATGTACAGGTTCTGGACTGTGAATTGGAAAGGATGTATTTTCTAAATGAGGTCAAGCCTGCAAGACTGAGCATTCCTCTTGTGCCCACTACTGTTTCTACAGAAATACAGATGCTTTAAGACACGTGACATTATTTCCTGTGTCAGCTTGGGTGTCTTGCTCCATGGCAGTACTAATGCATAATTCTGTGATGTGTGGCTGGTTTGTACTTTCTGATTACCAGGGTAAGTTCGGGAGAGTTACCATCCCCTTCACCAGCTGCATGTGAAAAAAAGCATATTATTCTTCCACAGATCTGTTCATACAATTCCTTCCTTCTGGTTTTTGACAGTTGAAGCCCTGTCCATACTGTGACAAAATATCTCACTAATAYGTGTCAGTAGATCATCTAGTCAAACATTATGTTTTTACGTCTATATTGAGTTTAATAAGTAAAATTTAGCTAAAATTGTTTTCCAGAGAGGTATCCAATTTTGTTTTGAAGCTGTAAGGAGAAAGATACGGAGCCATTGTTTTCTTTGATAATTTTATTCAGTAGGTAATCACACTGCAAGTGAACATCTTTGCTGTTAAAGAGCCCTTTAACATCCAGCATTTTCTCCATATGAATGCAATCATATCATCCTCAATAATTGTTTCAGTAAGCTAATCAACCCACTAACTACTTTACTGTAAAACATTTTTACAGTACAAAACTGTAAAACATTACTAATTGTAAAATAGTTTTACTGATGGAAATTATGTATCAATTATGTATACAAATCACCATAGCACTGTATACAGAAGTTAAATTTTCTCCATACTTCTTCTGCATTCTTAATAATACATATTTGTATTGGGATTTTTCCTGAACCTGCCCGTGATATTTGTTACTGTATATTATATTGCAGCTTTTCCTTCCATGATTAGCYGAGTGTGATGAGGGGTGACTGCACTTCTTCCTCCACAGTGTCATCTATGGTGATTTTGTCCTAAAGACTTAAAGCTTTCACCTGCTGCTCGCTGGAGCTTTTGGAGAACTTGTAAGGAGCAATACCTGTAGTGTACAGATAAAGTTACTTTACTCTTATCCTGAAAATATACAAAGTAGTGCTAAGATACTAATAAWAAGTTAAAGATGGAAAGTTGAAAATCCAACCCAGCTAAGTTACATGCAAATAAAATTATTGTAAGTCCAATAAACTGTTTTTTTTTCTATAACCAAGAAGCATTAAGCCCCCTGAAAATACAGAGAATTGGTGGGTTTAGGAAAGACTTGGTTGTAAGCCTTGTGCATTCAGGATGAATGCAAGATGGAATGACAGGATGATAATCCTTTCACTGCCAATAGGGGCAACATTTCCCATCGTCCCTTCCTGACATGAGAAATGAAGTGCTCTTGTAATCCAACTTCTTCCAGTGCCAAGAGAATGAGGAGAATTTCCTGGGTTATTTTTCCCAGCATTTCCAACATCTTGGAAAATGAATTAGCAGAAAAATGGGGCCCACATTCTTTTTTCTTAGTGTATGTGAGAAAAGAGGAAGRTTTCCATGTCCCACGTCAGGTGAAGAGAAGAACACAGAGAATCTTCAAGACTTCTTAAGCTGAAAAAATTCAACAACGTATTCTGGAATGTCTGGTGTAGGAAAGACATTTTGGTGTCCATATTCCTGGAATTTTCAGCAAAGGTGTTAGCTGAGAGATAGCTAAGAAACACTGTTGTGTTTTTACTTTTCATGTGGGCAATGGAGGAGTATACAGATGAGGAAGAAATCAAGCTGAAAGTCAAKAGTTTCAAAATATGCACAAATATGGAGTGCAAGGAAAGGCTGCCCTGGTGAGAGGCTACACAGGCAGTTGAACAACTTTTAGATAGAAGCCCGGTCATGTGGTGTGTATGTGGGCTCAAGTCTGTAGGCAAAGCAAGCTTAGATCACTGCAGGCTTAGCTCACTTACAGTCCTGTGTGGACATATCCTTCCACTCAGATTCATTCCTTCCAATTCTAGTCTTGTAACTTGCGAGGTTAAACACAGTGGCCTTACTTCTTCAGTCCAAGGAGAGAAGCAGAATGGGCCCTTAGGGCTGTGGGAACGTGACTAATCTCTGTTCTGAGCTTGGAATAATCAAACAGGATGTTAGAAACTTATGGATATGACATGAAATATAGATGTTTGTGACGAATGACAGTGTGTGAAGCTGACAGAAATTGCAAATAAGAAATGGCTGGATTTCTTAGGTAGGTAAGCAGGAGTTATGGGAGAAAGGGCTGAATGTCACAGGTACTGGGAGGGGAGCACTGAAGATCATTAGAGGAGCAAAGTCTTGCCAGGCTGGCAGTACACACCAGTTGCATCTACTTGGGTAATGGTATCAGATGTTCGGAATTTGGGTATGAATGTGGCAAAACAGGCACCAAAGGGAAAAAACTAGATAAGGGTTGTGTGAGAGGACACTGGGTGGAGAAAGGGAGACCCAAGAGTGGTGAAAAGGAGAGCAAAGGTATGTCAGAAGGGATAAGATGCTATTCAAGCCGTGTCATGGATGGTGGCCAAGAGCACCTGTCAGACAGACCTGTCAGGTCACAGCAGACAGGGGAGGACAGTAGACTGAACTCCTGATCCTGACCATACCATAAGTCAAGCTTTTATGTCAAGGAGGACTGGATGAGGAAAGCATCCTGTGTTTAATCTTTTTTTCTCACAGATCCTTCTTAATGTTTGCAGCCTTTTTATTGATTATGTAGGACACTGAATTCTGATGTACTCAATGACTGAAAGATGTCTGCCTCTATGAACAATTATGCATCTATTGGTCTTGCATGGTAATGCCAAAACCACTCCTTTTTAGATCCCTATTATAAGTTTTTCTTCAAAGAATGTCTTCTATCTGCATCTGATGTATTAATCTAATTCCCATTCATTTATGCTTTTTTTTATTGAAATGAAAGTGTAGCCTTTGCCCTTAACTATTGCTCATCTTCCTTTTAACAGTGTGAATAAAAGGCGTTTATGCATACATCATAGTAAATTAAGAAGCCTTTCTTTTGTAGAGGCATATTAATGTCTTCTATTTATTAATTTACAAGGCTATTCTAATTCCTTTAGGAAAATATGATCTTTTATTTTCATTACAGTCTTGCTAGATCCCTTTATCTTCTGTCAGCTTAAATCTCCAAGGAGAATATTGTATAAACAAAGTCATATTTGCCTTTTAAACATTCTCATGGTCATTTCCTTTTGGAGTTTTTGATATTCTGTATTTGTTTGTCATATGTAGGATGATTTAGAAACAATTTGGATTGTAAGCTAATTGGTATCTCTGGTAACACAGTTGTTTAGGGTTTTTTTATGCGTGTATGTGGGGTTTTTAAATTTATTTTAATTTTTTAGACTATTTATAGTAAACTAATTGCCTGTATCCCAGGAGTCCTATTAACATTAAAAAAAAAGAGTTTTGTAAGGATGATACCTTAAATTGTGTATGTATGTTTTCTCCTTTGCAAGACTGGAGAGAATTCTTGAAGTATTTGTAACCATAGACTATTTATCTTTACAAAGGTTAATGAACACTAGTTAATAACTTAAAAAAAAATGTTTTTCTGGCATTTGGCATCTTTTTCTTTCTTCTGAAATATTGCATATGCTAAAAATGACTGTGGTTTGGCTGTCCGTGGAGATTCATTTCATTTTTCAGTTAACAGAAATTTCAGAGAAAAGCTAATAATTATTAAAGCCATTCAGGAAGAAAGAGTAATCAAATACTTAGACTTCGGTACCCATATATCCTGTGCATATGTATTTTGTTGACTTTGACTGCACAGTGTTGGCAGTTGATAAAGTTTTCTTGCTATCATACACACAAATCCCAACTCTTTACCTTAGATCTTCCCTTTAAGATAGACCTGTCAGTGTTTCAGCAGACTTCTGTTTTCAGTTCTGTTCAACCCATAATGATTAAACCAAGTGTGTCTTAGCTCAAAATTTTATTGTTTAGGGATCATGTTAATTGTTTTCACAGAGGACTAATTAAACCATTTTCAAATTCTTCATTATATTTTTTTAAAACATTTCTTCCTGAGATGATAATCAAGTTTACATAGTCAAAGAAAGCAGTCCTTGAAGATGAACTGATAGTGGCAATTGGGACTTAGCTTGTTAACTCAAAATTAATCAAAGATTCTCCTATCTTTTTATAGGTTAATAAGCATTAGAAAATATACTATGCATGTTCCTGTATATAAGAGAAGATAGAACTGGTGCTATATGTTAATGAAAATGTGCTCAGTGAGGTGTGACGATATTACAATATTTTCCAGTTGCTGTGAGAATGAATCTAGACTGTGAGAGAGGATTTCTGAAACTAGTAATAGTGTGACCAAATGACTTTTAAAATGAGAGAGAAGCAGTGTAGCTTTCCAGAAAACATTGCAGAGAAATGAGGATGGTGTGAACGTGGCAGATTGTAGCTGTAAATAATATGTAATTTGATAAAAAATATGAGGACTTTCAGGTGTTGAATCAGAATAAAGGAGAACTTTGTCTTCCTTTTAATCAAGAGTTTGTAGACCTACAACAAAATCAAGCCAGAACGGCAAACTGTTGTTGATTTCTCTGTTCAGTCCTAAACACACTTGTCTTCTGTTGGAAATCCACTGCAATAGTTTTCAGTGATTTACAGGATACTCCTGTTCTGTAAAGCTGGCTGCTATTGCCAGTCAATGGAAGTGTGATCAAGTACTAGTGTGTATTCTAGAACCATGTAAAATAGTATGTGAGGAACAGTTTTCCATACCTTTGTACTGACTCAAGTACCCTGATTTTTCTGAGAAATCTACAACTGAAAGTCTGTTAATATAAAAGATGGTGAAAACATTGTAATTTCAAATGTCCTAGGTTTCTGAGTGTAAAATACCATTTTATTTATAGATTGATTTGCGATTTCAACATTCTAGTTTGAAAAGAAGTTAATCTGTTCTTTTAATATGGGAGCATAGGTTATAGATGCCCTGAGGGAATTCATTAAGGACAACTTGTGTAACCAGCCTTGCATCAAACAGTTCAGGGAGTTATCAGTGCAATGCAGAACACTTTCAAGAAACAAACACTTCACATCAAAGTGTAAAGAGAATCCTGGATATTTTCATAGAAATACTTAATGTTGTGCTACTACAGTGAGTAGCACATACTAGCATTGTGCTTCTACATTTTAATATTTTATTGCTTCCCTAGATGCTTGGATTTTGGTTTGTTTCTTTTTGTTGGTTTTGATTTTTTTTTAGTTGTGGCTTCTTAGAAATAAATAGAAGAAGAATGCATGTCTTTGAATTGTTGTAGAATTTTATGTAATTGTATGAAGGGTTCATATAAGAACATGTTGTCTGCACTTTTGTYATATATTTTTCTTGCAAAACAGAACATAATAAATGAAGAACCCCATTAGTTTGTTACTGGGAAAAGATTATTCTAAGGTGACAGATCAGTTTTGTCAGCAGAGCTTTATGGGAAGGATCACATGCCAGATACTGACCTAGCACATCTTGGTGATCTGAGCAATATCCTTTAAAGCTCATAAAATTCTTCCGGTGGCAAAGCAGCAGAGTCTAATTATTCTCTTCAGCCTCTATACCACCAGCGAGGGGAGCATTTAAACAAAGGTTTGGGGTTTTTTYCCCCCCCCYCTATAAAAAAACACTTTCCAGAGCATAAAGCAGAGTTGAGAGGTTCTCCACCAACATCTTTATATGAGTATCTTAAGATAGAAAAGCATTTTATCAGCAAATGAGCAAAAAAGGAAAGAAAGACAGCAGTGTTCCTTTTCGTTAGTACATTAGATTGTCAACAGCCCTTTCAGTTATGTTAGAAAAAGATAGGAGCCAGCCATGCTGTTACAAAATGAAATGAAATCAAGTTGCCATTTGTGTTACTCTGGGAGCAAGTATTAATATTTTCCTGTAAGTTTCACACTTGTGAGAACTATATTGAAAAGCGAATTTCATTTTCTTTCTGTTCATGTGTGATTATGTTTGCTATTTGCTAATTGGGAGAGTTCAGTGTAACTTAAAATAAAACTATGTTTAAAATAGGAGGCAATAAGGTAAATATTTATGATTTTACAATTTATGTAGTTTTTGAAGGATACATTTTAGAAATTTACAGTTAAATTTCTCTTCTTTAAAGTTGCTGTATTGACCAAGGAATCATTTCATGAATTCACATGGAAGTCAATCCTGTGTACACTTACCAAAATTTACATTTCATACGTTTGGCTAAAGATTGTAAAACCAGAATATGGTAGTGATAATCATGTTACAAAAGTTTTTTTAATTTTCAAGCGTTGTATGGCGTGTTTGCAAAGATCATCTTATATTAATATGTTTTTTAACATATGTACTTTGAAGTACATTTAAAAATATTCAAAGGATTGTTGTGGTGAATGATACATTCTCTTGCATTTATATGCTGATTTGCAGTGTTGTAGGTGCTCATAACTGTTAAGCCAGATATTATTGTGAACTAACAAAATTCTGTCTGGTAACAAAATCTGTCAAAGCATGACTTCTTTTTTTATTATGTCCCAGATCAGTAGATGCTTATTAATGGAAAAAAAGCTAAGATGGCACATTAGAATGCATTTGTATTTCTAATCTCATGCTTTGATATATTTGTCCATATTTCATTATGTATTATTCACTAAAGGAATTACGTTTCATTTTACCGACTATATCCTGTGCATGTCCTATGAATAATTTTCTTGGGTAGGGTACATATGTACTTTTTTTTTCTCTTAGTGGTCAGTAATGACCTGTTTCCTTTTGGCGTATTTTTGTTATCTTATTTAAGGTTAGCCCCATGTTTTAAGCTGTATATTTCTCTGAAATGACAATTAGAAAATATAGTGCACTGTCTCCAAACTAAAAAATGATAAGTCACCACAAGTTTTATGACTTTATACATTAAAAACTATGATTTTCCTTGTAAATTAAATCTAAGAATTTGAATATCTAAGTTTCTTACTTTTTTGAGCGCAGGGAGTTAATGTTACATTGCTTCTTCCCTGAACAAGATGGAGGTTTTGTACACTGCTACAGCCACCACTAGTGACATTTTAGGGCTTAATCAATTTAATTTCAAATTTCAGAATCTGGTTTTTGATTATGGAGAGTTAAGTGGCAAACAGTTATGGCAAATAGACATACTTAATATAGAATTCTGACTAAGGCACAGAAGCTCCACAGAAGATTGGAACTCCAAAATATTTTTGTGTTCAGCATTTTCCAGCATTTACTAAATATAAGTTAAATCTCGCAGGTTGAACAGCAGCAGAGCTTATCTAACCAGCCTTACTGAAAGATTAAATCAATATTTAATAAATCGTTGTAAAGCTGAGAGGTTTACACCTAGCCCCATTTGTGTGGGATCTTAGTCACTTACTACCATTCCTGTGAATCACCTTTCCAAAGTCAGGGACCTAACTTCTAAATGTTTTCTGGTCTAAGTTATAGATGATAAAGCATTTTCTCTGCATTCATTAGCACTGTATGTTTATCAGTGGCTTTCCACTTGTCACTATTGACCTGTGGAAGGGTCAAGCTCCAGCTAAGAACTTTAAGTCTATGAAAATACAAGCTGTGTTTTTACTAGTTAATCGGTAGCAGAGTATTCAGGCAAATGCCTGTGTTCTGGAATTGACCATCCCTATGATTGACAACTATGTCAGAACATAATTGCTTGTTAGTCTTCCAGCACAATATCAAAAACTTCCTGTGTATACTTCTGCAGTTACTATGGTTCAAGCACACCTACTGCTGGAAGCCAGCATGCTGGTTCAGAGTGGATGTGGGTCATTTCACACAAATTGTCTTCCATGACAAAGTGCACAGCCATGTTTAATTCATTAGTAGAGATGAAGCTTAAGTGTTACAGATATCTGTAGTCTTGAAGTTCTCAAAGTTACGTTTTTGCCTCTTCAATCAATCTGTTCATAGTCTGCTTTTAATAAAACAATATTATACCAGCACATAATAATTAGAATTCTTGAAAAGTTTAGCTACTAATATTGGCATTTGGGGATTGTTGGTTTCTTTTTTTTTTAACCACAGACTATTTGAAGCTGTATTTTAATATTGTGCTGAAGTGAGCTTTCTTCTTGTCTGTGATATCTAAAGGAAAGAGCTTTTATGTGGGATTTTTATCAGGAGCTGCATCTGATTAGGAATTGTGTTAATGCGAATTTAAGATTAGGTCTTTTCTATTTTGCCTTTGCTCTCTTGACTCGCCATGGTAGAAATTGAGTACAATGATGAAATGCTCTAGTTTTAATCTTCCCAGTAAGAATCAAATGATCAAGCTGCTACCAAGCAACATGTTGGTCAATTGAATAAGTCTCCTAGACTTTGCAAAAGAATGTGCTGAGCAAATGTGAAGGTTTCACAAAGCCATTTAATAGCAAACTGCTTGCAGAGCAGTTCATTATTGTTTGAAGGAATCACGGCTGAAGTATAGGAGTCATATGCTTTGTATTTCATAAAGGCTTTTAAAACAATCCTCAAAATCCAAAGGTGAGCCTGGCATTGTTCAGAAAAGATTAGGAAAATAGCATGTGATAAACCATAGCTCAGAGTTTCAGTAATTTCAGTGGAATCCTACCATAAAAGTGCTTAAGTCTTAAACTTAATCCTAATGAAAAAGTATTCATTAGCAATGGCATTACTTTATATCTGCTTCAGAAGTGAAGAACCAGTTATGGCTGAGAAAAGTAGGGGAACAATCGGCTTGTTTTTTCTGGTAAGTTCTTGGAAGTCTGGTATATTCTATTTATTCAGTTAACATGCATTTGAATATTAAACTATTTATAATGATCTAATTATTTGTCAGTACGAAATGATGACTTAGGTGATTCTTGAGGCTCTTAAGAGTCTAGGATCTGTGTAATGGTAAATTTACCCTGCAGACTGTGCCAAAGAGCTAAAAGAATAAAAACCTTGCATTGCACTGAGAGTGAGGAAAAAGAAATATGAGAAGTACTTTGGTTTTCCATCAACCTCAACAGTGTGTATAATAAGAAAGCAAGCAGCAGTGTGTCGTGAGTCTTCTAAACTTTAGCATGTATAGGATTTGTAATGTTTTCTTTTGTGCATATTCTCCATTGAAGTTAGCTGAAGCACTGGACATGACTCAAGTAGGATAAAGTTACACATTTTGTTTATATTTAAAGGATGTGATCTCTGAATAAGAATAAAGAAAAGCATGGCACTGAAAGTATTTGCACTCACTTGAGGGAATGTTAATAGATTCTCCAGGTATATAATAGCAAGAACATATACTTTAGGTCTTCTTAAAAATAATTATGTACTTTTATAGCCTGTATGATTTTGCTAATGTGGCTTTTCTGTTTCTTAGCTTCATTATAACATAGTTGTGGATATATAAATATTGCATAATTATAGCATCCCGACATTTTATCAGAACTCACTTGTTTTAATATTTCTGCGTAATTCACAATTAATATTGAAACATAATACTCAGAAAATACAGTCTAGCCAACTAGAATAAAGGTAACCAAATAGGATGAAGTTCATAAAGCTATATTTATACTCAAAAATTGATCTTAATGATCTCAGTTAATAAAAAGTGACAAGGAGATTTTCATAAAGATTATTTTAATGAGGTGTGTTCACACTGATAAAAAAAAGCAGCTCATCTGATAAAGCAAATAAGATTTTGCCAGTGATGAAAATAAGTAAATAAAATTGCTTTTTTAACTTAAAATGAGATTTGAAGGAAAAAAATATGATCAAAATTAGTTTAATCGGGTACTGTGACCTAGTCCTTAACTGCCTGTCAATACTACATGCAGGAAGAGTGATGACTTAAAATATCTTGCTTGTTTTCTTTGTACTTGAGATACTGAAACAATGTGTTACTGTCATCTGCACGGAGTAATCTCTACCCGATTGATCTGTTGTCTTATTTCTGTATGTCTTTGAAAATGGTTGAAGCAGAGGTTTCTGTCATTGTTAAACACTGCAGAGAAGACTTGGAACTTGTCAGGAGAGACTATTAGGTACCTGAATTATATGTTTCACTTCTTAACCTTGAACCCTGAATTTATTTGTCAGCTTTGTGATTAGTATCAAAATTTGGACACAGCCAATATATGTGATTTCTTGTATTGTCAGTTAAATTTCTGGAATTGATGTTTGAGGTTACCTATTTGTATATATTTCATCAAAACATGTTTATTCTTGTATATGCACATAAAATCTCTCATAGGTTATCAATATTAAATGCAACTTCTGTTAGATTACTTCTGCAGTTACTTTGTCACATGTTGCTTGTTGTAGTGATTTTTTGGTTGGTTGGTTGTTTTTTTTCTGTTTGTGTTGGTAGTGGTTGTTTTCACCTGTCCTATGCTCTTCTTGCAAAGAAGCATTTCTCTGTCTTGGTTCAAGACAATTTACAGGGGAACACTCAAAAATGAGTTCTCCTCCTTTGTTTTATCCAGTCTCTTTCCACCAATAAGGAGAAACTAAATACAAGTAGATATAAGCAAACAAATAACAGTTTTCTAAAAAGTGAAACTGCAGTGGGAAAAAATAACAGTAAATAATCCCTAGATACAAAATTCCTAAATCTCACAAGCTCCCCAAGATGAAAGAGACACCAAAAATGGCGGAAAAACCCTTTTCCAAGATGGTGTCCACCACAGGCAGCTGTGCATGGGGAGACAGGGAAAATGGTGTCAGACCCTCCCCCCTAGATGGGGACCTTTGCAGGTGACTGTGCTCTCTGGGAGACGAAGGGAAAGGATGGCAGCAAACTCTTGGGARTGTGGGAGATTACGGAGAGTTCTAGTGGCAGGTGAGAAGGGCCGGCATGTGTGGGGTCAGTGCCACTGCCTGCTGCCTCCTCCTGCTGCCTGCCGGACTCTGTCGGTGCTGGTGCTGATGTGCCCCGTGCTGCACGTGTCGGGTCTGGGACAAAAACGGTGCCAACACAGGGTGACCTGGCCCCAGGGACTGGCTGGAATACGGTAAYGTTTTGGGTTACCCACCACAGAGTCTTGACCTGGAAGAAACATCRTTTCAGTTCATGTTATGGCCTCATTCATATCATTTTTAGGAAATTCCTAATTTTTATTGCAATCTAATGCCAAATTATACCAAAAAACAAGAAGCATAAAAAATACGAAACACAGGCAGACATCTGTCTGTTTTTGAGAGCATTGAGATACAATTCCTTTGAACAGTATGTAAGTGTTCAGACATATGTAAAAGGTTTTGGAAACATTCTGATATTACTAAAGGATCTATTAATCTAAATAATATATACAGGGAGCTTTTAAAAGCCAGTGGTAATCTAGTGTTAATAACTTTGATATACTTGGCATCAAATTTCACCTAGAAATTTTTGCATTGAACTTTTTTTTTTAATCTTTACCATATCTTATAAAGAGATTTCTGTTCTTGAATGAGAAGCTTCAAATTATAAAGGATTTGTGGTATTTTTTAGGTATGTTACTTCAGCAATTAATGTCCTCAGTCCTGAAAAAGGTATACTTTATTTCTCTTATTATGTAGCCTAGTGTGAACTTTCATTCACTCAATCTTATTTTCAGTCACTTACTGTCAAACATCTCTTACCCATGCAGGTCAGGATAAGATATTTCCTAGGCATGCTTTCACCTGGAAAATTTTTGCAGACACTCTTGAAGATTCTGTACATTTGCCACCATTTTCAGGGATTTGTCACATGTGTATATACATGAGGAAATAAACTGTTGTTACTGCACTGGTGATGAGTGTGCTTGGTCTGTAATAAGTTACCACGACAACTTAGTGCAAACATCCTGCAACCATAAGCCTTGTATCTGAGGATTTCAGAACGCACAGCAGTCACTATTCATGTGCAGTTAAAGCTGTGAAAATATGGAAAACCCTATGGCAATGTATTACTCATTATCATGTCATCTATTGACTTCTTAATTTGGGCTGAACTTCTTGAATGTCTTACTATAAAGTGTAGGTTATAGAATTGATTTGACGTTGTCATTGTTTTCTGAATTGTTTCTAACTTTTTTGCATTCTTCTTAAAAAGAGGGCACATGATTTTAGTACTCGTTTCACTGGGTTTATGTATGGGTGCATCAGTTCTGACTTGATATGATCCCAAGGACTGAGTTATCCTTTATAAATGCACTGTCATAAAAGCAATTTGAACTCAGCTCTCTGTATGCCAATATTTCTAGGTCCCTCAGTATCAGTTTATTTAAAGATATTGCATTACCTGTCTTATATTCCTCTGACTCTGCATTTGGCAGCTATATTTCATCTCTGTGCAAGTAACTGCATATTACCAAAAGATCCAGATTTAGCTGTATGATTGGCCTCACCACACCATTATTTGTATTCCTGCCAATTTTATGTCATCTGCAAATTGTATCAGCAAAGATTTTATCTTTTGTTCTATTAAATGCAGTTCGTCACAGCACAGGATCTTAGAGAATCTAGTTAATTTTAGTCATCCAAGAGGGGTATTTACTTCATTTTTACTTAAAGTGCTTGTTCTTGTCTTAATTATTAGTTCAAAGGTTTTAGGTTCTCATCTCATTTACCTTTTTGAACTGAACGTTCTTGGGATCTCATTATAAATAGCAGTCTTGCCAAGAAGACAGATCTTCCACAAAGTCACACTTCTTGGAACTATTCGTGATCTTACTCAAGAACATTTTGTTTTCCCAGAAAAACATTATTTTGCCTGTAATCAATATCAGGTTAAACAATAGCCAGTTAGCACATACAGCATTTATGAGCTCTTTATTTTAAAAATAATTATTATTACAATATACATGTTTTTGAATCTTTCAGAAATTCTGCAGCGTCAACTATTTTTGAAAGATCCAAATATTTTTGAAAGATCCAAATATTTTTGAAAGATCCAAATTATTTGTTCCAGAGCTAATTTGTAATAGCCTTGGATGAACACTTGTTTTGTTCATTTAATAAAATTGAATACTTTCTTGTCATTATATTCATCATTCAGAATAAAATGTCTTTTTCAGTTACTATTTCTGTAACAGAATTTTCCTTTGCCTACCAGTTTTCTGGAAGGCTGTCAATACTTTTCCTTAACTCGTGATTGTAAACCAGTTTGGTGGTGTTCTCACAGGGAGGTTAGCCTCTCACAGTGGGTCTGAGTTATTTTGCATTTTGTGGGGAATTGGAACTTTGTCCAAATTTAGGTATGAAAGCTTTGGAGGTCCGTATCTGAGCTAGGTGCCCAGGTATCATTTAAAGTCACTGGAGAGAAAGAGACATGCAGCAACACGTTCATACTTTAGGAGCAGATGAATGGTGCTTTAAACATCCAAGTTCTCCATATTGATTCTACAAGTATAGACTAGTAGGATTAATTTAGGTGCAAATATTTACATCAGGACAGATGAATTTTAATGTCTTTCATAGTTTGCATGCATATGTATAAGGAAAGGCTCTTCTTGGACCTACAGAACCATCAGAATTTTGCAGTGGTCAATCCACTTAAGCTATTTAAGAATGGAGTGAATTGTCTTCTGGATCTATCTCTTTATTTCTTGTGAAGTGAATGTGTAGAATTGATTTAAATTAAAAGAGGGTTTTTTTTAAAACAGCTGTATTAAACTTGGTGAGATGAAAAACTCATCCTGTGCGGCTAATTTCCATCAAGGATGGACACAGTTTGTGCATTTTTTGCGCAAGACAGAGCTAATTCAAATGCCTGCTATGAAGGTGGTTCTTGAATGAAAACCTAAACATTCAATTCTGTTCCACCAAAATTAGTCTAGTGATAAAATGTGGCACACAACACTAAGATATCAAGATCCAGAGGTATCAGAATGAAGAAAAATAAGTTAACAGCACGTTGCTACATGTTATGGAGCTGCAAGGGATACCATTCTCCTTATTAATGGTTAAGCTAGAAGACTGCTTTTTCCTGTAATCAAATACTTTTTCTTACACTCTTCTTGCTTTAAAATACTCAAAAGCAGTCATCAGAGAGGGCAGAAGCTGTCAGAATATCGTTGCAAGTTGCTATATACGTAACTTTGATCTGCTTGGTTGAAAGATAATTACATGTTTGCCACAGAGAGGAGAACCAGAGTTTCACACATCCAGCAATATGTGAAAAGACACTCAGAGTCAGAAGATTTAGCAGATATTGCATAAGTTTGCTAGCAAAATATAGAAAGTGCCATTTTAGAGGCCTCTGCAGTACCCTGTCTGACCACTAACTGTGCCTTCAGAAAGGGCCTTACAGGCTCGTCACGCCTGCCAGTCTCATGTGGAATTCACTCCTAAAACAGCTTCTGTTGTCACTCTGCGTTAGACAACTGAACATAACCTCTTGGGCTGCTTTATTAGAGATCAATTTTCCGTTCCCCAGGACAGAATCAAATCCAACTGAAATAAAATAAAGGCAGAGGCTGGCATGTTCAAAATCTGTTACTATATAAGATGTAAATTATCACCTCTTTTAAGAACTTTGAAAAGATTCTGTATTATGGTGTGAAGAGGGAAAATATGAACAACACAATAGGAGTATGCAGTAGCCATGAAATTTGACCATTGTGTCACGCTTAAGTGCTATTCAGCTCACTGTTTTTCTTAATTCAGACTTGAGATATGTTGTCTGCAATGGGCAGGACAAGGGGCAATGGTTTTAAATTAAAAGAGGGTAGTTTTAAATTAGATTTAGGAAAACAATTCTTTATTCAGAGGGTAGTGCAGCACTGAGACAGATTGCCCAGAGAAGTTGTGGATACTCCACCTTTTTACACACCCTGAAAGTGTTCAGGGCCAGGCTGGATGTGGCCCTGAGTGACTTGCTCTAGCGAACGGCATTCCTGCACATGGCAGRGAGTATGGAACTAGATGATCTTTAAGGTCCCTTCCAGCCCTAACCTTTCAGTGATCTATGATTCTCTATCTAGATTTAAAAAAATAAAATGGAGTGTACACTAACTAGTACTGATTTTTGCATCTTATGGAAGTTGTTTATAATTTCTAGATTTTTATGATATAAGGTCAAAGAATCCACAGTTTTCAATAGTTCATGCTGTTTTTTAGGTGAAGATTGACATTTTGAAGGTGAGGTCATCTTACTGTAAATTGTTGAAGCATCAGTTACAGTGTAACTTAGTTTGCTTGCTCTTGAGCATCTTCCCTCAAGCAGATTTGCTCTCCCAGAATTTAAATCTTACTCTTTGGAGTCAATTAAGATTAGAGTTGAAAGTTTAAGAAATCATTAAAGCAATCCAAAATTCACAGTTCAGGCAGCTGCAACCTCGTTTTATCATCTTAATAAATACTGTGTAGCAATAGCATATGGTTAGCTTTTCAGCAGATAACCTGAAGAATGAAAAATCATCACCTCTTGTATCATTGCGTGGCTCTTCTGTTCATGTTTTCCAAAGTCTATCACTAACAAGTCTTTAAATAAAGAAATAGATAAGGACGCTAGTAAATGGTCTTATCTTTATACTTTCAAACAGATGCATGACATTGTTATGAAAAGTCAGTGCTATTGAGAAAACTGTGGTCACGTTATTTAGGCRCCACGTAAGAAGGTAAATAGTAATTTATCAGAACAGTGACCCTCTTAGGCATAATTAGTGTTGAGATCACAGTAAATCAATTGCTGTCAGTTACTGACAAAGATAATTGCTCTCAACTGGAAGCTCAGGGAAAAGATTTACTGTATATGCCTGCTCTTGTACTTCTTGGTGTTAGAGGCCTCTGCTGCATACTCATTATCTTAAGAAACATTAAGGACTCTGTCTTCACCTGGCAGCTCTTTAAAAGCAGTAATGGCAGTAAAACTTTGGCTTAGGACTTGGCTCATGAAGTTCTCTAGAAAAACRACTCGCATTAAGAAGCTTATGTATGTGGACGATAACACTGAGATTACTTCTCACTTAGCAAGAATTATTCAACAAAGTTATTTTTTAGTTCATGTTGGTGGTCTTATTTGCGTCATAAATTAAGGTTTTTCAGTTCAGTATGAAAGAAAACAAACACAAGGATTTAGCCTGTAGAAGAGAAAAGTTGTCAAATGAATTAAAAATAAAGTAACTAAGGAAATTTGTGCTATTTCATGTCACACTTACCTGACTACAATTCATTCTTGAGTAGCAAAAACAAACTTTGAAACCAATGAGATTTTTCTTCTAGAGGAAAATAGTGACATCTTATAGTACTTTGATGTTAGAAGAATTTGTTGTACAAAATATCGGGGAAGGTCTTTGATCCACTTTCAGAAAAAATCCAAAGAGAGTTAGGAGCACTGAATGGCATACAAATATTAGTGCTCTCATTTCCTTCCCCTGAGCTTTTTCTTCTTTGTTCCTGATGCTTTCTGATTTTTGAGAGGGGAGTTTTAGGAAATTCAAATAAAACAAAAGCTGTGCATATAGCAGATGACTAAAATGAGGGAAAAAAACCCCTAGGAATCTCTGGTTTTTTACTCCTCATTGCTTTATACATTGTGATTGCTGAAAAAAAAGTAAGCGAAACAAGAAAGGCTTGAACCCAAAGTAGCAAAATATTACAGATTGGAAAGATGGAGATGTAATCCTCATTTGGTGGAAAGATATGGTTGAAATTAGTTTAAATGTGCTTCATTATTTTGATCCTCAGAACTTTCAGTGTACAAGTAATTAATCTTCAATTGGGTTGTAAGGCCACTGTATATCTGTGATTTTAAATTAGGCTGTATCTTCAAAATTTCCTTGATGCTCAAGATAATACATACATTGGTCTGAACTTTGATATCTTKTTTGGCTTTGGAGAAAATTATTTATGAATATGATGATTTCAAGCATGAATTTAAATTTTGTTTAGTTAAAAATAGTAATTTGTTAATATAGTGATCTTTTTTTATTAGTTTAAGTGATTACCTTGGGATAGCATTAGTTTGTTATGGAGTTTTTTATCTTCACGCTAAACATGCTGTTTTGGTAAACTTTGAGAAAAATTAAAATTTCTAAGATATTTCCATGATTTTTTTGAGATCATTATGAGTGAATAGGGATTGATTCAGATGTGTRGAAGATATTCTATTCACTTTTTAAGAAACAGTTAAGTCTGTGTAAATTAGATTCTCTCTTCAGCTGAAAAAACACAGTCTGTCCCGCTTCCAGAAAGATTAATTTTCCTTTGGTTTGCCTAGGATTCGACACCTATTTCTGATATCAAAATTATGTATTATAGAAAATTTAGGTAATACCTGTTACCCATCCTGCTGCAGATTTCTCGGGCTTCCCTAGGGGTCTTAGGTGGGATTCGGATGCCCATCTACCTAAACATCTATTGAAATGCCATTCTAGGAAGGAGGAAAGTATAAAACTCTCAGAAATAAGCAAATGCAGTGGATTATAATTAAATGGCAAAAGAGCTTCCAGAGCAAAGAAGATGCTGCCTGAATAGGCACTCACAAAGTTAGGCAGACTCAGAAAATAGGGAAATGTATTGTGTTCTGAATTATTTTTAGTAATCCTGTAAAAACATAAAGGAGATTTACATAAACTAGTTCCCATACTCATTTTCTATCATAGAGTCAAATAAGTAAATTCATTTAAAAAGTAAATGATCTGTTTCAGGACTGGCCACTTGGCTACTGTGAGCGATAGTTAGTATTCATGGCCATCCTTTTAGTAAGTAACAACTTTTTAGTTTCCACAGACAACTGTACCATAGAAAACAACATCCCTCACACTCTTTTTCCTGCCTTTCCTTTTCTTTTCCTTCGCATTTCCTTTATTTTCCAAGTATTAAAAATGCATCTAGAAACAAACAATAAATTTTATTACCAAGAGAGCTGATGAAAAAATGTCTTATAATGAGAATAAGCTACAATTTTCTTTTTTTGTTACTCAGAGTGATCAGCACTTCATTGCCTAAAGCTAAGTGTAAGAGAGAAAAACTGTGCTTATATTATGAGGATCTCTGTAAAGAATTTCAGTTCTTTGCAGGCTTTCAGATATATACTTCTAAAAGATTTTGATGATAATTCTTGCTATATTCAATCAGATCCTCATATTGTTTAGTAACACGACTGACTTTTTATTTTTCAGTATGCAACATGTGATTACACAGTATTTATTTTTTTTTTATGTTACAGAAAGTACACTTCAAAAGTCCATGAAGACAAAAGCCTTTCAATTTGCTGCATTGTAAAAAATAATGGATTAGACTGCAATACAAATCCTGTTCTCAGAGTTTGCTACAAGCTCATAGATTTTACTTGTTGGTGATTAATAACCATAATATTTTTGTGTCACATTCTTGCTGACCTCAGGCTCCAGTGAAGCTAAAGGGCATCAGGTTTTGTGAACAATACCAATGGAAGACATTAATACAAAGTTTCCCTAATCTTAGAACCTGAAAACATCTGCTTGAATTCTGCAGCATGTTGTGTCAGTTTTCAATGAAGGCAGCTTTTAAAAAATTGGCTGATTTTGCTCCCTGCAGTGGCTTTTGCTTCAGCCAGTGGGAAATTATTTCAGAAGGATTTAGATGGTGCAGGCATCATTGGTTTAATAAGAAAAAAGTAAGTCAAAAGTTAAAGAAGTCAAGCACTATTCCATTATATTCATATATCTCTTCTTACATCAACTGTTCTTTAAAAGGAAAGTATTATACCTTATTTAATTCTCTTTCATGCTAACTTAATGGCAGCAGAACAAAATAAAATGGATGACACTGTAGTTGGTTTCTCAGTTATTACAGTATAATAATTTTACTGATGCACATTCTGTAATATTTTCGTGATCATTAATTTCACAGTAAGGAGTACGTTCTCATTTTAATTTCTCCTATCATTCAACAAACAAAAATTACATAATTATTTACATTTTACAGAAAATTAGTCTTAACATTTGTTTTAAAAACTGAAAAAACCCAGATTATGATAAAAATATAATGGAATAGTGACTTTAAAGTACAATGTGCTAATGAGGCAGAGAGATTGCATTGGTGTAAATGCTTGAAGTTGCTTTAAATACACAGATTAATCTGCTACAGTACAGAAAGTTCTGTGATATCAGATTTTTTTTTTTAATAGCATTTACTAGTAGGAGTCTGAAATACAACATTCCTCAAGATTCATAATAATTCCAGGCCACCCAAACATTGTTTATTTGGGTCTTGGGCATCTGCAGTGTTCCCAATTCCTAGTCAACAGTTCAGTCTCTCTCCCTTCCAACATTCTGTGTCTTGACAAATTCATTAGACACTTCAGATTTTGGCTGGGAATCACTTGTTAGCTCAAATTTAGTCTGTAACTGAAGAAGTGCCTATTCTAGGAAAAGGAAAGCACCTGCCTTTCTCCACAGATGAGGAGTTTTGCAGACAGCCTGAAGCAACCCCACACATGCCTACTCCTACTACTACAACCCCACTTGGCCCTACTCCTCACGGGGAATTTCATCCATCCCAGTATCTGCTGGAGGRACAATGCAGCAGGACATAGGAAATCTAGAAGGTTCCTGAAGAGAACTTGTGCCGGTTTGGCCAAAATCTAGCAATATATCCTCTGAGAGAAAACCAGGATTCAACCACCCTTCCCCCCACAGGGTTCGGGGAAAAAAAAAAATATTTTCCTCGAAGGAAAGTGAATGAGATAAGAACTATTTATTTAACTAACACACAGGAAAAGGATAATAATGCTAAATAATGAAATGAAGTCTCTCGCTATAGAGAGAAACCTGGGAAGATTTTAGAGTCCTTCTGTAAGTGTGGTCTCTCTCCTCCTCGGAGCTGGGTCGGCGAGGGCCCACCCCCGGGCCTCGGGGGGAAAAAATTCTCCCGATGTGTTCTGATGTTGTTGAACAGTCCAGAAGAGAAGAAGGGAAAAAAAAMCCCAAAGTCTCAAGAAACAAAATTCAGCTTTCCGTCTCACG
The DNA here is from genome assembly GCA_003713295.1 of Parotia lawesii. NCBI lineage: Eukaryota > Metazoa > Chordata > Aves > Passeriformes > Paradisaeidae > Parotia > Parotia lawesii. The sequence goes on from RAHM01000012.1 coordinate 1,658,291, forward strand.
CCGGGAAGAGAAGACAAAAAAAAAAACCGAAACCGCTGGCTGAAGAAAGCAAGCAGGGTGCTCCCTCCTGCTCCTGCAGCCAGAGAATGCAGAGGAGTGAGACTCCGTGTCCTTGAGAAACTGTTTTGAAAAGTTCGTTTGGTTTTTTTTCCTCCAGCTCAGTTTAAAGGCACAGAGAAGGCACAATATTACTTTTTGGGCATAGAGCATGATAGGGGATACACATGATAGAGTCACCCCAAGACAGAACTGATGACCAATTCCTGACACAAGTGATAGAGAAGTGCGTAACTAGACCTCATATTCAGGAACGAGGAAGAGCTCGTTGGGGATGGGAAGACAAGGCAACTTTGGCTGCAGTGACCATGAGATAGTGGAGTTTAAGATCGCAGGAGGAGGGAGCAGGGCAAAAGGCAAGATCACAAGTCTGGACTTCAGGAGAGGAGACTTTGACCTCTTCAGGGATCTTCTTGAAAGAGTCCTGTGGGATAAGGCCCCAGAGGGCAGAGGGGCCAAGAAAGCTTGTTGATATTTAAAGATCAAGTTTAAGAGGTGTCCATTCCACTTGTCAGGAAGATAGGAAAAAGAGGCTAAGAGTAGTTGCTGGCAAAAGTCAAATTTAAGAAGGAAGCATCCAGAAGGTGAAATCAGGGACAYGTGACTCATGAGGAGCACAGAATTGCTGTCCAAGCTTACAGGGATGAAGTTAGCAAAGCCAAAGCCCACTTGAAGTTGAAACTGTGGAAGAAAGTCAAAGGCAACAATAAAGGAGACTATGAATATATAAACAGCTAAATGCTAACTAGGTGTCGTGGTTTGACAGTGATCCAATGCCAGGAACCCACGAGAGTTGCTCACTCACCCTCCCCTGCCACRGCTGGGCAGAGGAGAGAAAGAAAAAACAGTTAATGAAGGCTCCATGGGTGAGATAAGGACCAGGAGGAAACACTTCAAGGGCAAAACAGGCTTAACTTAAAGTTACAAAGTGAATTTATTGCTAACAGAATCAGAGGAGGATAATGAGAAGTAAAATAAACCCTTAAAACACCTTCCCCTCCTCCCCGCCCAGCCCCTCCCTCCTTCTCACCGACAGCGCAGGGAGACAGGGCATGCAGTGGGGGTTTGTGGTCAGCTCCTCACCGAGATTTTCTTCCGCTGCTCTGGGAGAGGAGTCCTTCCCCTGTAAGGCCGTGGAGTGTCCCTCCCACGAGAGACAGTTGTCTGCAAACCTTTCCAACGTGGGTCCGCTCTCACGAGCAGCAGTCCTGCTAAACCTGCTGCAGCGTGAGTCCCTGCCACGGGCAAACAGTCCTCCCAAAACTGCTGCGCCGTGGCTCTCTCTTTCCATGGGGTGCAGTCCCCCAAGGACAGGCTGCTCCAGCCTGAAAACAGGGGCCCTCTCTCTCCACTGGGTCTCCCAGTGGATCACAGCCTCCTCCAGGCATCCACCTGCTCTGGCATGGGCACCTCCACCACGGGCTGCGGGTGGATCTCTGCATCCCCCGTGGATCCCCATGGGCTGCAGGGGCACAGCTGCTTCACCATGGTCTGCACCATGGCCTGCAGAGGCATCTCGGTTCCGGCACCTGGAGCACCTCCTGCCCCTCCTTCTCCCCTGACCTTGGTGTCGCTGTGTTGTTTTCCCTCACGTGTTCTCACCTCTTCCTCCTCTCTGGCTAGAGGCAAAAAACTGTGACTTTGTTTTGATTTTCTTCTTAAATATGTCATCACAGAGGCATTACCAACTTCTCTCCTTGGCCCAGTTTTGGCCAGCAGCATATCCATCTTTCAGAGCCATCAGAGATTGGCTTTGCTGGACATGGTGGAAGCTTCCAGCAGCTTCTCACAGGAGCCACCTCTGTGGCCSCCCCGCTACCAAAAACCAGGCTGTGCAAAACCAATACACCAGGGAAAAGCTGTACCTGCTGCTGAATGGGCAGTGGTCRTGGTCTTGGTGGTGACAAAGGACATGGAGTATGCTGAGGTAGTCAATTCCTTCTTCTCATTCTGTACTAATAAGACCAGTGTACTGTTTTGGCTGCTCCTCTCAGCATAGATGAGGCCAAACCTGGAGTACTGTGTCCAGTTGGGGCTCTTCAGTACAAGAGAGACATGAATATATTGGAGAGACTGCGGCAAAGTGCCACAAGGACAATTAAGAGACTGGAGCATTTTTCATATGAGGAAAGGCTGAGAGAGCTGAGACTGTTCAGCTTGGAAATAGAAGGCTCAGAGGGATCTTACCAGTGTCTGTAAATACCCAGAGGGAGAGTGCAAAGAGGAGGAGGTCAGGCTCTTTCCAGTGGTGTCCAGTGACAGGAAAAGAGGCAATGGGCACAAACTGAAATACAAAAGGTTCCCTCTGAAAATCAGGAAACACTTTGTCGTGTTGGGTGGCCAGACATTGCCACAGGCTGCTCAGAGAGGTTGTGGAGTGTCCATCCTTGGAGAGTATGAAAGTCATCTGGACATGGTCTTGGACAATTGACTCTGGGTGYCCCTGCTTGAGCAGGGGGATCAGGCCTGCTGAACTCTAGAGGTCCCTTCCAACCTCAACCATTCTGTGATTCTGTGATATAAGAGGCAGTTTTTTACTAAGTGTCCCACCATTACTTCCTGTTTATCCAGCTTGAGGCAGAGACATATTAATTCTTTYAATTCCAACCAGAAAAACAGAGAAGTTAATTGCGGTCAAGACTATAAACTGTTTCAATTTATTTTCTTTGCATCCTAGAAGAGGTCTCTCATCCCTCGTCTGTCTTATACTGAAGATAAGTACTTTTAATATGTTTTTCTTTTTTGTTTCCGTCTGGCTGTTTTGTATGGGACCTGATCTCGTATAGGTAAGTAAAAAGCTGTTTTCAGTGTGAATTCACAATTTTGTTTGGAAAGGGAGGTTTCCATTCCTAGGAATGATACTATTTTCAGAGTGCATGCATTCAAAGAGCAAAGATGCAAACCCAGTTCCGTCCTGTAACATCTGGATTATGTTTTTCATGAAGATTTGTATTTAATGTGACAGCAATAATTTTGGTAAGAGGTGAAATAATAAATTTAATTTCTGATTTCTCAAGGTAGATGGAGGTGAGTTACATTTGTTGCTAGTTTGGGTGCATTTGTATGACTTTTTTTAGGCATTTCTTTGTATTAAGTAATAGTAACAAAAAAAGAATCAAATGACCAAACTTGAAAGAGATCAACAGTGATACTATGGATTTATGACTATATGTTGGAATCTCTTTAGACTCAGTCTTGTGGATGTCTAAATTGTAAAAGGAAAGCGGCATGAGTTGAGAGCTGCAAATTTGGAGCCTTTCCTGGTAGGGCTCTGCAGTCTCACACTTAGTTAAAACTCTTTAAAGAATTATATCTCTATATATCTCTTATTATATATCAGTTGCAACGGCTAAACAACTAGAGATAATGAGGGAGTATGTGTTATCTTAGATGACTTTGGAAGTGTTTAGAAGAGCTTGTGGAACAGAAATGATGTAGTACTTGGGGTTTGCAAAGATTATCACATGGCACACCAAGCATTTAACTGTGTCCTTAAATCCATTCCAAAGCGGCAATATACATGAGCCCTTATTTAAATGCTCTGTTGTGTTGGAATTTTAATTCTGCCAAGTCAATGAACTTAGCAGGCTAATGTATGAGTTAATGGAAGCAAGACAGGTAGTAAAGCTAATGCACCTGAACAGAGTTGCTGGAGGTTTCCAGGTGCRGTTTGTAGTGTTGGCAGTGTTCAGCTCTCCACAAGGACTGGAAGGATGGTTGGAATCCCTTTATCTGGGGTCTCTCAATAATTTTTAAGTGAAATTGTTCAAGAAAAATGAAGTAAGAGGTCTGATTTTTGTATCTCTTGTCAATCGAATGGGTGGGCTATTAACACCAGCCGAAGTCCAGCATAGCAGTACTTAAAAGGGCAGCTACAAAGAGGACAGAGGCTCTCTCTTCATAAAAAGCCACATGGAGGTGACATGAGGCAATGGCTCCAAGCGGCATTTGGAGAGGTTTCATCTCAATATAAGAAATAAAGTTTTTACAGTGAGTAAATGCACTTTTTACAGATGAGTCCCCATCATTGGAGGGTTTCAAGATTCAGTGGGACAGCATGCTTGATAATCTGATCTAGGCTCCCTTTCCCACAAAAGGTTGAACYAGTTGATCTTTCAAGATCTTTTCCAACCTGGGCTATTCTAGGATGATATATCTTATTCAGTTCTCTTTTTGTTTCTCTGTTCCTTTATTTGACCTTATCCAAGTCACCATCTTAAGCAGAGTAAACCAAATTAAAAATTACTGCATAGAACAAAACACGATATTTTCACTGTTATCTGAAATACATACAGCACCTTCCAGAATGATAAATGGTACGGTTTCAGTGATTTCTTTCCTGAGGCTGAAATGAAGAAACTCCCATTTTTCTTTTGTAAAGCATTGTCTCTTTGAGGGAAATGAGAAAAGCATCATTAAAAATTGTGAAGAAAAACATTTATTTTACACTTTCATATTTGAATTTTTAAGTCTAAGATGAGTTTACCTTCCTTAATTGGCTTATGGCAATATACAATACATAACATGTATTTTCACATCCCTTACGCAGGGTGAAACAGATGATAATGTTTTAAAAATATATTGTTAGACACTATTTTACATGGTTTTGCTCTTGATAATTTTGAAGTACCTGGAAGTTAGGAAGCTGATCTTCATAGTGATGTTCTAAAAATATATTGTTAGACACTATTTTACATGGTTTTGTTCTTGATAATTTTGAAGCATCTGGAAGTTCAGAAACTGATCATCATACATATGTACCTGAATTAGAAACTTTATTTTGCATGTATGTATGATTTGATTTATTCAATTTATGCTAAAAAGATAAATGTCTATTTTCCCTTCCTCTCCCAGCAAATCATAAGCAGGTAAAAAACCACTTCATGTATATTGTAACTTTTAACTTAAAATGGCGTTTGTTTAGTAAATTCTTTTTATCATTTTCACGACCAATCATTAACATAATATACTATAAACATAAACTGCAAATAATTGCAACATTCAAAATTTTACACTGTCAAAAAAAGAAAAAGAGCAAGAACATTCTACATATGGATGCTAGATTTCATTCCAGTCTGTATGGAAAAGGTTACTGTGTTGATAACCTGAAAAATGTTTTTTTGTCAAGCATTCAGAAAAGAAATCCTGAGACTAGAGGCAGACATCAGTTTCTACTTGTTGAGTACTTGGACATTTTACATGAATCTCTGGAAAGAAAGTAAATGAGAGTTTTAGTTTTCTCCCTTTCAGCTTAGTGTCCTTGTGACAAATTAAGTCAGGTTCCCTTTTCCTTGCTCTCTGTTGGAACAAGAATTGTTGCATTTCTGCCTTTGTCTCCAGTGACAAAGGGACTGTTGATGGATTGTCTGAAGCAGTATGATGTGTGTTAGGGCTGCTGAGGGTTGTTAGGTTTGTGGGTTCAACCACCAGTGAAGCTGAGCATGTGTTGCAGGGACACACGGATGTGGGGACACACTCATTCGCTGAGGACACCGACACGGCTGATCACACAGGTTGCCTCAGGAGGTCACCAGCGGAGCACACGCACAACACACTCCAGATTCACAAGCAAATGGACATTTGTGAGATCTCTGGGGTACCAGCATGGCCCCTTTACACAACTGGCACCTCTGCCTGAATCCCGAACCCTCTTATCTGCCCCACAGGTCCCCAGCTTGCCAGCTGATGCAGCTRGGTGCTCGCTGCAAACATGAGCACTCACACACTCCTCCCACAGATGCCCCACACTAAATACCAGCACAGACTCTCTGGCTGTCTGAGATCTCTGCCAGGACCCGAGGCCCCTTCACAAACGCTCACACTACCCCAGCAGTGAACACCAGGCACACGGGCTGTGACCCMAACCCCACTCCAGCCATCAGCTCTGAGCCCCTCACTCACCCCAGTACCTCAAGGTTATTTTTACATGTACACCATTCACAGTGGCTGTAGGATAAAAACCCCCACTTTCTCTGTCCAACACTGATTAACCATGCAATTGTCTYGTTTTATACCCCTTTCTGCCTACCCGTCTTATCTGTTTCGTCCTGCTCCCCCTTTCCCTGCTCATTGCCTCACCATTTGACACAGTCCCACCAAACTCTTCCAAAATGCAGGATCCCCAGGTTTGCATCCTCATCTGTTGAAAAGTACAATTCTTTGATAGCCCATCAATTAGTGTGACTGACCAGGTTTGTTTCTGGTTATTGTTTGCTAATGCTGATTGGCCTGGATTTATGTCTCTCTGTATTTTGTCTCCCTTCCTTTCCTTATCCTTCCAACTGGAAAAATAAAGATTCTCACACTCCACATATCCTTATTAGTTATGCCACTGACACAGTTTGTTCCTCACATGACCACCCTTACTGTGTGTTTTTCATGTCTTTATGGCTTCTTTCGCCAGATACTCTAAAAAGGAGCAGGCAGTTGTTGCATGTACCCTGAAAAGAACATATACCTGAGATGGAGTATTTGTGTTCAAACTGTATCAAGTTGAACATCTAGATTAGAGTTGTCTTAACTTGCTAGGAAAGTGGTGTTAAATATTGGCATTAAAGCAAAATTATGTCTGACTAGCATCACTTTGCAGAAGATGTAGGTAGCTGCAGTGAAGACTCAATAATGAGGGTTCTTTCAGACCTTTAGGCCAGAGGAAGATGTAATTTAATTTGACCTTAGGTTGCTTAGGAATGTAAGAGGGAAACAGCTGGCTGTGTTCTTGTCTCAGGACACTTCTGACCTAGGATATGGGAATGTCAAACTGTGGCTATCCAGAAAGCTGTCAGGACAAGCGAGGAAGTATGTAAAAGAGTGTCTAAAGCTCTAAGAGTAAGAAGTGATGGAAAATAAATGCAAGAGCTCATTATGGCTAAAATTGCTACTGGATCACATTGAAGGATATATTTCTCCAAGTCTCCCATGCTACTGGTACTGTGCAGAGACGTAACAAGGAAAGTCTCATAAAAAGTTCACAGTGTAAGTAAGTGAGAAAGAGAAGCAAAGCACAAGTAGAAAATTAATTTCCTTTAAGTCCCACGGATGATCACTGGCAGATGAAAGAACAAAGGCAGTCTTTTTCTGAATTTCTAGAGTCCATTAGCCATATTTCATTATATGTAGGGTATTACTGTTATTCCATTCCACTCCTCATGTTCTTAATGAATGATGCAATATAATATGAAATGCAGTAAAAGTTCGCCCAACAATATTGAGTCATTTACTTCTTTTGAAATTTTGTTGCATGCATATCAAAAAGTGATGTTTTAACAGCAGCATGGTTTGGTGTTTCACATGTCTTTGTGGTAGGATTTTTACTAATCTTTCCTGTCACAGCTTGGATTATGCCTGTCATGCTTCATGTAGATCAGCAAAGACATTCTTGTAATATTGTAGAATCCCTAAGCATTTCTTTACACCTTTTGAACTGCATTGGGCTGTTTTTTTAGTTCTTTTGTTCTTCAGATTTTCTATTGAGCATGGAATTCCTTGAGTAAGCAAAGATTTTTGTCGAATACCCAGGGGTAGTAGGAAAATTCTCATCATTGTAGTTAACCGTGAGAATTTCTAGTAACAATTTGTGACTAGATCTTTTAGAAAAAAGTCTTTGAAAATGTTGATGTTAGTAACTTGTAAAGAGTTAGCTTATTATCAAATTGTTCTTTGCATCTCAATGCAGCAGTGTTTCTGTGCAGGAGAACCTGTATAAGTGCCCAGTCCTGTCACCTGCAAGACAGAAGATGTTTACCGTCTGAAATTGCAAAGCTGTAGAAATTCAGAATACTTATGATTAATACAAAATTATATATAACAAAAGATTCTTAAACCAGGTATAAATAGCTAGATTGTAAGGTAACTGACTGGTTTAGACAGTTGTAGGCTGTTTGCATTTGACAAACAAGAGGAGTGTACTGTAACCATGAAAACAGTTGGCTGTTAGCTCTTCCAGAGAGTTGTTTTTAATATATAAGTGAATTGCTGAAGGTAAAAATTTACAGAGTTTTCATTACAGAAATATGAAGGAGGACTGGAATCAGTTTTCAGTTACTGGTAACATTTTGGGTGTTTGTGCAGCAAAATAGCCTTCTTTTGCTGTTAACTTGTCATCAGCCATTTATCAGTCATAGTTTTAGTTAATTCTGTGATGTCCAGAGACCTGTACTATGTCATGGACCAATCTGTAGTGGCTGCAGCTACATGCATTTGTGAATTCTTTGAAGTCAGATGTGATGCTTGGTCCCACCAGTCTGGCACAGGCACACTCTGTGTGATGGGCAAACCCTCAGCCTGAATGTGGCTGGAAAGAGCGTTAGCTTGGAGTCATGGGACTAAATCAGCCTGAGTCAAATTTTGAGTGATTCAGACCATTAGGAACACTTTATTTTGAGGTGGTTTTATTTGACCTACTTTTCTAGAATGCATGATGCTTTGCACTTGTATTTCATGAAGGAATAGCATAGGAGTATGGCTAATTTTCTCTACAGATGTAATAGTAAGATTCCTACCTACCTCATCTCGTCTGCATTCATAATTCTGTCTTTGCTTTTGTACACCTACAGAAAATCTCTCAACCCTTGTGCTATTATTTATGTGTCTGTTTTACCTGGTTTATCTCATCTTCACACCTGTTTGAATCCTGTCTAATTGCTATCCTTAATGTATCCTCTCAGTGTCAATCCTATATTGCTGCCTCATAGCTCCATTGTACTAGTTTTATAGCTCCTTCGACAGCAGCCTCTTTGTTGGTTAGAGATGTTACTTTGGTGTTCTTTTACTCATGTAGGACATTAAGCTGTATCTTGCCACTAAAATTACCTCATGACTTTGAAGAAAATGTTGAACAAATCACATGAAATAAAAGATAAATTTGATGTCAGAAATCATGGTCAAAAAGATGTCCTTAATGCTTGCACTGTAAAAGATAAAATATGGCTTTGAAGCCCTAGCAAGAGGACACRGAATAGAGTGAGTCCTCACATCTCCACATGCCTTTGCAAAGGCACTGCAGTTCCAGGGCATTACTGACTCTGGGGCTAATCTGTTGCAGTAGAACAGATCTAGCACAGTAATTCTGCACACCAAGAAATATCCATGGATAATGGTATACATTTAGGTAGTTCTCACCTCTTACAGGCTAAATTCCTAGCAGAAACAAAGTATCTTAACATTCCAAAATCTGTGTAAGAATGATGCTCAACATGTTGCTTTTCATCACTTACATACTTTATTGTACTGGTAGGTTTTTAAAAATCACTGTAATTCTGTAATTTTTTTGTTAAAAGATGCTGCTCATTTATTTATAGTTTGCTTGAAGAATGAATCCATAATGGGATCAAAAAAGAAACTGCAATAACTGAAAGTTGGTCAAAACTGAACAAAACTCTGATTGAGTTTCAGTGTCACATTTCAGCCATCTTATTGTTTTTATAGTTCCACAGTCTCTTCACACAGGCCTTTTCAACCATCTGTATTTGCTACTCTCAGCCACCCAGACTGCAGCTGTTTCTGCAAGTACCTTTCTGAGTGACCATCAAGTAGATAATGACCAATAAAGCAATTACTGCATGTGCAATCTTTCACCCTTTTCTATGTAAACAGGAGACTGTGCAAAGAAGAAACCAAGTAGTGTTTGCTTACTTACAAGTCGTTTCTTGGGGTACCTTTGAACGGACTCGGGGTCATTTATAATTCGGGGAAAAGGCAAGGATAGCAAAGCATAAGAACAGATTAGTGGCACCTGGAGCAGTTAAGAGTCAATACAATTTTTACAAGAATATCAAGGGAAAGTGGAGGACTAGAGAGAAAGTAAGCTTATTAATAAATAAGGTAGATTAAATTAATGATTAATGACTCCTAAGTAGCCAAGTGCCTAAGTGATTTAAAAAAAAAAAATCAATSTTGGCGGGGGGGAAAAAAATGAAAAAGGAAGGTCATGAGCAAATAGACGCAGGTTGGCACATCAGGATCTATTCCAAGTCTCAGGAGAGATGCAGTTGTGCAATCTGAGCGAAAAACAGGTATTGAATCACGAGGCTGAGATCCACACCTGACTGTGGCTTGCTTTTTCTTCTCAAATCATGCTCATRCTCATGTTTATCTGCCAGTGCACACTGTCTCAGCTGTGCAGCGAGGAATGGCAGGTTGTTCAGGCAAACTCCTCATGCTGCTTTTCTCTGTTACAGCCTGCATTGTGGCCTGGCCCTTAGCAAATAGCAGGGGTAAATGGCAGCTGGACTTAAACCAAGTCAGACAGAAATTTGCAAACTGTAAAAACATGAATAGACCCTGTGAATTTAAACACAGTTTATTACAACTGTAATTTTTTCTAAAAAAAAAGAAAATTAAGAAAAAATGCGTAGTCACTGGAGGATTAAGAGAGAAAGTTAAGGTGGAACTGATCTTCAAAAAGTGAAGGGGATAGAAGGGAAATGATCGTTATGAGTTCTGTCAGTCTAAATTAAATCCTTGATGGAGAGAAGAATACCCTTAGGAACAAATTGTAAATTAAAGTGTAGKAGTAGTTGGTTTAGCCAAAAACCCCTGTGCACTAAGTAAAATGATATTTTAATTKTTGAATCAGATTACCAGAATGTTATTCATGTCAGTGATTAAAAAGGAAAGAATAGGGGAATAGATCTGATATATGTAGATGTCCTTATCCCTCTTGGATGCAATTCGGGCTATTGATAATTGTCTGCTGAGTCCTAACAGTCTGTAACAAGGCACCCAGAAGGCATCTCTCACCCTGTATCCACTAAAAGCAGTTCTGTCTGGATACAAGCTAGGTTTGCATCCGTGTATGTATACATACTTATAATATATCTGCATATAGATTAGCGCTGTATATTTGCAGTATTCGTCTTTTTCTGCATGTGTAAATACATGTAATTATGGGGTTTTTCCCTCTTCAAATATTTCTCAGGCTGTGCARTTGGAATGGGACAGTCAGAATAATAATAATAAGTAAGAAATAACCTATTCATCAACTAAGGAAGAGCACAGGATAAGACAAATGAGCTTATTTTAAATCAACTTTTATTTTACATATTTAATAATATTTCAGTTTAGAGTGTGCTAGGTTATAAACAATTCAGTGGGTCTGAGGGAGGTTAATTTGGCAAGAAAAGGAGAAAGAAAACCATWAAACAACTTCACAATAAAATCTCAAACACAGCCAAGAGTGAGAACAGTTTTATTGGAATTGTGCCTCTTCTTCAGCAGTAATGTCTGTACAGTTATGTCAGATGGTTTGGTGCTTTAAAAACCTTGAAACTACATTTATTTCTATAATATTTTCATTAATACTGAAAAATATTTGTTGAAATGGACGCCACTTTTCTAACAAATAATGCTGAAGGACATCTCCTGCAGATTTCACCAATATTGAGGAGTATTTCTAGGAATGATAAATATCCAGGAAATTCAAGTATATGTCTGAATTTACCAGAAATGCTTACAGTGCCAAGTTTTGCAAGAATACACTGCTAGTTTTCTCATTAAGGCAGCCAAGTGTATGACACAGCAGTGAAATCACTAGATACAGTCACTAGCCAGTCACTTATGGATCAGTCCTACAGCATGACTGATAGGGTTTTTCTTTCTGTTTTATCTTTGAATTGCAGAGGCAAAAGTAGAAATCATACCTATTGGCAAGTCTGTAGTTGTTTCATCTTTAACAGATTCCAGGTACTCTCTTCTTTCCATTTTGTAGGAAGTGTTCTTGAAAACCAACGGCAGTGCACTTGTTGATAAAGCCATCAGTATTACCAGCTTAACCTCACTCCAAAGTACAAAATGATATATTTGCTAGGTACACTGTTATACATATGTATCAAATGACTGAAAACCCTTCAGGCACTTGGGTCTTATTACCTTTCTTGATTACTATCAGCTTGCTGCATGTATAGTTCCTTCTGAATTTTATTCATGGGCTTAGGGTCATTACCTTAAGATAATGTGCATTCATGGTAAATTAAAAATCAAAATAGACAGAAAGCATCAGAAATTAAAATAAATAGCAATTGTGTTTAATTTGTTTAAAATAATTTTATTTCTTTGAACTGCTGCAATTTGATAATTAGCTATTAAAAATGCACAGAGAAGTAACTTGAGAAGGGATATATCAATTGATGTCCACACTGAAAATTGCTGCTCTTGGCTTGGATGGGTGCACTTTAACTGAATAAAAATCTGTCTGTGTAGCTGGGCCTAGAGAGTGTTGGTGAGTGGAGTTACACACAGCTGATGGACAGTCGTCAGTGCTCAGTCTTGGGGCCAACTCTGTTTAATATCTTTACCAGTGATGTGGATGAGGGGATCAAGTGCACCCTCAGTCAGTTTGTAGATGACACCAGGTTTGACAGGAGAGCTGATCTGCTGGGGGTGGGAAGGCTCTGCAAAGGGATGTGGATAGGATGGATAAATGGGCTGAGGCCAATGGCTTGAGGTGCAACAATGTGGAGTGCCGGGTCCTGCACATTGGTCACAACCCCATGCAGTGCTATGGGCTGGGGGCAGATTGGCTGAAAAGCTGCCCATCAGAAAAGGACCTGGGGGTGCTGTTTGACAGTGTCTGTATTTGAGCCAGTTTGTGCCCAGGTGGCCAAGAAGGCCAATGGCATCCTGGCCTGTATCAGCAATAGTGTGGCCAGCAGGACCACACTGTACTGTCCCCCTGTACTCGGCACTGGTGAGGCCACACCTCGAGTGCTGTGTCCAGTCCTGGGCCCCTGACTGGAGGAAAGACATTGAGGTGCTGGAGTGTGTCCAGAGAAGGGCAATGGAAGTGGTGAAGGGTCTAGAGTACAAGTCCTGTGAGGAACAGCTGAAGATGGTTGGATTGTTCAGCCTGAAGAAGARGAGACAGCTGGAAGACCTTATYGCTCTCTACAACCATCTGAAAGGAGGCTGTAGCCAGGTGGGGGTTGGCCTCTTCTTCCAAGTAACAAATGATAGAARGAGAGAAAAGATCCTCAAATTGCATGAGGGGAGGTTTAAATTGGATATCAGGAAAAAATTCTGCATGAAAGGGTTGTTAAACAGTGGAACAGATTGCCCAGRGAAGAGGTGGAATCACCATCCCTGTAGGTATTTAGAAGACAGGTAGATGTGGCACTCAGGGACTTGGCAGTGCTAGGTGAATGGTTGGACTCAAAGATCCTGAGGCCCCTTTCCAACTGAAATTGTGATTCTGTGATTTTTTTTTCCTCTAAATAAAAAATACATAAACCCCAGTGGTCCCTGAAAACAAGCATTTTTTAATAAACTTAATCATATTCCTRTTAACAAATTTAAAATGTTTATGCTAAATAGATCCTCATTTTTTATGTTGTGAGTAAGCTGATTGTTTCAGAGCTACGTGATTTTTTTTCTAAAATAACCCAGAGAAACTAATAAAGGTTTCAAATTAATTCCTTTCCTCAATTTTTGTTTGAAACCAAAAATCTCATTTATAATAATGTTATTGAGTTTATTATAAAACTGTTAAACTGCATTAAATTATTACCGCTTACTTACTACATATTACTCAGAGCTGCTGTRTATGAAAAACATCATTAAGTCAGGAGATTTGTTTTATTTGTTGCTTGTTACTGTAATTTAAAATGAAATATTGAGGAATCTATTCTGTATCACTTCAATTCTTACTCATATGCRATTTGCTAACATCTGTTCTCTGTCAGATTTTTTTATGATTCAGRTGTGGGGCCAGAGGACACTATAATTTTGCTATAATGTTGCAATCAACATCAGAAGGCAAATCTTTAGAAATTAAGTTGTTAAAATTGACATGACGAGTTATAGTACTCACTGAAAGGTAATGTATTTTCAATATGTAATTTTATAACTGAACTTTACCTGTAGAGATTGCTCTGCAGGGAAAAAACCCCTTTTATTTGCCTTCCTAATTCAAGAACTGAACAATTCTGAGTTTATGCRTGATAGATACATGTGCTGTATAAATTTCCTGTGATCCCAGTTTCTGATAGACACTTCACAAGACACACAGAAATTCAAGGGACCCATTTGTCCTCTGAAAGATAAACTACGCTTCCTTTTACTTGCTTAAACTTTTGAGTCTTTCTAGATCTAACACTGACTTAATTTTTTTGTGAGAAAATCTGTGTTGGCCAAAGTAGCTAGAAGATGTAAAAACCCCTGCAAGCTAAAGCCGAATTTGAACAATTTCATTTTCTTAATCAAAATCTCTTATTTTAGGTTTCAACTTTTCATTTAGGTTGCATTTTTGGCAGCAGCTTGAAGACTGAGATATGGGTGAAAAAAGAGAGCACTTGTATRTGTGTATTTGAATTTTGTCAATATCAGAATTCAGATTCTCAATCTGAAGCACTACCTGAGTAATATGTAGCAGACRTAAGAGAAAAATACACATTGAATACATGTTGAAGAGAAAGGGCTGAAACAGTAATATAGCCTGGAAAGACGAACAGCTACTGATGACACCACCTAAACAATAAAGATACTTAAACTTTTTCTTTAAAAGATACCTACCCAGTGGATTTGAGAAGTACATTCACATGCAGAAGCAAAGAAACTGATCCTATGCTTGGAATTTATCCCAAATTTTTTAGTAATTTTGCATCTTTAAAGCTCCTAATCATGCAATCAGTTCATGCAAAGAACTCCACTAAGTTAGTGGTATTAATCAAGAGTTTTCAGGGTTGGGACCCTAATCAGCATTTTCATGCTTTCTCACTCTTGCAGCATGTGTGCAGCTAATTGGTGTTTTGACTGAGTCAACGTATGAATGGTAACACCAATGAATCAAAGGAAATTGTTCTCATTAGAATGTGGAGCTAGAGAAGTACTGCTTTCCAGAATAAATATTATCCTCAAAAAATATTCTCATTAAAACAAATTGCCCTTTGTGGCGTAATAAAGTTTGTAAAGAGAAGCATCTGGCAGAAACCTACTGTAGTGTAACATTTGGAATGAATTAATTTATTTTACTGTCATAAACTGCTTTTTGAGCTTCTACATATTTTATCCAGATTTAAATGTATCAGTATGTTGGTTTATATTATTTTATTATATTCAACTTGTAATTCCTCTAAAATAATTTTATTCTGCACATAACAACCCCTGGAAAATGGGATACGTTGGAGTTAAAGAAACTTCAGGCAAGGTTTTAGACTTTGTGTACAGTAGCACATTTCATCACTAAGTATTTTACAATGCTTCCAACATCTGGAGGCACTAAAGTGCAGGTGTCCCAGTGTTGACAAGAAAATTTGTCTTACAGTAAGCAATAGAAAAAATCATGTTCAGGAACTTAGTCTAGTTTCTTCATTGTATCCTTTGTGTTTATAATATAAGTAATTCCCACTCCTTTTATAGTCAATGGAAAAAATGAGGCATAGTCCAGATTTACTCCACTGGAATGGTATTGGATGCCACTGTAAAGCAAAATCTAGAATTTGTATCTGAAATACACACCTACATTTAAGATGTCTGTCTTTCCTTAGACTAATTGCACCATAAGTGGTAAACTTTGATGGAAAGATGAGATAAAAAAGTGACTCTGAATTTTTACATTGTTGTGAAATGTGCTCAGAATGGTTACACATTTTTTGTCRTGTGCCTGTAGTTGCTGGACACTTAAAATATTTAGTTCATACAGATCATAAAGATACCAGAACATATGCTGAGTAGATATCTAAAGTGTTTATATACAGTAGCAATATGGAATGTAAATAATGTAGAATAATATAGATGCCAAAGCGATGCCAAATTAACCAACTTAATTTTATACCTGATTTTGTCAGCATTTCTAACCCGAGCCTGCAATCATCAGGCTGCCCACTTCAGAAGCAGGCAGTAGGACACATGTTGCTTATCCATCTCTGTTGTATGAAGCAATGTTTTTGTGAATTAAGCACTGGTTCATAATTCTAAGTACCGAGAGAAAAAGAAAAAAACAAACAAAACACTACATTTATTTAAAAGAGAGAATGATGGGTTGAGACAGAGGAGAGAAATACAGAAAGATTTAAATCCAAAGTAATCTAAAAGGCCAAACAGAGCAACACTTTCTAGACCCATCTGCCCTCTCAATGCCCAAGGATCCAGATGTTAGATGTTAACAGATGTTAGATGTTAACAGATGTTAGATCTATCAGTTAACTGGAGATAAAGGAGAGTTATTCTGAGGAAAAGCACTGCAAGCTTATATGTTGTCTCATTAAGAAAATTACATTACAAATTTCACACAAGGACAGTATTAAAAACATATAAATGAAAGATTTGATATAATCAGCATATATACAAAGACATTATAAAACTTCATATGSCCATCACAGTGGTAGTATACTAGTTCAGTGTGTAAGTTTTATAAGGTACGCAGCAATATGTTCAGATGTTGTAGGAGTTATACTTAAAAGCTGTTTTTTGAGAGGAATGAAAGGGAGTAATATAACAATATTACATTAAATGAAATAGAAATTTTCATCTACTATATTTTCCTTTTCTATTAAATTAGTCATCTGTTTTCCTTCCAAGTATGTCAAAAAAATTCCCACTTGCTAACAAAGCTCAAGAGCCATGGAAGTTTCTCATCATTCAAAAGATTTATATAGTAAAATATTTCTTCAAAATAATCATATATGCCCAGATTCTAARTTATTTTTCATCCGATAAGTTCCTTTCATTTGGTCTGGGCAGCAAAGAAGGAAGTGAACGTGTATTTTCTCAAASTTGTTCTCTATCAGGCTACTCTGATCTCTGCAGCCAGCCATGCAAGAAAATGAGTAAGCATGACATTGATAAAGCAGCTGTGATACAAGAATTTAAAGCTAAAAGAACCTYTAAACAGCTCATATAGTGAGGACATACGTCCAGTTGTAAAGTAATAATGTTGCTCAAGGACATGCCAGTGGATTCAATCCTATTATATATGTACATACATACATACATACATATGTCTAATGTTGGGTTTTTTTTTTCTTTTGGTGACCATAAATACTAGTTTAATGCATACAATTTTGTGCTCTTTGCACTTTAAAAATTATTTTGAAATACATTCCTGGAAGCGACTTTGGTCTTCGTACAGTATTCCTCTATATGATTTGTACATGCTGCATATTCAGTGTATGTGTGTAGATACCGAACATAAAAGCAGTTTTATTGTCTCGTCTAAAGTCAATTTAAGTCAGCAGAATTCCAGCAATTTGTGTGGGGTCTGGAGACAGAGCCCTCTCCACCTCTATTTTTGATCTGAGTAGCTAGCGTATGCAAACCTTACTCAAATGATTCTTCCTGGGAACATGAGTAATTTCTTTAGGAAGTGTGCAGGTTTTGTTTTGTTTGGTTTTTTTTCCAATTCATAATAATTTGACCTTGATCATAGAATCTTAGAGTTGTTAGGGCTGGAGGAGACCTCCAAAGATCATCTAACCCAACCATTAATCTAACATTGCCAGGTCTATCACTAAACCATGTCCCTAAGCAATCATCCCAGTAATCTTCCCACTCCCAATCTTAGAAGACCTAAGGAGCACTTTGAAGTCACTGGAGTGGTGTGAATTCTTTGTTATGGGCATCCTTGGTAACAGTAAATGCTTCTAGCAGTGTATGGCTTTATGTTCAAGTGTATTTTGTCTGCTAATCAAATTACATGAATATGAAAAAGTTCGAGGTGAATACAGACACTGTTTTTTCAGTAATTGTGTTGTTTTAGAGCTAATTTTGTCACGCTTTGAATATTACTTCTGTAGCAAATTGAGGTATTTGAGGCATTTAAAAAGTAAGATAGTGATGTTCTTAATAATTTATTGGGTTATATTTATTGTTAGTATACTTGTTATGTCTTGGCATCAAGAACATGACTTTATGATACAGAGAAATGAGGAAAGGAGAATACATATTTAAAGGATCTTTCAATATAAAACGCCCCCCCAATTATGATATTGAAAATTCTGTTTGAAAAAGTCACCTATACTTAATGACTTGCCTGTTGTAGAGAAGTTCTAGAAATGCAATTTTGTGAATTCAAGATGTTTCTTTTAAAATGGCTGATACAGAACAATAATTTCAGAGACTATATAATCTTGGGGTGTTTTTTTTGTTTTGGTTTTTTTTTTGAATACACTATAAGTAATAAATAGAATATATCTGGTAAAGTGATTTAACTAAATATTGCAGGGGGCTTTAATGAACAATTGTGGTAGTTGCTTTGGTGTTTTCTGAAGAGCAAGTGACAGGTGTAGAACCCTATACTTCACAAAGGGGTTGCCACCCTTTGATGAACTGTTTGCATACACAACTGATTCCACARAGCACAGGAGAGCAGTAGTTCCAAATGACTGTGATACAACAAATGGCATTGTGTTATTAGCTAATGAGGGAGATTTCAATCCACTATTTAGTAACAAATGCATGATGAAGCACTGGCTGCTGCTGTTGGAATGCAAAACAGAATGGCTTCTGATGCACAATGTCGTCACTGTCATTGGCTCTTCTGGGTGATACGCAGAAGTTGTGCTGTACTCCTAAGGTCTTGCAGGGATTCATTCATTGGCCGTGTGAGTGAAAATCGGTTGTATTAATGTGACAAAGAGTAAAGGGAAAGTCTTACAAATCAGCCTCTGTAATATGAAGTGCAGGTATCCAAGTCTGAAGGCGGTGACTTGTTTGTGCAAGATTGCCTTCCATATTTAATCAAGWCCTATGACACACTCATGGGCATGCAATTATAGATAATAACCAGTTCTATGTTCATATCAAAATGGGAAGATAATAATACATTTGGCTTAAGAAAAAAAATGTGATCCTTGACCATGTACTCAGACTACAAGAACCTTAGTGATATTTAACTTTTATGATAACCGCAAAAATCAACCTATTTAATTCTACCATGAATTCAACAGCTTTTTAGGTACATAGCTTGACTACCAATGTACATGGGTGGTTCTGAATAACATTTTAAAAAGAGGTTTTGTRGTGCAAAGGGCTGTGATTCAGCTCATCTAATTATAGATGTTTTCATCATAGTTTTCTACAGCTCGGGTAATAATTTTTACAGCTGGGGAGAGAAATGGACATCTGCAGGTCATGACTGATCTATTCCGTATTAGTTGGACATTTTAGAGTGGGTGGATTCGTACAGGAGTATGTTTCGCTATATTTCTCTCCATAAAGAGAGGCTATACAGCTAACTGGTATCTTGATGTTTACACTGACGATGTAAGGGGAGAGAAATATTCCTCACAAATTGAAAGTTCAGGATAGAAGCTTTTGAAATGGAGGCATTGTTCTGAAAGTGACATTCAGAATTCTGTGAGAGGTAAAGCTATCRTATTCCTTATTAAAAAAACATAAAAAGATTAAAAAAACAAAGGAAGAATGTGGAAAGGAGGTAAGAGCATGCACAGCAGTTTTATCCCAACTTGAGGACAAACTGTGTGTGTGATCGCTCTTCATATCAAGATCAGGTTATAGATGTTTAGAGGGAGGAAGAAGTTTTTAAAACTCATTATTGTCATGACTCAAAGCCTTTCACGTGCCCAATCATAGTCCTTGCCCAGAATTGAATTATTGCCACAGCTGCGCTAGAACCTTGAAGACTTCTCAGTGCAGAGGTTCATTAAGTCTCATGTAAGTCTCCCTCTCCTGCTAGCTCTAAAGCCTAGGTTTCTGWAAGTCAAAGCCCCACAACTCTGTATAAGTCCCTCTCTCAGACAACTCCAAATTCTATCTTGTCTGAGACTCCAGCTCTACCTACAGTCTCCCAAACCTTATCCACACYGAGTCCCGCAGTATGTTCTGTCCTGAGACCTTATCCCACTTTCTTGTGAACCCACTTAACACATCAGAGGGCTTCCCCCTTCCTCCAAATGCATGCCCTGCCTGTGCTGATTGCTCACCCCAGGACCGTCAGCAGGGCTGCTCAGCTCCTCCTGACCCCTGTGCTGCCAGCATCTATGTCTGTGCCCCACTGCATTGCTGATAGCTGCTGTACTCCCCCATTGGTGCAACCATTGACAAAAATAATTTCCAGATTTGGTTTTTCCAGCTGAAATTCTGGGACAGGTAAGAAATACAGAACCACTAAGGAGAGAGAGCAAAACATCTGAGTGAGCCATGGCCCAATCACCCCCGTAATTATCTTCACATGAAAAATGACATGAGTGAGAAAGAGGATCAAACATTAACAGTCAAAAGATCTTTCTCATTTCTTTACTCAAGTGTTATTCACACTCACTTAACTGATACTCCTGTACTTAAAAATATTGACCACTTCATTGTCACCTGAACAAGTATTTAATCCTTTTTTCTTTAAAATTTTMACACAGTCCCTTGTGACTTGGTGAGATCTCGTTCCATTACAGAAAACTGCTTTTCAGTATTTTGGTGGGTGGAGCAGTTTCACTGGAAAATTCTGATCCAGTGGCAGTTCACACATGCCACTAGCATATACTGATTGAAGAAGACCTTTCGTCGTAAAAATCAGTAACTGTCCTTGATTTAACCTGTTTCTGGTCTCATTTTCTACAGGTCTACCACATTCTCTTGAGTCTTTGACCTTTGGATCTTGTGACTAATTTTTTCCCTCTTTAGTATTGATCTGTCTTCCAAGCTCCTCCCTGTCTTATGATTATCCATGCTGAACTGTTCATTTTTCACGCATCCTTGTTATCAGACAGCTGAGCTCAGGTAGACCCTTGATTCTGTATTTGCTGGGCTATTTGCTAGGTCACATGTCAACCTCARCTTCTTATCTCTGTTCTTATCTTTGTGACCCACAGTCAGCATTTSCTCGTATCATCTCCTTTCCCATCTTAACATGATCTTGTGAAACACCAGACTTCTCTCCGATTTCTCATGATGGTACCAAGTATCATAACCAGCTCAAGAATTCAGAAAACTATAAAGTCTGGGAAATGAAGCATTGTGTGGTCAAGACAGAATCTCTCAAAGTGTTTTAGGTTGAAAACAACAAAGCACAAAACTAAACAGCTTTTGTCTAGCTTGTTTTTTAAAATCTCACTGATGTTTACTCTGCACTCTCATAAGGCAATCTGTTCCAGACCATAGCTATTACTTCTAGTAAGCTTTTCTTTGTGTCTAAGTTAATCTCCCTTTCCACAGTTAAGGCTTATTACTACTTGCACTACCCACAACGGACATGAAGAATATTTTTTCTGTTCCTCTCTGCAGTTACCTTCTATCATGCCTTTCCTGTTTTAGGCTGGATTTAACTTATATTACTTTTATGTTTCATTACAAGTCATATTTTAATCATCATCTCTGATGATTTTTTTTTTTGTCGTTGTGCCCTCTATTCCTTCTAGACAATCCATATACTTTAGGGATTCYGGTACCAAAATCAAATTTAATGTTGCAGGGAAATGTGCCTTGAAGCCAGCTACAGCAGAAAGATTATTTACATATTTTACAGTTTATGTTCTCTTTTTTTTTAATGCACTAATTGTATAGTCTCTTCCTTTGCACCATGGCATAGAAGATTCATGTTCAACTTCATGTCCACGAAAGCCCTCAGATGTTTTATTTCTCGCAGACTGTTATTCTAGAGTCTGGATTTGTGCCATTGACTACTTCTGCCCGAGTGAAGTATTTTTCACTTCTCTTCGGGGAAATTAATTCTGGTTTTGCAGAACATGTATCCAATATGTTCTGGTCATTTTGATTTTAGTTCTGTCAGCAAAAATGCACTTACTGTTAGCTCCAGCTTGGCAGTACCTTTGTATTTCATAACTTCACATTTATTAAAACTATGCCAATATTGCTTAATAAGGAAAATACTTATTAGGCCAACAGTAGATTCCCAGGAATCACATATCAGTATATTCTTGTTTATCAGGGAACCATTTTCATCTCTCAGTATATTGTTTTACAGGAGACCATTTTCATCTCTCTGAATATAGCTTTCCAACTGGTTTTGTATATAAGAGTAACTTAATTTAGACCATTTTAAGTCAGCTTATGACAACTTAGAGAACATTATGTTAGTATCAGAAGCTTCACTAAAGCTTACTTTTTCCTATTGAACAAGTAAAATCTTGTTTTAGTCCCCCCTTCGTCCCCCATAGAAATTTGCTTTAAAAAATTTTCACTCTTACTCATCATCCCTTCTGCTGAGGATTGCAGTTTTTTGTTTTCTGATATATTCCAGCTTTTTTTTTTTCTAGAAATGAGGAGTAGTCTGACTGATATATATAGTTTTCCAGCTTTTTCGACTTTCCCTTTTTCAAGGGTAGATAGGTATTTTGTTTGATTTTTTCACAGTCTTCCAGAATCTCATTCATCATCCATGAGTTTTTGAAGTGCCTCTGAAATTGCTTCGGCAAATTCTCTATAGTCCCTGAATTTCATAATTTCTGAATGATTTAAAGCCAACTAATGGGTGTATTCTCTAACCTGTTTCCTCTCTTCTGTCTTAAATGCATTGTTGTTTGTGTTACTTACATTATCTGCCTGATTACATCTAAGTCTATTAGTGAAGACTGAAGCAGTAAATGCACTAAACATTACGGTTTTCTTAGTGCTATGACTTGATAGCTTTTTCCCCTATTGAATAGTGGGCCAGCTTTCCTTTGTCTTCCTCTTGCAGCTAATGATCCTATTGATCTTTTTCTTTGTTTACCTTGCATGTTTCTTGCTAGTTGTTTCACATCTTGTGTCTTCACTTTTCTCTGTGTGTGCTTCCATCTGTCTTCCTTTGTAAGGTCTATGTCTTCTTGTTTTGTTTTGTTAATAATTAAACAAATTATTATCAGTCCATCCAGAGAGATTGATAAATAGTCTGCATTTTGCTGTATTACTTTCCTGAAAGATATTTGGTTAGGTAGAGATTGGAATTGTCTCTGGTTTTATTTTTCAGGCAGTATTTCTTAGATGGGTGTAAGAATTATCTGTTCAGTCTTTCTGGTTTGTCAGTAGTGCAATAGCCCCCACCTTTCTTTCCTCATTGTTATAGAAGATAATAGAACAAGCAATCAGTAATAGAAAACATGATAGTCACATATGTCAAGTCATATACTTTTATATATTTTTGGAATATGTAAACAAAGGTGTAATATTAATGATATTTCAGACAAATTTCCTGTCTTCATTTAGTCATGAGTGTAGATAGAATATTTATGTCTCATGGTGTATAAAACATGCTGATCAAATAATAAACAATCCTCATAGCCTCCTTCTTATACAAGTAAGTATATTATCCTAACATTGCAAAAGAATAGAATGGGATGAGAGAAAATGGTTGGGCCAGAGGAGGTATAGGTTGGATATTATGAAAAATTTATTCACTGAAAAGGTTGTCCAGCACTGGAACAGGCTGCCCAGGAAAGTGGTATGTTACCATCCCTGGAGGTTTTTAAAAGACACGTAGATGTGGCATGTGGGGACATGGTTTAGTGGTGGACACTGCAGTTCTGCGTTAATGATTGTACTTGCTGGTCTAAGAGGTGTCTTCCAAACTAAATAATTCTATGGCTCTATGAAATAGAGATAATTACAGGACTTCCCCAAATCTTCACAGATTGTCAACATCTCATAATTTTGGGGATACAGGAACTTGAGTCTTCACGATTCTCAGTACTATTCAGTGATCCAAACTACCCTGCATTATTGTGGGAAATACTATTTTACTTCTGTTTCCACATCTTCAGTTCTCAGTCCTAAATAACATAACATACGTTTCAATCTGTCATCTCAGAAGACAGCTTCCCACTGTAGCATAACTGCATTGCAGTATTCTATCATACAAGCATGTATGGTGAGAGTACCCATTATTTTTGTATGGAGTCTGCCAATATTTCTGTTACTGAAATACATGTGGCTCAATATTAGATCTTTACTTGAAAATGGAGCCATTTTTGCATGATTTAGAAGCTGTTGAAGTTTTTGTTGCAAAATATGGTGCTGTTAACACCTATAAGAATCTAGTGGATCTGATCTTAGATTAGATAGCTTTTAATAGCATAAGCATAACCTGTTCACTCAATTAAATACACCATTTCAAAGTGCTATGTAATTGCTCATTATTGCTGTAACTATGACTGACAAGTGATTTGTACACTCTATTGTTTATTATTGCACGGTAAGAAAACTAGGATTTTTGATCAGGTTTTAGCATTTGACATTCAGTGAAAGCAAAGCTTCTAAATCTGCAAATCATCTTTAAAACATTAGATCAAGAAACTAAGTATAAAGAAGCAATTAAACGCCAAACATGGTAGTGAAGCACCAGCTTCAATGGGCTCCCACATTAAGATCTGACACACAAACTGCAGTGTGATGTGTGACAGACTGATGAAGCATGGTATTCTGTATCAACCTGTAAACTGGCAGACATTCTTGATACAAATGAGTGGATAGGCTTAGTGTGTGCAGCAGATAACTGTCTTTCACGTGATGCCAGGAAGAAGTCAAATTCTATTGAACCGTAATGGTCTTGATGACTCATTCACACACTTATCTTTGATAGCAAATACCAGAAGCTGGAGAAAACTTCATTGCCTACCTTCAGAACTGTAATCTGGAAACATGCCATTTAGCTGGTGCCTAACTCTACAGGTGCTGCAGTTTCTAGATTCCCAAAGGTGCTCAAAAAGGGTACTTCCATAAATATGGAGAAACACATCAATTTCTAATGTTTCGGCTTTTAACTTAACTGTGGTGGTGGCATACAAAAATTAGAGCCCCATGCCAAAACCTCTTGGATCCTGGTTCTCACAGAGTGTACTAGATTGATCTCAGTACAAAAGACTGTAACAGCCCTGGCTTTTCTTGGAGGCTTCCAAGGAACTGATAGTCTTGTTTTGTGTACTAATCTGTAACACTGAACAGAGTATAAAAATCCAGATGCGCATGCTTTCTACCTGAAGGAATTAGATAAGTTTCTTTCCTAGTTTTTAATGCATTTGGCATGAAAATGTTAGCTGAAACTCAAGCAGCTTTGAAAACTTTTCATACTCTCTTCTCCAAAGCAGACTTCTTTCCTGCTTTCTAAATAATAGAACAAAACTGTTCTCACTATTAAGCCAAATAATTGATTTCCTTCAGATAAGCGTACACATTATTTGAAAATGCAGTATGTTTTTTTGTCAGCATTTTGTCCATAATCTCTCTGACTAGCTCAGGTTTTTCCTTCCTGGGAAGAMGTAATCACCGAGTTCCATAAATGCACAACATGAATGAATTTCCTGTGTGTTTCACAGTCGAGGATCAGACGTAGTGCTGCACAACAAAAAAGATCAAGGGCCAGTAACATCAATAAACAATGACTTCTTATCACTATGACCAGTATGAGATTCTAAGATCAGTCTCCCTTCTGGCCTTTGAGATCAAACATCAGCAAATGATTATGTGGTAAAACAGAAATAGATGATCCCACACAGCATTGTTTTTCTCAGTGGAACTTAGAACCTGTTACTGGGTAATTTCTCTTCTGGTCTGAAAACTATTATCTGTGGAGCATTAGTGGAACTAGGCTATTCATTCTGTCCCATGCTGTACTGGAAGCCGCTTTGGGATACAGATGGATGCCACAACCTTAGCTACACTTACGCATTAACAATATATTATTTTGTGTGCTATTTTCAACTGATGCTCAAAACTAACTCTCAGAATATTTTTAGAACTTTAGTTTTCAAATAATAAATAATCTTCCTAAAGTGAGACAGAAGTGATTATCAGAAAAGATTATGCTCTGAAGAATTGGGTGAGCTGTTTTCTCCATCTTCCACTGAAGGGAGAAGTCTCTGCTGGCCCAAGTGTTGGTAAAACTCGTAGTTCTCGTCAGATTCTGGCTAAGTTAGAAAGACCAGAGAACATCGGTGCACAAAAAGGTTTTCATTCACCTCCAGCATGCTTGGATGCTGCTTAGAAATCTTTCTGTAGAGCTGGCTTAACTTCATATACAAGCATTCTTAAAAAAAATTGAAGTGCTATTATTTAATAATCAGTGGATTCCTACTTTCATGTCTTGCTCTCCTGGATGTTTTGATCATAGACCTTCTTAGAGAAATGAAGTTTATTTTCTGAAACAGAATGCATACCTGGATTTTATCTTAAATTCAGGAAATTAGCTGGTCTTGCAGCCAGACCCAGAAAAAAAGTATTCTGGAATCTTAATGTGTATGGAGATCCAGGTATTTAGGATACTTTTTTTTTACGTGGATTTTTGGACATAAAGATTTAGTTCAGAAAGTTGTTTCAAGTGGGACTGCAGTGGAAATAGTAGTTTGCTAGTAAAAGTATCTTAAAGTCAGCACAGTACTGACTTTTCACTGCAGTATTTCTTTTCTATGGGAAGTATTCTATGGGAGTATATTTATTTCTATGGGATGAATTGAAAAAATCATGTCAATATGGTAGACTATTCTTTAGGAAAAATATATTGAAATAGCAGTGTGCTGCATCCCTACTGTAGGAATGGAAAATGGTTATTATTAAATTCTTAAATGGATGATAACTGACCTATATATCAAGAAACACACATTTATTGACGTTAAAAACAAATATATTACTAGCAGATATAAAGATATTTAACCTAAAGGTTCTCAAACAGTAGAGAATCTTATAGTAAAATACTGTTCCTTTTTTTGTTTCCTCTCCTTCTGCCCCAGTGTATTAATTAAATTAGCTTTGTGGCAATTAAAGACCCACAAAGCTGGGTAAACTCAGCACTAAATTCACCTAGAACTAAACTAAACCTGATTGAATTTGCAGACTCTTAAAGTGGGATTATTTTTTCTAATTTTAGTCACCTATAAAGAAGAAAGAAAAGGAATTCCAGAGTTCAACTCATCCCATCCTAAGGCGGATGGTTGCCATAATCAGGATGAATTGCCCTGCAAAGTTGTCTGTGTGAGTGGGAACCACGGCTTGCACAGTTAAAACATCGTTTTAATTAATCGGTAACCTTAGATTTGCCTCAGGGATAAAATATGAGGAGGTGCCTGTCTGATTATCCACTGATTATCCAAATAGCTGAGGTAGGTGAAGTGTTTGACTTCTATATGACTAAAGTAAGGTGAAATGAATCCTGCTTTAAACTTTGAAAAAATGACGTTTTGGCAATAATTGTCTTACTATTTTGATACTGCAAATTACAATATTTAAACATATAGAAAGGAGAAAATATTATCCACTTTATTTTTCCCCCATCCCAGAACACTGTTAGGAAGAATACAATTGCATTGTTGTCTTACCTGCCTATATAAACTGGGCCATACAGTAATACTTATTTATTTACTAATTTATTATTGAAAACTATTGATTTGGTGAGATTGTGGCAGCAAGTTATAAATGATGCATAAACTGCATCAATGGATAAAAGACAGAATAAAGCCAGAACTTTGCAATTTTAGAGTTGTGGTATTATTTATTGTGGGTTCAGAAAAGCTAAAACCAGTAAAGCCCAAGAAGCAGGGAACATTCTACTTGAAATAGTAAAAAAATTCTTTTATATAGATTTTTTTTGTCTTTTTTCATTACTCCTCTGAGTCCTGTTTTGTATGTGCCATCTATGAAGACATATGACTGTAATATGAGTGCTCACAGACCTGTGTCTGCTCAGTGGAATGGTTTATGGTATGGTGCATTTTTCCACAAAAAATATATATGGGTGTCATCTTTTCTCATGTAGATGAAAGTTTCCTAAGCCTCATATTTGCAGTTGATCCACAGTGACTCTTACAATGCTACTTCTTTTTTTCATGCTTCCTAAATGACCCATGCCATACAGAAACCTAATTAATTTATGCACGTGGAACCAAACCCCACAGCAAAGTGTCAGGTGAAAAAAAAATTGAAAAATCCTCATGATAGGAATAAGTCAGAGAATCTAAGAAACAGTTGTTTAAAAAAATGTTCTGATACTCAGCTTCACATAGGTAATGCTCGTTGCAGCTTCAGAAGCACACTTCTGAAGTGCTATTCCTTGTACACATACTCTGTTTTTGAGCCCCCTACCATGTGACTAGTTGCATCTTTATTTTAGAGCAGCATTAAGATATATTAGGGTATAGTGGTTTGCCTTATCTGCCAGCTAGAAGAGAAAGGGATGGCTTCCTTGCTGTTTGCTCTGAGTCAAATGACCAGTTTCGGGAGGCAATTTCTCATCTTCAGGAAGGAGAGTCCTTCATCAGCAGTTATACTGGTTTGAGTAGTCTTCTTGAACCACTGAGAGCAATACGTAAGAGTCTTAAGAAAGAACAGGATGATCCTGTATCTGTGCTGTAAATGTCATCCTACTAAGACCCACTAATAAAGAGAAGAAGGAAATTACTTCTCAGAACATTCCTGTAATATTAAATATGCACAAACTACCCATATGAACTTCTGGTCACAGAAGAAAATAGCGGGGTGCTTACAAGAGTATCAAGAGGCTGAGAAGTTCCCCGGCTGTTCACCTTCCTCTTGTTTCCACAGTATGTTATTTGCTAATTTGAAAATACAATCAATCATTCCTGCATGCATGGGATTTGAGAAGGGAGTATTTTATTGCTTTATAGACAAATTATTTTCATGGTTATGGAGAAAGGTTTTACGTCTTTTGTATATCCTGTGTTCAGAGTAACAGTCTGTGTTTAAGAGCTGGAATTATCACTCATCCCTTAGGATTAAAGTAGGACTAATTTCCATGGCTTTCTTTTAAAAGAAACATACCATTGGAACTGAAATGAAAATTTTCTTTCCTTGGATGGTCACAGCAGATCAGTGCTCTTGGTTTTTCTTCTCCCATCCCATTCTTCATAGACTGCAGTGTGGAGAAGAGCTGTGGTCCACTTCGTCACTGCTAGGAAAGTGGCCAATTCAGAAAATAGTTTAATATTTGATCTTCTTGTCAAACTGGATTTGGCAGGGAATTAAAAGGCATTTGGTAAATTGAGTGGAGAATAGGGATGCTACTTTCAGTCTTCAATAGACAGCACACGACGTGTATTGTTTTTCTCTCCTGTACCTCTTTTATCTGTTTGATCTCTATTAGTAGAGGGTGAGGGAGCCCTGTGAGGAGTTCTGAAACTATATATAAAATTCAGAAGTGAAATGAAAGGTACACAAGAGGAAGAAAACACTACAGCACTGCCCTCAGCATTACAGAAGGAAGATTGCCTGGAACTGAACATGTTTTCTGCTTTGTAACTGCATTTCTAACTGCACAGGTGTCAAGAGATATCAGACTGCAGGCCAAATAATACAGTGTGACTCATGTCCACACAACTTAGGACTTCCTTCTAGAGCAGGATGACCACATCCTTTTCATGTACTGCTTGTCTGTGTGTGCACACTTGATTTTACATTACTTTTTTTTTAAATGCATTTTTTCAGTCTGCAGTAATAGGAAGGATGCACTGCACCCACCAAAATGAACCCAAGGTGCTTTGTTATATGCCATGGGGTGTCAGAAAGATAAAGGAAATGGGAAGCTTTAAGGAGTGATATTGGAAGAGTGTGGAGAGTGCTGAAGCTTACACAGTTTCAGCTATACTGTTTTTTCAGAGTGGTCCCTGTGATAAGCCTGTCTGTAGAACCACACAGGCATTCTTGGAAAGAACTAGTAGGAGTGATCTGAAACAAATCTGGGCGTAAGCTATTAGTTATAGGTCCAGTGGTAAGTATGCRTCTATAAAAGAAGATGCCTACACATTTATTTCATGTGACTATTAGGTCAACATTAAACTAAGTAACATCAAAAAGAAATGGAACATGATGTCCAACTTACAGAGGCATATTGCTCATCGTCTGAATAGGTTGTATATTTTCTTTGAGAGTTCATTAGTTTCACTAGAAATTTATTCTATGATATAGATTGCATTCATGCAGTGGAAGTTAGAGGAATACATAATTTAAAATATTTTATTTACTTGCAAGAAAATAATCTCTGTACAAAAAAACCTCTGGAGCAAACAGAGTTTGATCTAATTTTCTACAGTGGGAATTCAGATACAGCTCTTCCAAGACAATAATATGGAAGTTGTAAGTAAGTTTGTAACTAAGATAACCAAGATATTCATGTGAAATATCAAAACTAATGATGATTGGTATAATAGAGTGGATTTTTGAGCTTGTCACCATCAGCTCCCTCAATATAAAATGGAGAGAGGCACGTTTTTGGCATGATTCATGCCCACATAAATATTTTTGCATGATTCATTTTCCCATAAACATCTAAAATATGTCAGATGAATCATACCTTAAACATCCCGTAAGTTTCTAGTGTTGAGAAAAAGAGAATATGGTATTTAGCTGAGGTGGTAGCTGAGATGAATCACTACCCTGTATGCTTATGTGACAGGTGTGATAAGCAGATGTGATCTTTATCTGCTGTCTTCCTTGAGGGTTTTGAGTTTGGCATTGTCATTATTTAGTGAATATCAGCTGCTTTCATCAGTATTGACATGCATGCATCCAAAGATATATATGAACTGGAAAATATAAAATGGAAAGCTCCATAATGAACCTTTTACTTTGTATTACAGAGGTAAAATGTGTTTTAACGGATGATATCACAATATATGATACTCCAGGAGCATAAATCAGATTCTCATGCAGAGCCATTAAAAAAAAGAGGAAAGGGCAAAATGTTCCCACATATCCTGTCAGGTTCCCCTAGAAACAGTTTTGTTCAAGCCCATCTATCACCCATATTGATCAGTCTATTACCAGGTAAAGGACCCCTATGTACAGCTGTGGAGCAGCATTTGTAAGATGTAAGCATGTTCACTTCAGAATTGTTTTCCACATGGTTTTCATTGATTGGTTTCTTTTGTCAATATACACATTCTGAAGTGCCATAGTACTTTTCTTTGGATTTCTAGAGATAGTAAAAGACTGAAAAGGTTGAATGTTTTATTTTTTATTAAACAGAAAAGGAGGAAACTAGAGCATTTTAGACTTCTTAGCCTAATTTCACTTATGGGGAATAAAAAGCTGAATTATTTAGAAGTCAAATACAATTTCATAACAATGAAACTGTATTTACTGGTAACAAGTTGGGTTAAACTAATCTAATTTCCCTGTAGGGAAATGGAACCAAAATGTGGGTCTGTGAGAAGCACAGGTGGTAAGTCAACTGGCTTTCCTAAGTCTCTTTATGATCTTCAACATGGCATTCACACGAGTAAGTTAGGAATGATCTTGATTAAATTACCATTAGACAGGTACTAAGGTTTTTGTAAATGTCAATTTGATTGGTTAGCAAGTGTTCACAGTCAGAATAGAAAAAGACACTTCAGATGTGGTTCTTAGGCAAGTACTGACACAATTTTCACTACTGTGTTGGATGGTGAAATAATCAGTATGCTCTCAACAAGTGAGGGAGGGCAACAAGAGCTCATGCCTAGACTGAAAAATAGGAACTAGAATTCAAAATGAGGACTTTCTGCACTAAAGTAGGGATAAGACTGAGTTGAAGACTAAAGAAGGACTGGCTCAGTAGTTGTTCTGTTGAAATGATGTATAAAGTGTAGTGTTTCCCACAGTAAACATGACTTAGAGAAGCCATGCAATTCTGAAATAGTTTAACAAAACATTTTTGAAGTACCTAGTCAGGCATAGCTGAATTTGGAATTCCTAAACACAGCTTGTCCACTTAAGCACATAATTTGGGCAATTTAGACTTTGCTTTGGAAGTATTTAGAATTAAGTTTGACTACATGGGGGCAGAATGTGCCCCTGTTATGACTGAGAGAAATCAGACTGTTCATTTTAATAAAAAGAAGATAAAAGATTTTTAACAGTTTTCAGGAGTAAGATTCATCTCCCAGCTTCTGTGAACTAATCACCCCCTTTCTCTGTATAAAGAGAGAAGAAAAGCAGCGTGATTCATCTTATTTCCATGTGGACATCTAAACTAGGTCAGATGAATCATGCCATCATCCTCTCTACTGTTAGCTGAGATGTAGACACATCTGCTTTGGAGATGCATTTGGTCTTTAGAGATGTCTGCTGTCATTTGGAGAGGATCTAATCTGAAATAACTAAGAGGAGGAAGAAGCAAATAATTTGTTCTCATTGGTAAAAGCAAATGAGAATACGGTGAAGCAGTGGAATGATTTTCTTGAAGGCTGTGGCTTCTCTGTTAATGTGCATTTTTTAAGAATAGTTTAGATGAAGATGTTAAAATATAAGGTCATAAATCTAGTTGAACCTGCCCTGGATTAAAAGGATGGGTTAGAACATATCTCAAGTGCCTTCTAGCCTTGTGTTTCTGCATGGTTTCATTCTTTAGTGATAGATATTCCAGTCCTATGTAATCTAGGATACATAACTGTAAAGGGAATGGGGAGGTAATGATCCAGTTTCAAGTGATGCAAGAAATGCGTGCCCCTTRTCACATTGCATGATGGGGCAAATCGCTGGATGGGGAAGAAATTACTGTGGGGTCGTAGTTTCGAGGAGACACATATTTCCATCAGCTAATATCTCCAGCTCCTGCCTGGAAAGCATTACATGCCTTGAGAATGTGTGAGTCAGCAGTGCTGCAGCAGCACTTGCAGAACAGGGCTTAGCAGAGCATCTGCAAACAGTGGCAGGGTGAAAACAAGTAAAGCTGTACAGTAAAAGTAGATAATGTACTGATTGTACTCATAATCTTTCTGAAACTAAAAAAAGTAGCAGCATTTAAAAAGGCAAATTATCTTTTGTGTATTTGAAAAGAACTTGGTGAAGTCTAAAGAACATTGAGATACAAGTTTTAAGAGAATAATTTAATGATATTCAGCCCATATTCAACCCATATTTATGTAATTACACAGTAAAAAATTGGTATGCATTTAAATCTAACATCGGTTGTTCTCTGGTCCATTGAGTGAGCTCTGACTAAACATTAATAGTCATAAAAAGGCATAATGCAAAACAAAATCAGAAAATAATAGGTGAGATAATAATCTCATGAATAAAATGTGTTGGTATTTAATAAGAGGATTTTAAAAAATTTCACAGAGTAGTCTGCTTCTTGAAAACATTTTTAGGCTATAGAAAGAAATCCAGACTTAATAAAGAAATCCAGGGTTTGACTTCTTGCTGCCATGATGTCAGAGAGCTGGACTGAATAATCAGATGGGAGATCCTTTGTTCTGCTGCCTCAGCAGAGGGAGGGCATGGAGATCCATGGCCTGCAGGAGACAGAAGAGAAGGGGTCTCAGTGGGACCTAAACAATTCTTTGGTTCTTTCATTCTAAGTGCCAAAGCTACTAGCAACTTTGAATCATTTAACATGTATTATTTAATCCTTATTTTCTAAAGAATGTGTCATAAGTTGGTGTAGAAATCAATTGTATTAAAATCAGGAGTCATAYGGGATAGGGAAGGATGAATCAATGTAGAGTAGACTGTTCCAATCCATATCAATATTTGATTTTAAGATGTTATCATCAAAAGCAGCTACACAGAATATTCTGTACATTTGTCATTAAAAAAAGTCCTTCTAGAAGCAATTGCTCTTTCCTGGGATTTCTCTAGACTTCAAATATTTTCTGAATTTTACTTAACTTATCTAAGTTTATATACTGAAACCATATATCCTTTCCTAACCAGTTTAGAGAACTGGAGTTTTATGCTGTTGACAGGTGCTATTTTCTGCTTGTAATTGTGAAAGAGCACATTTGGCTGCCAGGTTATCCACCTCCTTTGAATTTCTATCTTGTCAAGTGAGAAATACTACATTTATTTACCTGTCTGAAACTTGGAAGTGCATACTTCATTCCTTTTTATAGCATGTGGCAAAATAGGAACTGGAACACGTGGCATAGACCAAAATGCTTTTTGTATCACCTGTGTTAAGCAGAATTTTGTACATATCACTAATCACTAACAGTGATTAGGTCACTAATCGCTAATATACCAGAGCTATGCAGAGGGACATGCAGTTTTTCTTCTTGCTATCCAGTAGTTGCAGAGGAACACGGAACTAACTTCAGTACAATATAGATGCAGTCATAAAATTCATTGTTCCTGACTCTCCCATGAAAAAAATGGATGTTTGTTTAAGAAGTGTGGCCTTAAGGGAGTTTTTTTTCATACTTTTTTTTCCTCAGTAAATATGAAGTTAAGCAAAGTGAATTGAAAGATAATAAATGTGTCTAGTCCCTTACCAAGCTCTCTGGAGGATCTTTGAAACCCGTTACAYGTAATCATGTGTTAAGTAAACAATCTCCTTAAATTCCTTTGACTGACTGGTCTGATAATTTATAGTGTGGAATTCCTCAGACTATCAGATGCAGGAATTCGCCAAACCTCAACCAACACTTAGAAAAAAGCTGTGAGATTAAATATTCAGTGATACAAAATGAATATATTTACTTGTTTGATGTGCAAGAAATGTTGATCTGTAGTGTTGCATCTGCTAGAACCTGATTAACATTTCACTTTAGCTTGTGTAAGAAAAACCCAGCTTACTGAAGTTGAGTGAGGATTGTCACCATAAAACTGGGATAATTGGAAAAAATAAATAAAAAGTCAGATTCTAAACTTTTAAATAGACAAAAGCTTCATTTGATGTCAGTCGTCATCATAGCTTTATGGAAATCTTCCTGAGGTTGTTCTTTCTTTTCAAGTGTAATTTCTCTGTGATTCCCTAATAATTAATTCCTCTAAAGTTAGCATGTATAGACATAATGCTCCGGCAGCTCCCTGGAACAAATGATATATTTCTTTCTAAGAATAGCACATTACAGGTGTGAAGAGGGGAAAAAAGATTTGCATAAATGCATAAGAGGTTTGTAATTTATCTACCATTAAGACCACTTTATAGAAGCATTATCAGCTCAGCTCTTTATTTGTATAAATTGCAGTACTGAATTATGTTTAAGGACACTTCCCTTAATATCAGTTCCTTACAAAAATCTTACGGCTTCACTGTTACGTTCTTTATAGTAAATGGGAGAGGCACAAGCACTTCCAGCAAGCACTTCATCTCAACACAAAGTAGTCATCTAAAGTCAGAGAGGTGAATCATGCCTTAGAAGTGCTTGTTAGCTCACACATATATAGTTTGAAATTATGTGAATTTATCCKTCTAATCAATTAATTTTCTGACCCTCCTATCTCAACGTCATCTTGCTATAAATTCTGAATTTCTCTTTTCAAATAATACCCTTTTCGTACATCTGAGATGACTGGCTGTCCTTATATATTGTGGCAAATGTGTAAAAATGGTTATCTTAAATCAGTATCAATTTATTGTTCTTTTGCAAACCATGCACAGCATTTTACGTCAAAATATTTTCAAACGATTTTGTTATAAGATACCAGTTTTAAAGCTCTGATTCCCTGGAGTGCTCTGCTTGCAATTCTAAGCATATTTTGTTCCAYGGTAGTAAGCAATATATTCAGAATTTAGAAATATTTTCCTCTGAGAAAGTATTGCCTGGGGAGCAATGCAAAATCAGAGAGAACATAAGCAGAATCCAAGAGGAAAAAAAAGAGGTTTGATCGAGCTTTGTTAATTGCTAGTTATTTCTTCTCCTGGCACCATACAAAACAATCTGCTCATGATGCTTCCAAAGTGACAAGATGAATGGTTCCATAGTCATCACTATTAATAGAATAACACCAGACTGAAAAGAAAAGGGAAGAACAGTTTTGAGAGAAAAGTGGAATCACTGCTTATAACTAGATAAAATGATAACCTTGCATTATTCATTCATTCTTTCGTTCATATGACAGACATTCAGTATTAAAATATAATCTGTCAAGGTAGGATTAAATAGTTTACATTCCAGTTACGACTTAGGGRTAAGTTAAATAGCAAATTCTAAGGCTAGTTATTTTAAAGTCAACAGCAGTAAGTTTCAATGAAAAGTTCAAAAATAATGTTCTGAATCAATTGTGATGATTTCCATTAAATCATAAAAGTTAATATAACTCCRGAGAACTGGATAAAAAATAAATTTATTCCAATATTCTTTTGAAAAACCAAACAAAACAAAACAAAAACAAAAAACCAAACAAACCCCCCAAAACAAAAAACAAACAAACAAATAAACAAAAAAAATCCCCCAAAACCAAAACACCCCCCCAACCCCCCGCCAAACCAAACAAACAAAAGCCTACAAAAAACCCCCAAGTGAATTACAAGATTTGGATCATTGTGTCAAATCAGCTGAATTTGAGACCTCTTGTGTTGTAGGGCCTTTTCTCAAATGTATACCTGGGAAGATGGAGAAGGAAAGGAAAACACACCTGAATTTGTTGATTTAGAAAGCAAATTCTACATGGCAAAATAGTTTTTATAAGGATTAGTAAGCAAAAATTAACACTGAGTGATGATATTAAGTAGATTATAAAACAAGGATGTGAAGTACACTTATCAATTCAGACTAGTGAAAAGATGTAGCACAATAATGAGTGAAATTCATCTCACTTGGCTTTGGGACATATTTTCTACATTCTATGTATTGGTTAACTTGGGAGTGAATTTCTTATGAGTCCTCAGGATTTCATTGGGGGAAAAAGGGAAGACACACCTTACATGTGGATTTGAGACAATTTCCTATTTCTTTTCAAGGTGCAATCGTTCTTTTTAGTGTAAATAGTGCTTATAGCCTGAATTATGGATGATTGCTAATTCCTATTAATATTCCAACTAAGCAGTCATATGCCAACTTCTTTGTGTCCTGATGCTAAAAAGACCACAAAAAGTTCAAACACAAACCCCAACTAAAAAAAAATTGCAATATGACTAAACCAGACTCAAAATCACAGAATATATAGGAAACTCCTTAAGTGTATGAATAATATGCCACTGAACACAGAACAACTTAGACAGTAGTCAGCCAACTATAATTCAAGTTTCTTGAATGTTTGTGGCTTTTTTTCAAAGACAGCTAAAATAAATTCAAGACCAAGCAAGACCTGACAAACTCTTAAGTCTGTTATGAGTACTTCGAGGTATAAAAGCCTGAGGTGTATCGCTATCATTTGGCAACACAAAGGTGGTTATGCTGCAGGTTTAATCTGTTACACCTCTTTTCTTACTGACTTCATTGGTGAGTCTGCAATCTATGAAATGGATKAATTTGAAATATGTGTTAATGAGGAGCAGTTTTAGTGAGTCTCAAATCTGTTCTGCTGGCACTTACCCTATTGATCTCTCTCCCATATAACCTTCACAGGTAATGCCCTAATGAGTTCATTCTTTATAATTCGTTTGTATGTCTTGAAGACATTATTCTTCCGGCTCATTTTTCTGATGTGGTAAATGATTCAGRGATTTTGCATTATACCTGTCACTATGTACTACTTTCTAATTAGGAATAGCTACACTGAATTTCCCACCTATGCATATTTTTTCTGTTTGGTGTATTTTAAACAAAGGTAGTATAAATGTAATGCTGTGTGGATTAATTTCTTTTCCACAGTTTTTTTCATAATTTTTTAATGCCTTTTGCTTACTTGGCTGTAACTTGTGCCTGAGACATTCCCTGTGACTCTAGAAGGACAATGTATGCAAGGTACATTTGATTGTACCATAAATCTTTAGAAGAGGGAGTGTGATGATTCTGGTTTACTTGTGCTACCCATAAACAGAAGGAAAACGTACAAGATTGCCAAACATCAATGGCAGCTAGCAATRCTTTCCCATAGGATTTTTCAAGTCATAATAAATTTATAACGTTGCTAGGTTTTCCAGGTTTGCTTGGACTTAGTTATTGATTCCTGTGTATTATGGGCTGATCCTTAAGATAGTCCAGGCTCATCAGTGTTGAATCTCCTCTGGACTGTGAAAGGCAGTCTTGCTAAATACAAAGTCATAAATCAAGGACGGGTTTTAACCTGTCTGGTTATAATTTATTGAGTTCTATATGTTACCCTAAGTGTAAATTAATTTATAGTCTGTAATTTAGGCTGGTGAATTATTGCCAAATTATAAGACTTCACAACTTGTTGGCCTGCTAGTACTGGATTTTTAATTTRTTAGACTATCTCTGCATTAAGTACCATATGTGTTTCAAAAGGTAGTGCTTAGCATTTAGATGCATTTTCTTTTCTAGCAGATTTACAGAACATTCATCTGTGTAAAGAAAGGGTAAACTTAAGAAAATGTAGTTGTTTTACAAAAGCGTGGTTCCATAGAAATTTATTTCAAATTATTGTCCAAGGTGCCTATATCATAAAGACACTTTCCCAAAACTATTGGATGAGAGTTGCAGAGCTGGTTTAAAATCTAATCCAAATTCTATTTCATTCTGTGCAATATTTCTGTTAAACCTGATTAATGTCCAGGAAGAAAAAACAGATTTTGATTTTGTTCTCTTTGTTCTAGTAAACAAGGCATATGTGTACTTTTGATTTTTATTTTAAAGCCATTTATCCACTGGACTAATTTCTACCTTGGAACTTCCCTCTTTATAATTTAGAACTACCCATGGCTCTCAGGAGCAGAATGGTTAAAGGAAGGGAAGAGAGCAAATCTTTTAAAGCAACGACCTGATAGCTATTATACATCACTTTGTAATCACTTTGTTAAATACACTGTTATAAAAAAATAATGTTTATATGTACTGGTATGAAGTATCAGCTGAATAAATGCTATACATAAAGCAAACAAGTTCTCATGTACGTTTTTTCCTAGCCTTGTGTTTTGTTCTTAATAAAATCAGGAAGAGAAATACTACTGTTCTTTCAAAAAATTAATTGGTTAAAATATTGACAACCCTGAATTTTGATTTAGAAGCATACAAACAATRATTGTCGTCAAAGAAAAACAAAATTGACATGTCATGTGTGGTAAACACTAGACATTATTAACAGTAGGGTTACACAAAGTATCTATAGGATATTGTATAGCAGTTAATATGAAGATCTCATAAGTTACGGAGATAAGAGACGCTGACCCTGAAGATTTAAAAATCATTTGATAAGAACAAAAAGAGCTTGTCTAGTTCATCTTAGTTATACTTAAAATGTGTTTTATATGTATTAGATTTATACTGATTGAAAACTCATCACTTCTTTTATGTTGCTGAATAATTAATGCTGATTATGTTAGTGTCAGCCCATAGATTTAAAAGATAAACACATTGCTACAGCTTGCAGTATTGAACCAGTATAACTTGATTTGTCACTGAAGTATGAGAATGTGTTGTAAATGACATAGATTGCCATCGTAAGGTACTCATAGGAGCTATTCAATACTGAAAGTAAGCATAGGTCTGATTTGCTGTCTTTCAGCAAATTTGCTGAGAGCAAAACAAATCTCTGAAACAGCCATGGTTATAAAGTAGAAAATGTGCCAATAGAAAGAAACTGATTAACAAATTCTGTAAGAAATTATAAAATGGCAATTAAACAGCATGATGCAGAATTGTAAACACAAGTGGCCAGTATCATCACATCCTGTTTAGAAAGGCAGAAATAGTCAGTAGATTATGTAGTTGGTTATTATGCTCATTCATCTGGGGGTTGCTAAGGCACTAGCAATGTAGTTCAATATTGAAGATTTGTTATTGTTTAGACCACGTTGTAAAATCTATTGATTATCCATGTGCAGCGTGATTTATTCTTTCAGCTAATATTTGTGCTCTTGGTAAKAGGATACTGCAGCCATGGATTGTAACAGACATTTTAGATCACAGACTTTATGGTTTCCATCTAGGAAAAGTACTAATAAAAAAGCTTTAATATTCTTCACATTTTATTTTTTTAAGCCATCTAAACCATGGATCAATTTTACTTAAATTTTTGTCTTTGCTCTTCTGGGCTGCTCTAGGATTTTATATGAAGGGTTGTCAAGTCTGTGATAACTAGATATCTAGAATTTAGTTCAGTGGTCTCGGCAAAGCCATCTAGTACAGTTTTAAATGCAAAATGTCCATAAAGAGCCTACAGATAAGGTACAAGACCTGCAGAACGCACATGCCCTTTTGGACAGGCAAATGAAAAATGGCATCTACCATATGAAACACTCTTAGGCAACTAAATAAAGTTTCTATAGTAGGATTGCATGTTCTTTGCATTCCTTATTTCCCCCAATAAAAATGAGATGTAATATAGTTAGATATCTACGGCTGTAATTTAGTTTCCCGTGTGTCTGTGCCTCCATGGGAGCTGGGTGTCCAAAGTGCCTCTATAGCTGGTGGAGATCTCATCCTTGGTTCAGGTGCCTTAAAGTGGGCATCTCCATCAGTTTAATCTGCCCTGTCTGGTTGGCTGTGCCTCATTTGCTGCTCCAGAAGGAAATGAGTCTCCCATACATACATGCACACGTGCTGACATGGGATGCAGTGCAGGTGTCTCGGGTACAAGACATGAGGTACTCAGGTTGAAGATACACTCATCTTGTTTATATATGTATATCTATATAAGAAATCTAGCTCAGATATGAGGCGTGAAGGGCTGGTGGACATGTTGGGAGCTGCAGAGGTATTCAGCTGGCGCTTCTGCATRTTAATTCACTGGATAAACTCCAGAGGCTTTTCTGTGTTGAATAGGTCTCCATTGGTGGGAACATAGCTTCATGAAAGGTACTGACTTCAGGAGTCTGACTTTTGAAACAAATTAATCCCTTTGCTGAATCACTGTGATATTTGGCATGTATGAATGATTATGGTGAAACTCACTTAAGGAGAGGTTCATACACGTATGTGACGTAACAATAAAACACCCAAGAGCCAGACAAGTGGGATGCAGCACTTTCTGACTCTTCACTGTGAGCTGTCAACACTTTTTTTCCCTACTCATGTGAATGCTAGAATAGAAAAGAGAACAGCAAATTCAATTTTAAGAGTGGTGTGAAATACGAAACTGAGACTTATAGATAGCAGAGGAATGATTGTGATTTATAAGCATGTATCTCGTTTTTATTGGAGAAAACAGAGGCTGAATACGAAGTATATGCAGATCAGTTTAATATGTTTTCTCTGTGATGTTTACACAAAGCATGCAGTTTCAAACCCACTGAAGTCAGAAAGAATCCTTTCACTGACCTGAATTGAATAAACTTTTTATCATAATATAAGGCACTTATGCATAGATATTTATTAAATATGTGTTTGCCAGGCTTGTCTTTTTTACATTTATTCTGGTGTTTCTACTACTCCTTTCAGTCATTGACTTACCAGCAGACTTCAGATTGCTTCAGGAATTGCTTGACATTGTTTGACACCATTTGATTCTGCCTGTATTTAGCATCACTGTTTAGGCAGTATTAACTGTACTTCATGCTTTTCCTTACTTTATTTTTACAGTCTTACTTAAAAATAAGTGTTAACAAAAACACATGAAAACTTGAAATAAAAGTTACTGAGTCATAGCCATTCAATGTATAAAATGGGTTAATATTTGGARTATGTGTTTCTGTGTTTTTATTCTCAACTCTAAGCTAAGTTTCTTTTTGATCCATGTATCACTTCATTGCCTTTCCTGAAGTGCAACCTTCTCAGGCAGATCTAGGGAATTCCTCAATGTAAACGCTCATTTTTTGTTTTGAAAACTGACATTTTTTCTTACCTGCAAATCATAGATCAAGTCAGGGGAGGATATTTTTCTAGTATACTTTTAACTGCTTTGTTAAACAGTACTCAGTGTATTTAAAGATTACTGCCTAACACGTGAAATACAGGTTTGTCCACTCAGGCTTTATTCATTATGCAGTTCTTGAGGTTTAGAGAGGGATTATCCATCAGTTCCTGAGGAATGCAATTCTTGACCACACCAATTGCCAGACCAAACAGCACTATTTAAAATCATGTTCTCTTGTCTGTTTGGTCCATCTGCTTCCTCTGGAAGACAYGAAATAAAAACCAGTCTTTTAAAGAGTTAAGTTTTAATGGAATTGAAGAGCTGTTTGTATTGTTTAATGTTAATTTCGCCCATCGATTTAGGATGGTAACAGGAATGACTTGGAGTTACTGAGAGCATTCAGCTTTTTATTGCAACTTGCAAAATGAGGCGTGAGATGAGAGAACTAATGTGTTTATATACATAAACAGATAAAACAGGACTTTGCTGTATTTTGTAACTTAATAACTCAGYTTACGATTATTTCCTGTTGTATGTTTTTTAGGCTGTGTTTAGTGTAACCTGCAAAGAAAACATGGGTTATTAATTGTGTTGTAACRTTACTTGTAAGGTGTTTCCCTACATAGAAAAGACAGTTGTCATAGTCTGTGAGAAGTTGGTCTCCTCAAAAACTCTAATGCAAAAATTCATTTGGGATATATGTAAGTTGTTGTAATATAACTGTTTTAACTTCTTACTCTAATTTCTTATTTTTTTAAACCTTAAAAATAATGATTGATTGGTTGGTTGATTGATTGATTTAATGATTTATTGCAGAAACGTTTGAAATGCTTATCAGACTGGCTGAGAATTACACAAGCACCCTTTTCTGCAATGCATATAGAAACATGGCTGCTGAGGCTACTGTGCATGTGCAGGAGTTTTTCACAGATGTTGGACTCTTCTTATTTGGCACAGACGTTAGCACAGAGGAACTTGTGAATAGATTTTTTGACACCCTGTTTCCAGTAGTCTACAACCATGTGATTAACCCTGGTCTGACTGACATTTCACTGGAATATGCGGAGTGCCTCCGAGTGGCGAGAAGAGACATCAGGCCCTTCGGCAGCGTTCCCAAAAAGGCCATAGGGCAAATGGGAAGAGCACTCTTACCCAGCCGGACTTTCTTGCAGGCTCTGAATTTGGGGATTGAAGTGATCAATACAACAGATCACCTGCACTTCTCCAAAGACTGCAGCAGAGCTTTGCTGAGAATGCAGTACTGCCCACACTGCCAGGGGCTGACGCTGAGCAAGCCCTGCATGGGCTACTGCCTCAACATCATCCGAGGCTGCCTGGCTGACATAGCAGAAGTCGATCTCCATTGGCGGGGGTATATCCAGTCCCTGGAGGAGCTCTCAGGAGCCATGAGCGGGGCATACGACGTTGAGCACGTGCTGCTAAACTTCCATTCACTTGTTAATGACGCTCTGGTACAGGCTCGGATCAACGGGCCAGAATTGTCTGAGCAGGTAAGATGCTGGTTTTATCCACACTCGGGGCTGACATGGTGATAGGAAAAGTGTCACTGATAGGTATTATTTGTTTGGCCATTTTTATGGTGAGGAACACATTTGTGTCTGAGTTCAGCTTTATT
This sequence comes from Parotia lawesii, assembly GCA_003713295.1. Lineage (NCBI taxonomy): Eukaryota > Metazoa > Chordata > Aves > Passeriformes > Paradisaeidae > Parotia > Parotia lawesii. Next base: position 1,701,429 of record RAHM01000012.1, read on the forward strand.
TGACAGYGCAATTTCTACGAGCACAAAAAATATATTTTCATGAATGTAAGAAAATTGTTTCATTGTTATCTTATGTGCACATAATGATAAATGTAAACAATCCTTATTTTAGATACCAGTGGCCTGCCTTAAAGAACTTATGACTTTGCCTGTATTATTTCCATAATTTTGTACATTTCAGAGGAAGCAGCACAGTTCATTTGTAACATGAACTGAGTCCTTCCTTACACTTAAGAGAAAAAACAAGTTGTATGAGAGCTATGTTAGCTAAATGCATGAAGTGAAGAATTTTAGAATACTGCTATGGAAAGTGCACACTATTTAACTACACTTTAGGGAAAAAAGCTGGTATATATGCTAATTTATGAAGGTAAGTACTAAAATCTGAATTTTTCCTGTATTATATTTAATCCACAATACGTTTCATAATTGTATTTTTCTCTGTATTCTTACATGCAGACTTCAGTGACAGTGACATATTCTGTGTTAAGTGCTGGATTGGATAGCTTGGTTCGGGGAGATGCCTTTAGTTTTATGGTACACACAGGTCCGAAGAGGGTGTCCCTGTGCTGTGGCGTCAGCTGAGGTGCAGTAATAATTCTAGGACTGCCTCAGTATGTGATTACCTGAAGTTAAAGCATTGTCTTCTATTAGGCAGCTGATATGACCTCTGACAATGAACAGCTTGACCTAATATAATAAATAGAGGCTTCTTCATTTCTTACTAAGACCCAGAGTCTGATAAAACGGGTTCTTCATCCTGCTGTAATCAGTGAATAACACCATTCATTTCTACAAATTTTCCATTTTATCTGCTTTATACCAGCCAGCTACATGAGCCATAATATCCTGCTGCTCATCTTCCTTGGGAGAAGCTGTCATTTTTTTGGAAAAGGGTTTTTCACTAACAGTTTGACTCAAAAGTGGCTCACTGATATCTCTCTAATTCCCAAGTTATTTGAGATCTACAGTTGCCTTTTAGGGATATTCCCTGTTGCTCCTTTGATTTCTGTGGGATCTTTTTTGCCTATCATTTTCAAGAACAAGCTAGAACAAGCAAGTAAAGGTTCAAGGGAAGGACTTGTGTTTCCAATTTCATCCTGCGTCATTCAATTTGAAAAGTTTTAGACTTGGATTTTCAACAGTGAATTGTCATTGCCCCAGACTTAAAAATCTCTTAGCACACTCATGTTTTCAAAATGAAAGTTTTACACCCAAAATAGTATATTGCACTGAATTTTAGTAAAAAATTGAATGGGTGAAGAGCCCTCCACTTAGTGTTTTTGCTTAATAAAAATTCCATATTGATCCAAAATAAAATGCTTTTTTTTTGATACTCCTGAAAACTCCATGCCTTCCTACTCCCCTTCCATCATTCAATGTAAGGAATACTAAAATTTCATGTATTTGTTGCCAATGTGTTTGTTCGAAGATCATGTGTTTACCAATGTTACATTAAAATCATTTCATATAGAATCACTTCCCAACTTCAYGTACTTCATTTTTGACTCCAACTGCACCAGACCTAGACATCTCTTTCACCTAATTTCTCTGTTACAATTGACCAGTCCTTTCTCTCTTTGAGCTCTAATTTGGTCAAATAAGACTATAATGCAATGATCCCTTGAAACATGGTGATCTAGTCAGTATATTTCATATTTTTCCCTTTATTAGGTATCAAGACTTAATTCTGACATGTAATAAACACAGTCTTTCAGCTTTAAGAGGCAGAGGACATGAATTCCATTGAAATTGGCTCATTAATATTTATTTATCTTCAGAGTGACTCATGAACTGTTTCAAGTTTTGATAAGCAATTAATGCATCGGTGACTCTAAAAGACAGGGAAAAGATGATTATGAGCAAGCAAATAATGGCTTGCTTAGGCATGCGGCAGTCTCTGCAGTTTTAAAAGAGAATTTCATTACATTTTGTGAGTTTTAAAGAAGTGAACAGAGAAAAAAAAATGTTTGGAAGTACCATATATAATTATGCAAGTGTTAATGTGAGAATCTACAGAGTATCCTGCTTAATGATATACGTAGTTGTGCAGTTTTTTGTTCATTCATGGGTATGTTTGTGTAAATAACCATATGTAAAGGATTTTTTCTAACACTTCACAGGAGTATTTAAATCAGATGTATGTTCATTCTCTAAACTCTGTGTGTTGGTTGTGGAATGAACACTAATGTCTGTATAGTATGGCTTCCTTTTACAAAACTCTTTTTTTTCTAGTAATTTTCAGCTTGTTCCCTTTTCTGCTTGGGTCAGCAGAGCAGTGCCACTCTGTCTCCATCCGGAATTCATCTTTCCCTTTCTTCTTCCTGTTTCAAAATCACCTTTAATTCCTGCCTCCCACAGCTCTGCTGACTGAAAAATAAGTGCAGCACCTGTTCGTCATCTTGATACCTGTGCATTATTTGATGCTATTCTGCAGAGTCTAGTGGAGATGTGTGGGTTGTGCAACTCTTCATGGATTTATGTATTTTCACACCTACATATTGTCAAATATTTAATGCCACTTCTGTTCCTGAAGTCTGTATATGTCCATTTATCTACTGGTATTGCTCAGTGCATAGCATACCCTATGCTTTTTAGCTGGAACAGAAATTTTTTCGCAAACATCTCCGTGAATACTCGTGCAGATATAATGTAATAGAGGTTTAAGAGAGCTGCATCATAAAAAACAAGAAAAGTGTGCATTATTAGGATAATCTGAAGAAGATGGTATGTAGTTCTTACACACTGGATAACAGCTGAAAGTGCCTGTTGTTACAGAGCACTTTGCAGAATCATCCTGTGCTTCTTTTGTGCTCAGCTTGAGTTGCCACATGCTGGTCTCTGAGCTTGTGTATAGCCAAGGAAATCCCTGTGGAGGGCACTGTACAGCCTGGTGAATGCACAAGAACTTTATGACACTTTTAAGCCTTATGCACATGTAAGAAAACCCCAAACCGAACCAAAACGCCACAACAAACCAAAAAACAAACAAAAAACTCGTGGAAATTTGTTTACAAGTTATAATAAATTGTTTCATGTCATCTCCACACTGTTATCCAAACCACTGTCAATGTTAAGACAGAAGGACAAAGAGAGATTTTAGCAAGATTTACAGTTTTGGTATGGATGGAGCCTACCATCCCCAGGATAAGAGCATGTTTCCACTCTCTTTATGTATGGATTAATGGAACAGCTCCAGGCCTTGGAAGCCTCTTGTGTCACTTACAGTGTGATTCAACAGCAGTTTAAGCCAGTCTCATACTGGATTGCCCAAGTCCTGCTCTGGCACCCCTTTCCCTCTGTGCCGGCTGCTCTGGCAGCTGAAAGACAAGCTGGTTAAGGGAGTGTCTGTGCTCTTAGCCATAGTTTTGTTTTGGTGTTTGAAGACTTGTGCTGCCACACATKGGGTAACCCGCGGGTGAGAGGTTCGCTGGAGTGGAACAAACGGAGGATCTGAGAGGAGGGGAAATGGATCTGAGGTCAGGCAAGAGATGAAGGAAAGGCGAGGCGAGGCGAGGAGAGGGAAAATTCACAGGGCTTTGTAGTTAAATCTTCCCTGCAAACTTTGCATACAAGTATTGTTCTTGATTCCCAGAAGATCAATGGTGTCTGAGTTTAATATTGAATAAAAGAGATGAAAAAGAATATTGATTAGTTGTTCATTGGCTATTCTGAGCACTCATGATTTTGTGATCTGAAGGAAAATTAAGTATGTGACCGTGATACTAAAAGACACATATGCATATAAAAATGTGGGAATTGGAAACACAACATAAAAAAAATAAGATCACACAAATTCTGGCATTTCCTCATTTTGATAGTGAAGAATTTGTGCTACAGGTGTGGTAAAATTCTTGTATGTATTTTTATATGTATTATAGGCCTACAAAAATTCAGAATGGAATTTTCAAAAGCACCGTGTCTTCACTGTGTTCTAACAGTTTTCCAGACAGTTGTAGATAACAAAAATATCAAAATTCTGGAAGCTCCCAAGTCCTTTCATCTCAGTTTAATCCTAAATTATGTGTCTTCTAAAAAATAGGCATAATTATATTCTATTAAAAGAGACTTTTGTCTTGGTTTTTTTTTTTTTTAATCAGCTGTCTAATACTGGAAAGAATGCAAGATTTTCTTGTGGCATAGAATGGCAGCAGAAAGAAGAATTTAGTAGACTGTGTTTAGAGCTTCATTTTTCTTACTGGTTATTTTTGCTGGAATTAACTAGCTATAAACAACCAGAATTGCTATAATAAAGTGATGTCTTCAAAAAGAGTAGGAAGGATGATACAGGAAAATACAGGTCAGTCGTCCTTACCTCCATCCCTGGAAAGGTGATGGAGTTACTAATCCTGGAAACTATTCCAAACAAATGAAGAAGAAGTTGATTGGGGGTAATGCTTAACCTACTTGATGCCCTTGATAGAACAGCCAAATTGATAGGATATGGGTAGAGCAAGGGATGATGTCTACCTCAACTTTACCAAAGCCTTTGAGACTATCTCCTACAACATCCTTAAATATAAACTGTGAAAATGTACAGCGAGGAAGACTGAAAAATGGATGGGTGGTTGGGCCCAGAGGATGGTTATCAGTAGCACAAAGTACAGCTGGAGGCAAGTCAGTAGTTCTCTGACCCCCAGGGGCTGATACTGGGGCAGATACTCTTTAATGTCTTCATTAATGGCCGGGGTGATGGAACAGTTTACCCTCAGCAAGTTCGTAGACAAGACAAAACTGGGAGGAGTAGCCGATACACCAAATGGTTGTGCCATTCAGAGGGACCTTGGCAGGCTGAAGAATTGGCCTGAGGGGAATCTGATGAAGTTCAGCAAAGGGAAATGAAACGTCTTGTACCTGGGGAGGAATAACCCCATGCATCAATAGCTGCTGGAGGCTGGGAAGCAGCTTTGGAAGAAAGGGTGTGAGGCTCCTGGAGGACACCAAGTTGAACATGAGAAATGCATTTGCACCGTAAAGAAGGCCAACAGCCTCCGGGATTTAATTGGGAAAAGTGTTCCCAGCAGTTTGAGGGAGGTAATCCTTCCCTTCTCCTCAGCACTGCTGAGACCACATCTGAAGTGCTCTGTCCAGTTCTGGGCTGCCCAGTACAAGAAAGTTATGGAGTGACTGAAGCGAGTCCAGCCACAAAGGTGAATATGAGACTGGAGCATCTTCGATACATGGGGAGACTGAGAGAGATGGAACTGTTGAGCCTGGAGAAGAAGAGGCTCAGGGGGAATCTTATCAATGTGTATAAATACGTGTTATGAGCCAGTGAAGAGGAAAAAGCCAAGCTATTTTCAGCCTTGCTCACTGACACGACAAGAGGCAATCGGCAGAAATCAAAAACCATAAAATTACATGGAAGGGGTTGTCCAGAGAGGTTGTGGATTTTCCATCCTTGAAAATATTCAAAATCCAACTAGACATGAACCTAGACAACGAACTGTATCTGACCCTGATTGAATAGGGATGTTAGACTATATAACCTCAAAAAATCCCTCTGAAATAAATCTGTGGTTCTGTGAAATGGTTTAGAAGGTGGCTGCATCAGGGGAATTTTCTTGCTGAGGAGGCAGCCATCTTTGACTCAGTAGCTGCGGTGGGATAGGACCAGCATACAGGCATCGTGGACAAGGCAGGAACATATCCTGTTCATGGTGTTCTTCTAGTGCAGGATGTGGGCACTGGCCTCATCTCATGGCTGATGAACATTGCCATGCAAGCATGTTGCTAAAAATGAATCTTCACAAGTCTGTGTGCACTTCCTCTTTATTTGGCAGATCTTTGGTCAAAGCAAAATAATGAATTGCTCCTTATGCAACCTCTAAGCATGGATAAAATTCACCACAACAGGCTGATAAAATCTGAGACCAATGGAGTGATAGCCTGGAGGTTCTCAAAGGAAGTGGGAGCCAAGCTGTATCTCAACAGTAGTACTTTTGTTCTCAAGAGAAGTGGAGGTATTAATAATAAGCTATGGAGGGAAAATGAGCTTTGGTTTAGAGATTGCATAGATACTACCTGAATTTGACGTTGTAGGAAAATTAATTTTATTGTTCCTGTCACCAAACTATCTATCTGGACTCAGCCTTGTACTCCTTTAACTTTCAGCAAGTGCCATATGTTTCTTTCATACTTTAAAAAAAGACCAAAAAAACCCCAAACCCCTATCATTTTCAGCAAAGCAGATTTTGGAATAAAATTSTGGAGTTCTGCCTGAAGCTTTTGGCATATGACTGTGCCATCATTACATTGCTGGATTTAAATTACTTGATACATTGATGAATTTAAATTACTTCACAAGATTGATAGAAACTGATTTGTGAAAACTGCTGGACAGTAATGGGATTTAAAGTCTAATACAATTGTGTTTGAAAAGAAGGTTTGATATCTAACCTAACACAGAGTTGAAGACCATCACCTTTCCTTTCTCTCTGTTYGGGTATGCATCCAGCTGTAGCTGTGAAAAACGGTACTGCTTGTGTAATACAGGATGGCATATTTTTATGCATCTGTCATTTTTTTAACGTAGCATGAAGTAAGTCTATTGCAGTCATGACCTCCATCAAATTCAGATTCTTCTAGTGTTGTATTTCACTTCCCCATTGTTTTATCATGGAAAAGCTCCTTGCATGTATCAAAAAGTTTTCTTCTGAAGCTAAACGGGGTTTTGTTCATCAGAAAAGAGAATGGAGAACTTTGAAAACAAAGTGAAAATCAGCAAATAAAGTGTTTGTGGCTTGTTTCTAACTAACGAAAAGTTGTTTTCATTAAATAGTGGGCTTTATTCCTACCTGAATATACTTTGCAGTTGGACAGCTCTTCCCATGTTTTTTGGTTTGATCCATCCTTTCTATRTATTTCAGTAGCTTGCATTTACTGAGGTCTGAAGTATTACCTTTGTTTCTGGCATCTATACCACACACTATATATTAGTACAAGTCCCTRTGCTGGCTTTTTTGTGACTGAAAGCAGTGTTTATCCAATAACAAGAAGATATCTGCTACAACATTTAACATAAAAATTGTGGTAATCACAACTCAGAGCATTTTGTGAGTTGGAATGGCAGTTGTATGCCTAATGTTGCTGGATTATTGTCAAAACTGGTGTCCTTTTRCAATTGGTCTACTTTTTTCTACTGTGTAGAAACAGGGCTTGAAATCATGCATAGAATTTTGGCAGAGGCAGTAATACATGCATAGTTATGCACACATTCTGGAAAAATGGGTGTTAGGGTTGTGATCTGCTCCTTTCATTTATCCAGGCATTGTACCCAAATGCAAATTGGAAAGACAAAATATGTACACATTGCTGGACATACACTTGATAAGATCCTGTTTGTCTTTTATTTTAAGGTTTATGATACACTGGGAGATGTGTGGCAAACACTGGAAGCATTTGTTTCCATCAAGAACTTTTTAAACATAATAGCAGAACATGAAGCCATGAAACCATGACTGTCTAAACAAAATCAGTTGCTATGTTCCTCAGCTTCTCAGCATTTGAGTATATGGTGTCTCAGCTTTTGGTACCACTTTCAAGACACATCCTTTTCTATTCCTCTTCTTTTTTTCCAATTTTCCTTTCATTTATGGAAATGACAGAGGACATATTTCTCACCTTTGGTGAGAAGACGTTCAAATCCAGTGTCAAGTTCACGTCTCACGCTTTTCTGAAAAGTACTTTCTTAAAATTCGTTTGCCAAATTGCCCAGATTCCTCCCCTGTCTCTCCTACAGTGGAGTTACTTGTTGTACGGGCTGCAGTTGCACTGGCAAAGTGTTACAGACTGACAACAATCCCAGTCCCCCGCTCCCCTGCAGCACCTCGGGGACTGGGGGGCAACAGAAGAGCAGGAAATGAAGGAATGAGATCTACCTTGAGATGAAGGAGGGAGGAGATAGGAAGAAGGTGTTTCTAGTCTGAACTTTGTTTCCCACCATCGTAATCTCTTTTTAATTGGCAATATATTAATTAGTCTTCCCCAAGCTGAGGCTGGTTTGGCCATGACATTAATTGGTGAGTGATCTCCTTGTCTTTATCTCGACCCACAGGCTTTTTCTTCTTACTTCTCTCCCCTTATTCTGTAGAGGGGGGGAGTGAGAGAGCAGCTGGGTGGGCCTTTGGCTCTTAGCCAGGTCCAACCCTCCGCAATTATCGACACACACGCCCGGCTTTGGCAAGCAGTGCTAAGTAGTGCAGGTTTACATGAGATATGTTCAATCTAGACTGCCAAGTAAATAATGTAGGAATATATCATGGCATGCATTATGTATTGGTATTTAATGTGTTTTGAACAAGCCCACTTCACAATTTAAAATTACTTGATTCTTGTGTTAAATGTTTCAATTTTGCTGCATTTCTTTTTTAAGATTGAGATCTGTTATGTCAGGAAAGCATAGGATCTTTAGTATACCTTCCCTTTTTTGTTTTTTTTATAACAGAAAATAAGGCAAAATTTGGGCAAAATGCATAGATCTGAAATGGTTTTTCTCTTTCCATTGACTGCATGGGGACTCAGAGGTCTGAAAAATGTGCAGTAAGCATGTTCTGGGTTTAGGTGATGTGGTAGATATCTAAGTCTGCTTTGGCACAATGGTGGGCTTGTCTCAATGTGCCCACTGGGCACTTGGACTGAAGGTAAGGAAGATTCTCTAAGAGACTGAAAATGCTGCAATCTGATTCTTCATATTTGCAAAAAGAGAAGAAAGGAGACTTTTCACTCCTTCCCCAAARCTGAGTAGAAGGCATGAACAAGTGTAAAAGAAGAACACTAACAATCCTTTCTGTAAGCTGTGTATGTGTTTTTACTCTGCTCTTCGTTTTTCATTGCGAAACAGAGTAACTTCACAAAGAGAGGTACTGAGCTGAGCAGACTTCTGGTATCTTGGTTGGCCTTTAAATCACTACCAACCCTTTGTAATGAAAGAGAAAAACTTTGTTGAGGGAAAATACAGAGATTTTGAGGCAAATGAGCTTTTTGGACTATTTTGGTCCCTGAAATGATATGAACATATATGAATAAAGTGACTGTCTTGTATGTCATAAAAGATCTTCAAAGAAAACTGTTCTTCCCAGGTTCAAAGAAGAGAGTGAGGAGGCACTGAGACACTTAATGTATAGATACAGGAAGGAGAAACACTGATCTTGTAAGCTGCAGTTTGGAATGAGGAGAAAACATGTAGGTTCTCTGAAATACTAACTAGATAGTGGGTTTTTCCCTCCTTTTTTTCTGATGTTTTTGACTCTTACTAACATGAAAAGGTGGCGCTCCAATTATACAGAGTTATTGACAATGTCTTATGATAAATGAAATAATGCATTATGACTGTTAATTCAATGGACATGATTTTATTAACTTACACACTTTTGTTACAGAATTTTGCTAACAAAACTGCGCTCCTCTTCACAATTTTGGAACATAAATTGCAGCCTGCAATAAAGTGTAAACACATTGTGCAAATATGCTGATGCAGCCAGCTTGTTTTCCTTTCACTAACTCTTTATGTATTGTAAATTGTAATATGTTTTTTGTTTTAAGTGAGTTACKTGCCTGATAAAGGTTATAGAGCCCCAATTCTGCCTTCATTGACAATCACATTTCTGCTGAATTTCTTTTGGTTTACACAGGTGACCCTGAATAGTCTTAGACTTAGATTTAAAGAACAATTCTTCCTGTGTCCTACAAGACAGCAAGATGTTAGCCCTCTGTATCAGAGCTGCACTTGCTGGGCACACAGAAATAAGGAGTAATAAAGTATATTTGAACCACAAGAAAGCATAAATAAATCAGTCAAAGTACACACAAGCAGCTGATCTTTGGAAAGGGCTACTGCCGGTTTTATATAATTTCTTTTCTGAGAAGAACCACAGAGTGTTTTCACTGAACATAAATGAAACACCTTGGCATCCACTAAAGCAGACTTGGATCAGGAGAGCTGGCAGCCTCTCATAAGAAGCAGTTTTTGTTGAACTGCCTTTGAAGAGTTTGAACTGGCAGTGCTGTGTTCTGGCTACAGGGTAACTTGGCTGAGAACATTAGGATTTCCCCTGACATTAAGTCATTTAAAGTAAAAAAAAAAATCATTTCCTTCCCTCCCAGCTCCATTCAGGAGGAGAAACTATTTTTACTGCCAGACTTGCTGRGTGTTAGTCCCTCATGAATGGAGCAGCAGAATTAAAACCATTTACAATTTTCGTAATTGAAGACCAGAAGACACAAATTAAAAGTATATTAAGTAGCTCATATATAATGCGCTCTTAGATTTCGTTTTGCAATCCCAACATGCAAAATTATGAAGGAAAGCAGAGATAATTAAATGTTGATAAGATATGAGAACAGTCTCAAGAACTTGGACAGGAGTACTGATTTTGATAAATGTAGTGGTAGGAGGAGGAGATGAGTCTCAATCATGTGAAAGTTGGGGACTGTGGCTCCTAGAATCCAACAGCTTGAACAGCAGTCGTTTACAAAACCATATGAAAAAATTCTGATTATAAAAAGCTGGTTTGCAAACTCTTTGCATTTTTTTCTCTTTCCTTGGTCTTGACTGAAGATTTTGTAGACTCACAGGATGGTTTGCATTGCGAGGGACTTTAAAGATCATCTAGTTCCACACCCCTGCCGTGGACAGGGACTCTTTCCACCAGACCAGATGTTCAAGGTCCCATCCAACCTGGCCTTGAATACTTCAAGCATAGGGTATTTCCCCATGCCAGTGGTGCTTCATAGTGCCAAACGAAGTGGAATTATTAGTTCAGTATCTCCAAGTTGTACTTCAATTTATATATCACAGAATATATATTGATATATAGTTTATGTATCAAAAGTTGTATTTTTTATACAATAAAAGTACAATTTTCTGTATACTTTTATTTCCAAAGAGTAATCCTTTCATTTTTTTCCTGAGGAGGCTACCACTGCCTTGCTGGTGGGTGTGCATTCTGTACATCTGCAGGTTACATTTATTTTTCCTCAATACCACCTGGTTGCGTGTGAGACGAACTCTTATATTTCACAAATTTTCTTTGAAWTGGATTTTGAAACTTGGAGCTTGAAACCACTTCCAACTCTATCTCTATTGAAAAATTATAACTGCACATTTTCGTGTATCACCTGAAATTTCAATTTTGAATAAAATTTCTTTAAAAATATCATTAGCTGGCAAGTCTATTTAAGATTTGCCTTGCAGGGGATTATAAATTGTTTAGTAATTTGAGCAGGCATTATTCTAAGTGTCGTCTTTGCTCTCTAATTCTCCTGGCTGTTGTTCACAGTGTTTTCCTCTTCACTTGTCATGGATGTCTCCTGCAAATTCTGTAAAATGCTTAAGCCTAGGTATGAAACTTGTAATTACCACTGTAACTCCAGAACTTGCCTATTTCTGTATGTCTGAGACGTATTGTTAGAGTCAAGTAGTCACAGATAAAGAAGACAAAATTTGCAAAGAAAGCAAAGAAAATAATACAGAATTTCTTAATGGTTTTCCTGGGTAGCAAACCCTGGTGGTACTCCATCACTCTCTCCTGAAACAATCACACATCAACATTTTTCCTGTTCTGAAGGAGAAACAGATAATTAGTACCTCATGGTTGCTCTCCTTGTTTTCAAAACCTTGAACTTTGCCTTGATAGGGAATACTTTAATCTGCCATGCCATGTGCACCCTCTCGTATATCAAAATGCATTTTTCTTTGAAACAAAAGTTTTATATTAAATGAGCAACTCTTCAAAACAAACAAAAAAAACCAAACAAAAAACCAACCAACCAAAAAAAAAACCCCAAAACCAATAGAAGGCTGCTGAAGTGCTTGGGAATACTGAAATGCTGATGCTCCCTCTTGTGGTGTACATGAAATAAAACAAACCAAGGAAACTATAACAGTTTAATGCATTGTTTTCCTTGATCAATATCTTCGGTAGTTTGATTAGTAATCTGGTGCTGGAAATCTGACTCATCRAGAATCTGTTTCTAAAAGAAAGTATTCGCTTGTGTATTTCTGCAAAAGAAAATAAAATTAACTACAATTTTATGTGTAACCAATTTATTTCCAACCAGCCTGATATTTCATTAATGCTAGCTTTGCTTTAGAATTCAGCTGTCCATTTGCTCACAAGTGTTTGGGGAGATTTAACTGTAAGAAGTGTGGCAAATTTGTTATCTGACACCTAGAACTGAAAGCCACCAGGCTAATCACTAACTAAATCATGCATTGAATAAAATCAGATTATGGCATAGCTAGTCACTGAGACTGTTCTGTGCATAGAGAAACAGGGGAGAAGACACTCCAGGTACAAAACCTCTTGGACTTTTACTCAGATCTAGCTGGGAGCCAGAACCAGGAGTCTGAAAATTGCCCTTTCCTTTATGTTTAACTCTTTCATGTTTGTTTTGGTAAGTTTAGTAAGCACTGTAAGTTTTCAACACATATATGTATATATCTCTAGGATTTCCTGTAAATGGGGTAGGTGTCAAGTGTTAGCTAGATTGATCCAGTCTCCCAGACCTGTAAGGCATCAGTGTGGCCATAGTCCATGCAGGCATTTAAAACTTGAGTCTACTGAGACTTGGAAAATCTAGTTTGAAGTGCAACACAGGACTGTGCATTCAGTTTGCTTTAGTCATTTAATGTAAAATAATTTCAGTAGAAATGCTGAGGTCAGAAAGAACCATTTGTATAGTGGGAAAAAAGAGCAGAAGCCACAAACCAAAACCAAAACAAAGAATGTGACAGATTTCTCATACTGAGCATCTGAACTTAGAGGACAGTGTCCGACCATTATTGATATGATGCCCCCATCATTGTGCAGTCCTGTTTAAATACAAAGGTTTGTAGTGCTCCAGTTTTCCAAACTTTGAGTAATCATAAGTAGACATTCTAAGGAATCTCACCAAGCAAAATCAAACTGCCATAAAGTTCACGTGTGGCACTAATTGCAATTTAACTGCGTGGTTATTACAAGAGCTTTTAATTAACTCAGTCATCATACTGTGGCACACAAATTGTGCATAATAGCAGCATGCTGACTATAATGACAATAGGTTTGTTTGAACTGTGAAAATCAGGACTTTTATAATTTTCTGAGGTTTCTTTTTATGCCCTTAAATATTGTGTGGTATTTAAGAACATTTCAAAAGAGGAAAAAAAAAAGAAAAAATCCTACCAAGTTGCTGAGGCTTGCCTGTTTTAAAATTTTGTAGAAGTCTTTAATTCTTCTAAAATTCAGTGAGCTGTATCTCACTGAACTATATTTCTGATTTTTCAGTTTCACTTTTCTATTTTTAATCCCCTTTGAGGGTCATTTTACACTCCCTTTTGTTTTTGAAGCCTAGAAAAATGCTCAGTTTGTGGAAACATTAAGAGRGAATACCATTCCAGTAAAACTGGAAGATAGTAAGAACACATTCTGATCAGATATTGCTGCAAAATGGTCATTTATTAGTTCATTAGGGTAGTGAGACCATTGCCCTTCTCTCAAAGTTATGATTCCAGTCTCTCAAGACTGGCAATAATAGCACTGACTGATTTTTCACTTGGAAGGTTAATTTTGCAGTCTAAAGACTAAAAATTAAGAAACAGTGTAGCTAATGTATATAGTTGTAGTCCTTCAGAAAACATAGGAAATACACGTGGGTGGTGTTACACTTACCACATATACTTCTTTCTGTAGATAAAAAGAATGCATTAAAAAAAAAAAATAAAAAGCAGACATTATTATGGAAACTGTGTTTATTTGGTTTTTAGACTATCATCAGCCCTGTACTGGGAAATGAGATACTGGCATATTTTGATTATAAATTATTTGGCTTACAGTCAGAACAGACACCTGAAGGCAAGACAAGAGTACATGACGTTTTCATGTGCACAGGTTTACTGAAGAAACCAGATGATAAGACTCTGCTAGTGAGGGAGGCAAAAGTAAATTTGGCATGCATATAAGGTTAATGGTTTAAACGTGGCATAAAAGTGACAGACAGTATTAAACAGTAAAAAACCCCAGGTTGGGTTCAGCCAGGGGAGCAATATGAGCATGATGTACCACACACAGGAAGAAGAACCAACACCACACAAAGCCAGGGGTCCCAGAGATTTAAATATCACAGATATGAGAAAGGTAACAGAGATGCTGACATCACCATTGTAAATGCTGAAGTAGCTCATCCTTCAGAAACTATGCCTSCATAAGTGAGTGACTGCTAAAGAGCTAATTTTGTGCTGCTGCTCTCATTAACAGAACTGAGTTCTCAGCAGTATGATTACTGTCATGCATATCTTTGTGAGAATGGCAGAGGTGTATGTGGTGCTGTGCAAATGCTTTTTATTAGAATTTTCAGAATTTTCCAATACTGGGGAAAAATCAGTTCTTAAAAAGACATTTCAGATAATTACTGGCTTCTAATGTTATTTTTATATATAACGTTTACCCAAGATCAATTTTTACGAAAGATTTTGTATTTGTCACTGAGGTTTGCATTTACATGTATCAGTGAATGCAAATTTTGTAGTATTGCAAATGCATTTCTTGAGACATTGAGTCAAAGAGAACAGAGAAAGGCTGTTAGACAGTATTTTGAAACAACTGTTTATGTATAGCACATATAAATCAGGTATCATCCATATTCCAAGGCACTAAGACTTGTAAAAATTATTTTCTTTTTTTGTTCATTTTAGTCAGAACAAAATATAATGAGACTTTATTGTAAATTCAAGAAATATGGATATCTTGTTTTCCTAGTGAAGGTGAATGTATATAGGGGTTTTTTTTTAGTTTACTATAGGTGGAGCCAATTTATTTATTTTGATCTTTCTTTTTTTCCCTTGACCTGAGGGACTGGTACTCATCTGCTCAGGGCCTGCAGTAGCCAGCAAGTCATCTCCACCCTGTTTCTGCTCTCCCCACAGGCTCCCACCCTGCAGTCAGGCTCTGAGAGGGCCTGGAGAGCAAAGGTGCCTTATTCAGGTATGCAAGGCACCTGAGACCTACAACACCCCACACACCTGACCCATGCCTGCCATGAGACAGAGCCTCCTTCCCAAACATCTGGATCTGACTCTCACTCTCATTCTCATTCTCACTCTCACTCTCACTCTCACTTTCACTCTCTGTTAAACCTTTTTTTTTTATTCTTGGTAAGACAAAGAGTAGT
Source organism: Parotia lawesii (assembly GCA_003713295.1). NCBI lineage: Eukaryota > Metazoa > Chordata > Aves > Passeriformes > Paradisaeidae > Parotia > Parotia lawesii. The sequence goes on from RAHM01000012.1 coordinate 1,716,579, forward strand.
TCAAGAGTGCATGGCACGCTGGAACTGAGGCAACTCAAACAATCAATTGCTTTGTCATAAAAGCTGATCATAAGCATAATGCTCCCTGTGTCACATCAGTGAGCATAAAAGAATGTGATCAAACGAAAACATTTTGTGTCTCTGGTATATCTCCATTATATTGGCATAGAGTGGCTGATGGGATAAGCTGCTGCAGAGGCTGGCACTGAAGGAGCAAACTCACGTAAGGATGTATGAAGCATAGAAAAAGTGTAGAGACTTACGGGGGGAAAAACGGAGAGCCCAGCTGAGCTGGTGGAATGTGCTTTAATGTGTTCTGAAGAAGACGTAATGGGGGAAATAGTGTGAGGAATGTTTGAAACTGAATTTGAGGACAAGAAGGAATGTAGTAAGATGCTGTCCAAAGAGACACTGCCTTTAAGAATAAGCAGTGAAATGGATGCTTCAAGTGATGTTGAAAGTGTGATCTCTTGAAGGACATTATTCATATGTCCAGAGATAATTGTCTTGCGGGCAAATTCATGCATGTCATTTGAAGGGAGTTTAAACTATAACTTGGCTGCCTGAGTTGTGACATGTGAACCACAGCCTAAAAGGACTACTCACTTTCAACTTTACCCTCAATTTCAAATCATAAGGTGAACACTAATTCTTGTGTAGTAATAATGCTGATTCTTTCTTCTTTTCACTGGCCTAAGGAAGTGCATTCAATGAGTCTTTCATTATCACCACTTACAACATGCATGACAACAAACTCATCAAAATTAGATGTGTTTATTATATTTTGAATTTTAAATGTATTTCTTAACTAGCTCTACAGCAGTTCTTAGTTGGAAAGATGGTCCCTCAGACTTGCACTACTCTCCTTAATGCATGATGATAACTTGAAAATGAAATTCATTTGCTCTCTCTGTTGTTACATGTGGGAATATAAAATGCAATAGGAAATAATAATCCTTATTGTGTTGCATACACACTGCTTCCTTCACATGGTAGCATTTTGAATATGTTTCTGCTTCAAAGTTGGATGCCTGTCCTAGAGGCCACAATGATCTCCTCTCTCCCTTTTTCTCTCTAAAAGTTCACTACCTATTGACTACCAAGTTTTCACAAATCGCATACAGTATTAGTTTTGCACCAGTGCTAGCTTACACAAATGCATGCTGTTCAGTCTGTTTAATATATCTTGTCTGATGTGATTACAGGCATAACTATCTCTTATTTAATAAATATATATATAGCCCTAATTATTTTTATTCAATGGCTAGGAGGAGTAATGAGCTATGAATATGAATGCATKTCCTCTGTCATACAAATTGTTCGGTATCACATTTTACAAAGAAGAAAATGAGAGTTCATGTGAATTTTTATCTATTGACATCCAGATCAGAAAGCTGGACATAAAATTCCTTGGTATTTTCAACATCTGTGGTCCAATATCATTAAACTTACATCCTGGGTCATTACCGTAACATCTTGCAATGGTGTAATGCAAGTTTCCACCTTGCTATATGTTCACTATATGCTTTGTGTAACTGGGCTGAACATGCCATAATAATTCATCAACCCTGAAAGAAAGCACAAAGTTCAATGCATATTAAAAATGTGATTGGGATATATTACAGAAAAAATGAAAATATGCCGCTGTTCACAACACATCATATTCTCTGAGGTTACTGATATTGTCTGCATAATAATACACTTCCCTTATAGGAAAAAAAAAGCCACAATCAATAAAATACATGGTGACTTTCTTATACACTTGGTATCCCTTAGAAAGGAATGCTTTTATTATTTTTTTTCTACTATAAAGTGGCTAATTATGTGTTTGCTGCATTCATTATGGATACAGTGTTACAAAGTATGATAATTAAATATGCTTTTCTTAGCTTAGTCTTTCTTTCTTATTAAAATGTATTGAAACTGAATTGAGAGATACATARGAATTGTTGCTTACATGTGTTCTTTCCTTCTTCTTGTGGCTTTTTTTCCTTTTAGGTGAATAAAGTATGTGGTCCTCCTGTAAGGAAGCCTAAAGAGTCTCCAGGTTGCTCCTTTGATCAGAACAAAGATAATCAAGGGTTGAAGATGTTCTCCAGAGACAGTGAAGAAACACTTGCCAACAGAAGAAAGTAAGATATTAGTTTTACAGCCAGAAAGAAAGAATAAAGTAAGCCATTAATTTTACAACAGAGTAGATTATGCTCAATGCAATGGCATGTATTACTAGAGAATAAAGTCTCCAAAGAATGAAACATTTTAGCAACACATTTTGTTACATTTTGGAAAGGGTAATTTCATGACTAGATTTTGTTTTCAGAAGTAATGGACATATGACCAGAGTCATTTGGTGTGGTTAAAGTATTTATGAGAGTGGATAACATTGATAGAAGATGAGTGTTACCTCAACATGCAATTTTTAAAATTACGTTTAACTTTACATATCAGCAGGCATTATTAAATCTGACAAAAAGTGTCTGTAGCTTTTTACAGAAAATTATTTGTACAAGCTGATAAGACAGAAAAAAAAAAAGAATTACTTTTCTTACATACCTTTCTACTGTAAAAAATGAGACAACTAAGCATTTGGGACTAAATGTTGAAAGCCTTGTTCAAGCAAGACCTGCTGATTATTTTTTCTCTGGCTTTTTTGCCAGTGTATAGCGAACTGAAGTGCCTGCAGAGGCTTGGCGATTTCRTTTAAACCTGGTTCAGCATTGCAGTACGAACTTTGTGTAACCATACGAGTTAGGTGTTGGAGCTGTCAGTACGGTCTGTGGAAAGGAGACCTCGTTTTAGTTGCCCACACATCTACAAGCATCCAGTGCCTCTCAAGGATATCGTGGGGTGTCCCAGCTGATCTTCTCCTGCCAAGAAGGATGCAGGTGTCCCGTAAGTTGTAGCATAAAGCTCAAGCTTGACAGAGTGCAAGAAGTGTTTGGACAATACTCTCAGGCACATGGTGAGACTCTTGAGGATGGTCCTGTGCAGGGCTAAGAGATGGACTCAGTGGTCCTTGTGAATCCCTTCCAAATCAGCAGATTCTGTGATTCTGTGATGGCTTCCAGCTTTCTGCAGATATCTTAGGTAGCTGAAGGAATCTCAAAGGCCAATCTATATTTAGACAAGTGAATCAGGTCTTTAATGACCGTTAGTAGTAATAGCACTGCAAGGCATTAGGAGTGTTGCATTTAAGACTGAAAGCTCCATTATGCAAATAAAGTACCAAGTTAAAATCAGAAATTTCATTTCTGTAATAGTATTTGCTAAAATACAGAGAAGTTTTCTTTGTCCTCTTTTTCCTCTCATTTCACTTTGTAGTGCACTAGGAAACAGAAGTGAGAGAATTGCAGGGAATAACTGCTCACTCCTGATGTCTGGAGAAGAAAAAATGCCTCTGACCTTCAAAGGCAGACCATTTTTTTCAGTGTAAGGACCTACAGTAACTAAATAGTGGAGAAAAAAACCCAATCAAAAATGCAAATGCAGGTTTTACAAAACATTGTAGGAACAGAAAGATATGCAAACAGAAGTTTGCTTTAGGCAGCACAGAAGTTTTTCAGGGAATTCCCATTACACGGCTGCACATTTCTCAGTTACGGGTAGCTAAGCAAGATCTTGATGTTTTCTGATTGCTAACATTCTGCAAACACAATACCATATTCTAAAATCTCACTTAAACCGGGACTGTTCCATGTTTCAAAGCACGGAACACTGGACTGACTGCAGGGAGATTGCCTCAGAGACCTTAAGGGGCATGAGAGGCAGTGGGAAACACAAAGCAACACTGTTTTCCTTTCCTTTCCTTTCCTTTCCTTTCCTTTCCTTTCCTTTCCTTTCCTTTCCTTTCCTTTCCTTTCCTTTCCTTTCCTTTCCTTTCCTTTCC